>CM053026.1:354313808-354330846 GCA_028564925.1 Lithobates sylvaticus | reverse complement strand
TCTTTCAGGCCTTGCTGTTTATCGGTGCTTTCTGTTTGTCCGTTCTGACCAGCCGACCTTTTGTGACCTTCTGAGCGATGTTTCCCGTGCGTACTCGTCGCCGAGTTCGTGCTGTACGCGGAATTGGTGTCGGGCTTTTAGCTTTGACCCAAGACCCGTCCATGAACAGAGTGACGAGGAGTATGTGGACCAAGAATTGGTTGCTTCAGCGTGACCAGTTCTCGCACATGCCTTTGCTTCGTGAGATCCGAGAGAATAATCCTGATGATTTCAGGAACTTTCTCAGGATGACGGACCCCGATTTTCACCGTCTTTTGGCTTTGCTGACCCCCTTTATCAGCCGGCAGGATACCTGCATGAGACAAGCCATTACTCCGGAGCAGAGGCTTGTTGCCACGTTGAGGTACTTGGCGACAGGGAGAAGTCTTCAGGATTTGAAGTTCTCTTCAGGTATCTCTCCCCAGGCCTGGGAATCATTATTCCAGAGACCTGTTCTGCCATCATTCAGGTCCTGCAGGAGGACTATATTAAGGTAACATTTCTACTTTACTATTCCCTTCTATGTATGCTCTGTTTGCTAATGTCTTCTATTTTTGACCTCCTTCCCTAATTACCATGATTGCAATATGTTCTATATGCTGTGCCCCTTTTCTCCTTCATGCATTTTTCCCTTCACTTACCTCACCAGCATGCTCTTCTGCCCCAATAGACACCTATGGCCTAGTCACTTAATCAATGTCTTTTGTCTGCTGCATAGTATTGTTTGTCCCCAAACACCCCCTAAAATATGCACAAATGTTTGCTGTGTGGTTTACTTCATGTCGAGCCCCTTTAGAAATTTTTTTTTTTTGTTGGGGGGGGGGGGGGGGGGGGGTGGCAAACTCATTAGGAACCCCCTCCCCCAACTGCTCTGTCAGATGGTACCAATCCTTTATCTGCTGGCTTTCCCAAGGTCCATACACACTATATACCTACCTCTTTATAGTGGGCATCTTTAGGGATGAATTCAGCAAAGCATGTAGTGCAAGGGGCTGCCTCCATACATTCCATTTCCTAATTTTTTGTCTTCTTTCCCTCCTATTAGCTTTCTTGGTAATTTAAGAATGTCACAATGTGCCTGCCTTTTTTTGGGGTGGGGGGGGGGGGGTTGAAATGTTATTTTATCTTTCCTGGGGGCTGCCAATAGTGTTAAGTGAGGGTCTGGCCAAACTAGCACACATTATTGAGCCATTTGGCAATCAATTAAGTGCAGAGGGTTACCTGTAACCCCCCCCCCCAAAACCCTAGTTAGTGCCAATGGCCCATCAGAAGTGGGGGGATTGATGGGGGGTGAGTCATCTGTGAAGAGGAGCCTCTACTTTTCTGTGCAAATACTTTCCAGCCTCCAATTTTATACAATGCTCTTGTTCCAAGATGTTGATTGTCTAATCTGCTTGCAATGTTTAAGTGCAAAGTGACTAATTTTTTTTTCTTGTTTCACTCCACAGTTCCCTTCCACGCCACAGGAATGGCAGACTGTGGCCTCCCACTTTGCCAGCCGTTGGGACTTTCCTAACTGCGGAGGGGCAATTGATGGGAAACACATCCGCATCGTCCCACCGCCCAACTCGGGGTCCTACTATTATAATTATAAAGGGTTTAATAGTGTAGTGATGTTGGCGGTGGTGTCGGCAACATACGAGTTTATGTATGTGGACGTGGGGATGAACGGCCGGATATCGGATGGTGGTGCCATTACGCACACGGAGTTCTACTGGCGTCTCCAAAGTGGCAGTCTGTGCTTGCCACCTCCAGAGGAGAATGCCGAAGGACTCCCCTTCGTCTTTGTCGCAGATGAAGCATTTGCGTTGACTCCCCATGTGATGAGGCCGTTCCCGATGAGGACCCTCACCCCGGACCAGAGGGTCTTCAACTACAGGCTGTCCAGAGCCAGAAGAGTGGTGGAGAACACTTTTGGCATCCTGGCCAGCCGCTTCCGCCTGTTCCTGACGGCATTTAACTTGGCGGAATACAAACTGAACCACATAGTTCTTGCCTGTTGCATATTGCACAACTTCCTCAAAAGATATAACAGGAACTATGTGGTGCCCGTTGGCCCAGATGTGGAGGGCCCTCCAAATGCAGACCTCACAGCCCTTCAAGTGGCACGTCCAGGCTTGCCCCCTCTAAATGCCCGCGCGGTCCGCGACCAATATATGCAGTACTTTGTGGGTAGGGGGGCCATTGCTCTGCCTGACGATGTGTGAGAGGCATTTTTTAATAAATCTGATATTTTAACCAACCTCTGATTTCTTGTCATTTCAGTCTTCTTTATAGCTTATTTTACTTTGACATTTTTTCCCTTTGCCTTCGACAGTGGGAATGCACTTTCTGGGCAAAAGGAGGTAACAGTCTCTTCTTCCCAAAAAGATTATTCTCATGTTGTGTGTTTGATACCTAATCTTTGGTCTAGAGAAGGTTTGTCCTGCATAACTGACACCCAAAATACTCCTTTTCATCACCAGGTCTGACATGTGTGTATTCAGAAAAATGCTGTGCTCCGTGTTTTCGTACAAAGCACTGTGGGTGTCATTTACATAAGTCAAATCCGCTATGCTCTACAAGTGCATTGAAAAAGTTCCCTGGGAAAGGAATTTGCAGTGCCAAGTGGATTTGCCTTTAGTAAATAACACCCATTGCCCCCCATATCCTTTACATTTTACATACATAATGCATTGTGTTTTTTAAATAAGGAAGCCACACATTTAGAAAAATAAAAAAGTTTACTTGGAAAACATTCACAAGTGCGTTTACAATCTTCACGCCAAAACTCACAACATCTTGGTTATTTACAACATTGTTTACAAAGATTACGCAATTGTTAAAACCAGGCATGGAGCTAACCAGAACCTATGAACTAGGAAAGTTCAACTTTGTAAAGTGAAGACAAGATCAGACATGACTATATGTTCAAAGTGTGTTTGATCTTGCCTTCATCACATGGGGGGGTCACCCCCGAAAAGTGGAAATTTGGAACATGCACACAATTTGGGTCTGAAAATGGTCATTAGATGGTAAAACACATGCCTAGAAGCTTCAAAAGTGCCATTTTCCATCATGGGTATGAATGGACGTTTTTTGGGGGTGCAACCCCTTCACCACAACCACTTTCGTAGTTCGTAAAGTGTTTGCACCCCCAAAAAAACGTTGGCATTCATCCACCATGATGGGAGCTAGCACATGTGGACACAATGTGTGCATGTTCCAAATTTCACACAGTTTTTAAGTTGCAAATGTGTTCAGAAGCTGGCACAAATGTGTGTTAATTACTTGGTGCGTTTTCATATTTTTCCTAAAACATCAATGATGTTCTTCAATTTTTGTTGAACATCATTGATGTTTTGCTTTATGTAATCTAGATCTCGATTGCAGACCATTATCTCTCCGATGAGTACGTGGGCACTCTCTGTGGTAAAGTGCGATTTTTCTTCCACAACATCCACGTCACCTAAAAACCACAAACAAACAAAAATGGGGTGTTGGAAATGAGGCAGCCATACATGGATTAGCTTACCAGTAGCTGTGTTCTCCAACACTCACCTGTTGTGGTGACAATTTCTCCAAGTTCGATGATCTCTCCTTCCTCCTCCTCCTCCTCTGCTTCTGCTCTTTCCCCCTTTTTTGGGAGGTGTTGGTTTGGGGGTTTCCTCAGACGGCCCAAGTTTTCGCTCCCCTATGAGAATGTACAAAAGGAAGATTTAGCAACACAATCTATTGAGGGCAGAAATAGGAAATGACAAACATTGCTTGAAAGTGACGGACACTATTTTAGTTTGGCCAGTTACAAATGTCAACTACATGAATGTAGTCACTTTGTAAAGGTGCTAAACTGACTAGCTTTTTGGTAGAAGTTTGTGTGATGGAGACCCCCCTCTAGTATCCACTGGAGCACATGTGTGGAAAAGCCTACTAAAAAGGGGGTTTGGGTGTCCCAGCACTAGTGCTCTCGAGTCCAGATGGGTAAACAGCTACTGGGTGACCTCTCCTTTACATTGAATAAATTGGCTTTACATTCTGGATGACATTTCTAGGGAGAACAAACTTCCTTTCCCCCAAAAAAACACCAAACATCGTATTATAAGTGGCCGAACGTTCGAGGTTGCGTACGATCGAATGGACACACACACGACCATGACAGTGGCAGAAAGATCGAGGCTGAGGACGATCGAATGCACAGACGAACATGAAAGTGGCCATTTTGGAATGTACAACTTTGTAAAAATCAAACCACATGGAGCAGTATGCAAGCAAGAAATCAAACACAAAACACAACTACTTACTTTTTTGAAGAATCTGCTTGATCTTTCTGTACTGATCGGCCTCCCTCAGTTTCAGGTCTGACCAGCGTTTCCTCAGTTGCTCCTTGGATCGTTGTACCCCAAAATGATTGTACAGCCTCCTCACAACTTTAGACATGATCTTGGCCTTGCGGACATTGGGGTTGAGGTAAGGCCCATACTTCCCATCATAGTCGCTCCTCTTCAATATGTCCACCATCTCCAACATTTCTCCAAATGACATATTGGAGGCCTTGAATTTCAGGCTCCGGGATCGGGACGTTTGTGCCTCCGGACTTTCCTCGTCCACCTCCTCGTTGGGGGGATATTTGGGGCGCACCTGCTGTGTCCCCGCCATGTGCTCTCCCCACTGCGCCGTAAAGAGAAGGGGTGGGGAATAGACGAGAAAGATCGTCAGGGGCGGGCGGAGTTTGACGCATGCGCACTGTATATAAAACGTCACACGCCTGTGTCGTAGCCACGATCTGGGAGACGAGGGGATAGAAAGCTCACGCACGAGACGATCGCTACAAACAAAGGTACAATTTGACGTTGGTACATAACTAGCCTAGACTGATTAGAACTTGAGGCTTCTTTATGGAGAAGATTAGGAGAGTTTAGGCTGACATTATTTATATTGTTTTGTGTGGCGTTGTGTCTTGCAGAGGTGATGGATGCCTTCTACGACGTGAGCTTTCTACCCCACTTCATTGATAAATACCGGCAATTCCCCTCTTATGGCAGGCGAAACACAGGGATTATAGCAACAGACCAAAGAGGTACGCAGCCCTGCTGAAACTTGTGGCATTTGTAAAGCCTACCCTGCCCATGGCAACCGTCGCAAACTTAAAAGTTAAGATCACCAACATGAAGACTACCTATTTCCGGGAGCGCAATAAGGTCCTGAAGTCACAAGCATCTGGAGCTGCAGCAGCTGATGTCCATGTCCCCACGCTCTGGTACTATGAGAGGCTCCACTTTCTCAAAGACCAGGCTACTGTCAGGAAGTCACTCTCGACTCTTCCTTGCACGCGTCCTTCCACGCACGCCACCCCGCGTGAGGCTTTCGAGGACCAACCTGGGCCTTCCAGTATGGAAGATGTGCAGGTGCCCAGCTTGTTCCAGGTATAGTAGTTTTGTAACCAGTTTGGGGAATAATGAATGATGTTCAGTTAATTCAGGATCCCCAATTGCTTATTTCCTAACGTGATTGACATATCAACAGACAGTGGTGTGGGAGACATTTTTGGGAAGAATCTAAACTGCAAGGCAGAGAATTGTATGGTTTTGTATTTGAAAACATTTTGCAACAGTCACTAGATGAGAATTGTGTGTGTTTGATGAACAAATAACTGAAACTGTCCCTTTTTCATACACAGGAAGACCTCAGCCAGGAGGTGGCTGTGGAAGGTGGCAGTCAGGAGGAGGCAGGGGGTAGTGGCAGCCAAGAGGGGGGTAGGCGTAGGAGCCTGACTGTCTCCCAAGTCTCTCCCCTCCGCCTTCCCTACAGAAGGGCGAAAAACATGGGGGAGGTGGGAGAGTCAGCGCTCCAGCTGATCAGAGATGCCTCAGCCTCCCTCTATGCCACACCCACCTACGAGGAGGCCTTTGCCTCCTTGGTTACCAGTAAATTTACGGGTATGGAGGCGGGGCAACGCAGCATGTGTGAGGAGGTCATCCTCAAAATACTAAATGAGGGGATGGCTGGGGAGATGACTCCCCTCACACATGTTTGCGAGAGTGACCTTGCTCCGCCTCCTCCTCCTCCTTCTGCCACCCCACCAGCACCAGCACCACGGCGTGGAAGGAAGTGTACAAGGAAGACAAGAGAGTGACGACCTGGACTCAGTCTGGTCTGAGAGAAGATGGAGCCTCTCGTAGGACCAGAGCCTGGGGACCTAGATGGCATCTGCTGCAGTTCCGGATGTTTTGGACTTCAGGACCAGATTGCGCTCCCTTATTATTTAGATAGGTACTCTTCATGCCCCCAATTGTTTAAGTCTGTAAAATGATGGTTGCCATGGGTGTCCAAGGCTTTGCAAATTACCCAAGTTTCACCATGGCTGCGTTCCTCTTTGGTTTGTTGCTGAGACCTAAATAAAGTTTTTTTTGATTTGAAATAATCATTGACTATTGTGTTTTACTTTTCTACAATGACAGTTTTTCTTTGAGTAGGCAAGTACATTTCACTAATCCTAAAGTAGAATTAACAAGGGGCACCAACAACCAACAAACTCCTAGTAAATTTAAGCAAGAAATACAAATGTTAATAATGTGGTTTTGCTAAGTTGAGACATACAAACCCCCTCCAAAAAACAAAAAAAATCTCCTTCAAATATGTAGTCCCCAAAAAAAAAAAAAAAAAAAAAATCATGGTAAAAAAATAACAAAGATTGTATTACGATCTGAGTAAAAATAAACATGTAGTGTATAAATGCTGCAAAGTAATAAAGAAGTAAGTTTGTGAGAAGTGCGGGTGAATAGGAGCAGCTAAAAGATGTCATTCTTGTTGCATTGTAAAGAAAAAGAGAATGCGCTGCATTAAAGACATTTTAACATTGCAGCGTGACGACTGTGCTGTGTCGATTAGGAAAGGTAGTTTTACCTGACCGAGCGCTTCCGTCACAGAATTTCTTCTGAGCATGCGTAGCACTTTGTCCGTCGGACAAGCGTACACACGCTCGGATTTGGTGTGATCGGACCGTGTTGACGGCAAATCTTTCCAGCAGGAGATAAGACTTTGTCCGTCGGACAAACCGACGAACACTGTCCGATGGTGCATACACACGGTCTGATTTTTCAACAACCTTGTCCGATCGGACAAAATCGATGAAAAAGTCCGACCGTGTGTATGGGGCTGCATAGATGTGAATCGAGCCTTAGCTAGGAAAATCTAACCTGTCTAATTCAACTCAGCATAAGGCTTGATTCACACTGATGCGTTTTTTGATGCATTTTGCAGAAATGCAGGGAAATTTTTTAACATGGGTTCCAATCGAACATGTTCACATCAATGCATTTTTGTGCCTCTGCATTTTTGGAAAAGGTCGGGACTTTTTTTCATGCAAAATGCAGCGTTTTGCATGTAATAGAAGTCAATGGACCCGCATCCAAAACGCAAGTACCGTGTTTTTATGTTTTTACCGCGTTTTTACTGCGATTTTGCCGTGATTTGCCTTTTTTTTTTTTACACTGTATATAGCTGGTTGCTAAGCAACCACAGTGTAAAAATAAAAAAAATAAAAACGCAAAACGCGTCAAAATCGCGTCAAAATCACTGTAAAAACGGGGGTCCAAAAACGCGGCAAGCACCGCAAAAAGCACTCCAAAAACGCTCAAAAGCAACATGCATAGATGTGAATCGAGCCTAAATGTATCATTAGGGATTCCCTGTGGACATCTCAGGCATCTCCGTGATCTGTCAAAACCATAAAGGATCAGACAACTGTCATGTAATGTTATGGTGCTCACCTACTGGGGTCAAATGTATGCAATATTACCTTTGTGACCTTCTTGCTTAAACATAGCTTAAGCATTTATATATTTTTTTCCTCTTTCTACTAACCTACAATTTTTATATAAAAATGTTAATGAGAGCTGATAGCTCATCAATTGACAGCACAACATTGTACATAATATTCTTGCACCTTTCAGTATCTAAAGTAAATCTGAGTATATGCTAATGAGATTTTGAACAAACATTTGTATGAAAATGATCAGAACATTCAAATTCATCATTCAAAAGTAGTTAAAGAATGAATACCACATACACTGTTAAAAATGCTCTACAGAACCCACTGCATCCATCAGCCTGTGATCAAAGGTTCACTCTCAATAGAAACCGTCCGACATTCGTACTGTGTGTACTGCAGTCGATCTGACAGAAGCAGGCTGTTTGACCGACTTCTGACGAAGGGGCATGACCGGAAAAGGTTGAATAAAAAAAAACTACTAGTGCATACTAGGCTTTACAATTCATACCAGACCCTTATCTAGAATAGGGATCTGCTATAGATGTTGAGGGGAATTCCAGCTGCTTTGTATACAAACAGAATGAAGCAGATGGGAAATTTCATTTAGAGGCAATTTAAATGGTATTGTTTTTCTTTGTAAATGTTACTTGTTTTAGTACATCTAAAAGATGCGTCACATCAAATGCCTGTTTAAGCCATCCCCCAAGCAAGTTATTTAAAGGAATTGTGTATATTTACAGTTGCCCCTGGATGAATGGTGTTTTTTTATTTTTTTATTTTTTTGCATTGGTATGTCCCCCCAGGGCATGACCTTTCCTTGCCTTATAGACATGAACATGGCTTTGTTTACAAAAGTAAGGAAGCTGTCTGAGAAATGTAATTTAGCAGCAAATGGTATTTTTTTTTTTTTATAATTGTCACTTTTGCTTGCTGGTGCATTCTACAAGTGCAATAATTCGCAAGAAGGTCAAAGGCATCCCAAAATCATGTTTATTTAAGGAACTGTGTATTTTATTGTTTAAATTTAGCCTTTATCAAAAGAGCTGCCCTTGCCTATTAACCTTGAATATGGACAGTAATCATTTTCTAGATTCACCTTCAATTGACTTCAGTGGGGTTTGCATTAAAGTTCCCAATTTGTGGATTTTTGAACATGTTCGCTGAACATGCCCAAAATTGAACTCAAGCTGATTTGGACATAGTTATAACAGACTTGTAATAATATCAAGTTGGTTTGCAATGGTACTTTGTGCATTCCTTGCACGAAACATATCAATATTTTGTAATACAGATGCATTTCTAATAACATACACTACACAAAAACTTTAACTAGCCCTGTCTAATGATTTATTAATAACCTTATTTATTGGAAAAAAATTATAGCATAATTTAAATCTGCATCTGCATTACAAAAAAATAAACTTTGAGAATATTAGATTTTAAGGTTCAATAGCATAACAAAAATAAAAAAAAATTAAAATGTACAAGAAACAATGCACCTAAGAAAAAATAGTAATAATTCAACATAGGATTCAAGCACTTGTAAACATAATAGCTCAGAGCGACTTTTCAATCAGTTTATATTCATTGTTTAGTAGCTCATGGCATATATTGAAGTCATTCCGGATACTTGACAAGTAACAGTGCTTCTATCTCCTTTCCTCTTTTCTGATTGCAGAGACTCTCAGAGGCAAAGAAGGAGCTGTGGAGAAAAGATCAATCTTCACGTCAGCAGAGCTCACAGATGACCCAGCTGGAGTAAAACAAGTGTTGACTGGAAGAGAGCATTGCCAGTGCAGAAAGTGCCATGCCTATGGCAGCCAAGTGAGTTCTGACACCTCAGGGAAAGCACTTACAACAAACAAGAGATCAATTTATGCCTCCATGCTGAGATTCTTTATTTATTAGGATAAAAAAATGTTCAGAAAAACAAAAGGTACCACTTATTTTTGCAAACTTTAAAAATCACCATTAAAACATCAGAATTCATCTCCCCAGCCTAAAGAATTGAACTACTGTATAGGTTTAAGGTAAACTTCGGGGATAATGTCTCAGTTTGTTTATTTTTCATTGCCAGGGTTTTCTTAAGGATAGATTTGATGGAAACATTTTAGTATTCTTTCTGGGTTGATGATTGAAATTCATTGAAAGTTTTATGAATGGCATTTTAAATAATATTTCAAACATGTCACTATACATACATACATACCTATGACACTTCATTTAGATCCCTGAGCTTCTAATGCCACATACACGTGACTGGACTTTCCGGCATAATAGGTCCAATGGAATCATTCCGTTGGATATTCCGATTGTGTGTGGGATAATCCAATTGTTTTCTTTTAAAAATCCAGACGGACCTAGAAATAGAACATGTTTCAAATCTGTCCGTAGGACTCAATTCCTTTTGGGAAAAACGTTCGTCTGTATGCTGGTCCAACGGACCAAATACGACGCAAGGGCAGCTATTGGCTACTGGCTATTGAACTTCCTTTTCTAGTCCTGTTGTACGTCATCACGTTCAAAACAAACAGACTTTCCAACAGACTTTAGTCTGTTCGTGTGTGGGCAAGTCCGTTCATTCAGAAGTCCATGGTAACTCCGTCTAAAGTCCGTCGGGAAGACCGTCGGACCTTTTCTGCTGGAAAGTCCGGTCGTGTGTACGCGGCATAAGTGTCACTTAGTGGTTGATGAATTTAGATAGTCTTTGTGGCATTGCAATTCACAGTGAGTGCTTAGGTATTGATAGACTTGATGGGCATCACAAGAGCCCCAAAACATGTCCAGTGGGAAAAAAAAAAATTTAAGTAACTAAACTGTCCTGAGCTATCTTAAACTTTGAAAGCAAATTATACTGTTATAAACTCTACTCTGTATTTAACGCATATGTAAACCCTAATAATTAACTTATTTACTTATATTTTTTCGTTCTTAAATGCTCTTAAACGCTACTAACAGCTTTTTTTTTTTGTGTGTTTTTTTCTTCATGTACTGTAAAAACGCTAATACACTAATGCTCCTAAATGCTCCTAAAAGCTTCTAAAAGCTCCTAAAACCCTACTATAAGCTGGCACAAAAAAAACTATTATCAGGATTTTTCAAGCGTTTTTAGAGCTTATTAAAAACGCTAATGTGCATGGAACCTTAAGCAGTAAAGGCAGAAACTAAATTGTATTTTGCCTGCTGTACATGCTGCCTACATTCATTAAACCTTAAACAATTCCCAAATACTTTTCTATGATATGCAGGAACAGAAAGCAGCAAGCACAATGGAATCAGTGAGCTAACCTCTTCCTGCTCTCGCAGCACAGTGACCATGCTGTTAATGACAGCTCCCAGTCACCATTTTGGATAGTGGAAATAATGGGTGGCGCTCTCAATAATATGACTGCTGCCTTGACCTATTACAATGGTCACATGATTGGAAACTTTACCTCCCATCTTTAAAATCTCTTAAAGGAGGAACAAGAGCAAGATGTTCCAGATTAGGTACCAATAATTAAAACATTTTTTAAATAGAGTTGTTTGGCCACAGTAATAGTAAACATTAAGGATGAGCTCAGGCATGTTTGCAAACCGCACAGGCAGAGCCCGCCAGGAAGTTGGCACTGCACAGCGCTAATCACAAGCAGTGGTACATTGTCCCGATGCGTGGCTGCAGGAATCGGCAAATGTCTTGGTTCTTGTAATTAGCGCTGTGCAGTGCCGACCTCCTGGCAGGCGAACACGCCTGAGCTCATCCTTATTAAACATGTTTGGTGCAAACCAAAGACAGCATTTCTCAAGAAGAACTTCATACCATCCGTGAAGCATTGTGGTAGGAATGTTAGGGTTTAAGGTTTCTTTGCTGATTCAGGGTCTGGTTAGTTTTTTAGCCATCTGTTCAACTATGAATTCTGCATCATTTTAAAGTGTGCTTGATAAGAATATGAGGCCATATGCCCAAAAATTAACGGTTAACCAGAAATGGAACTTTCCACACAGTGTTTTTCCAAAGCATTTTGGCAAATCCACCAAGTAATGGTTTAAAAAGAAAAAATAGAGAGTACTGGACTGTCCTAGTCAAAGCACTAATTTAAATCCTATTAAAATGCTGCAGGGAATTTTAAAATGGTGGTCTATGCAAAAAAAAAAAAACACAAACATCTTGCAACTGAAGGAATTTTGCATGGAGGAGTGGTAAAAAAGCACAGAGGCCTAGCTGTCATTGACAGCTCCCAGTTACCATTGATGATCAGGAGCCAGTGGGTGGAATTTCAGATCATGTGACTCCCACAGCAGCCTATTACAGTGGTCACATTATAGGGAGCATTGCCTCAGCCTCCTGTTTTAGAACCGCTTAAGGGCCAGCAAGAGCTGGTGCCATGGGGGTAAAAATACTTTCTCAGTTACTACAGATGGGTTAGCTGCCAAAATGCTGACTACTAATCTCATAAATCAGAAATCCTGATTTTTTGTATTTCTGTGTCTTTAAACTCAACTCCAGCCAAAACTGTTTTTGTTTGAGCAAAGTGAGAAAGGTTAACCACTTGACCACTGGGCAGTTAAACCCCCTTCCTAACCAGACCAATTTTCAGCTTTCGGTGCTCTCACACTTTGAATGACAATTACTCAGTCATGCAACACTGTACCCAAATTAATTTTGTGTCCTTTTTTTCACACAAATACAGCTTTCTTTTGGTGGTATTTAATGTATTGGCAAGCATTGGCGAGTATTGGCGAGTATTGGCGAGTATTGGCAGAGTATTGGCGAGTATTGGCAAGTATTGGCAGAGTATTGGCAGAGTATTACAGTGTTGCACAGTATTGGCAGAGCATTGCACAGTGGTGGCAGAGCATTGCACAGTGGTGGCAGAGCATTGCACAGTGGTTGGTGGCAGAGCATTGCACAGTGGTTGGTGGCAGAGCATTGCACAGTGGTGGCAGAGTATTGCACAGTGGTGGCAGAGCATTGCACAGTGGTGGCAGAGCATTGCAGTGGTGGCAGAGCATTGCACAGTGGTTGCAGAGTATTGCACAGTGGTTGCAGAGTATTGCACAGTGGTGGCAGAGCATTGCAGTGGTGGCAGAGCATTGCACAGTGGTTGGTGGCAGAGCATTCCACAGTGGTTGGTGGCAGAGCATTGCACAGTGGTTGGTGGCAGAGCATTGCACAGTGGTTGGTGGCAGAGCATTACACGGTGGTTGGTGGCAGAGCATTGCACAGTGGTGGCAGAGCATTGCACAGTGGTGGCAGAGCATTGCACAGTGGTGGCAGAGCATTGCACAGTGGTGGCAGTGTATTGACCAGCGCTGTGGGCACTACACATCCAGCCCACAGCGCTGGTCCCGTCTCTTCCCCTCTCCGCTTCTCTCCTCTCTGTACTGATCGGTACAGATAGGGGAGGGAGGAACCGGCGTCATGACGTGACGCCGGTTTGTGTACATGTGATCGCTCTGTCATTTGACGGAGCGATCACATGGTAAACGGCCGCTATCAGCGGCTGTTTACCGTGATCCGTGATGCGCCGGGTCCTCGGGACCCGGCAGTCACGGATGTTCCCGAGTGCGCGCCCCAGGGGGGCGTGCGGGAGCAAGTTTCTGGGAGGACGTCCGTAGGACGTCCACTCAGAACTTGCCGACCGCGCTGTAGACGTCTTTCGACTATAGCGCGGTCGGCATGTGGTTAAAACAACAGTATCCGATTTTTATTGCTATGTGTGACCCCACTGGGGAGCTTTGCTACAGCAGGCCACTATGACAGGATGTGAGGAGTATCTTTAGAATAAAGATATAGCAAATTAAAGCACTTTTTCTTAGTAGCCACTTGTGCTATACAGTTGTGCTCATAATTTTACATACCCTGGCAGAATTTATGATTTCTTGGCCATTTTTCAGAGAATATGAATGATAACCCCATAACTTCTCTTTCACTCGTGGTTAGTGTTTGGCTAAAGCCATTTATTATCAATCAACTGCGTTTACTCTTTTTAAATCATAAATGACAACAGAAACTACCCAAATGACCTGATCAAAAGTTTACATACCCTGGTGATTTTGGCCTGATAACATGCACACAAGTTGACACAAAGGGGTTTGAGGCCGGGTTCACACTGGTACGACAAACGCTCCGACATTGGGAGCTCATGTTGCATGACGTGTGAAAATCAATGTTTCCCCATGGGAGCCGTCTTAACTGGTCCGACTATGAAAATGCTACCTGCACTACTTTGGTCCGACTATGATCCTACTTCAGCTCATTGAATATAACTGAAGTCGGATCGCAGTCTTAACTGATCCAACTTTGCCATGCGACTGATCTTGAAGGGAAACTCCACACCAAATAAAAAAAAAAAAAGGTCATAGATTCCCCCTCCAAGAACATACCAGGCCCTTCAGTCTGGTATGGATTCTAAGGGGAACCCCCACGCCGAAAAAACGGCCCGGTCTTCTCCGCTGTCTTCTCCCTCTGTTCTTCTTCTGATGTTGACCCGACGCTCTCTCCCGCTGTAATGCTGGATGCGCGGTGTGCCACTACTTATATTGGCATGGGGCGGGGTCACCGGAGGCCTGCCCCTTATTACGTCACCGCCCCATCATGCCACAGGCGGCGATGTCATAAGGGGTGGGGCCTCTGGATGACATCACTCGGTGACCCCGCCCCATGGCAGTATAAGTAGTGGCACACCACGCACCCAGCATTAGAGCGGGAGAGAGAGTCAACATCGGAAGAAGATTGCGGAGAAGACCCAGCAAAAGAGCAAGAAGACAACGGAGAAGACCTAGCAGAGGCAGAAGACAGCGGACAGAGGGAGAAGAACTGGAGAGGGCTAGATGATGTCAGCAGGGAGCGGAGAAGACCTGGAGAGGGGAGAAGAGATCGGAAGAGACAACGGAGCTTCCTTAATAAATTACTTTAAAAACGTTTAATATGTTTTATTTTTTACACTTTTTTAGGTGAATGGGTAGGGGTACAATGTACCCCATACTCATTTACATGGGTGGGGGTCAAAGGGGGCTTACAGATTCTGATAAGCCCCCCGCCCGTCCCGTAGACCCCGACAACCGACGGCCAGGGTTGTCAGAAAGAGGCCTTTGTCCTCATCAACATGGGGGGGCCCCCTGCCCCAAGCACCCACCCCCCATGTTGAGAGCATGCGGCCTGGTATGGTTCAGGAGGAGGGGGGGCGCTCGCTCGTCTTTCCTGACCTGCCGGGCTGTGTGCTCGGATAAGGATCTGGTATGGATTTTGGGGGGGACCCATGCCGTTTTTCGACGTGGGGGTTCCCCTTAGAATCCATACCAGACTGGGTATGCTCCTTGGGGGGAACCCATGCCGTTTTTTTAAAACATTTTGCGTGCAGTTCCCCCTAAAGATTCATACCAGACACAGTGCCTGGTATTGTCAGGGATCAAAGTCGGATCCCTTTTCATTGAAGTCGGGCACATATCATAGTCGGACTTCGAGTCGCAGGCAAAGTCGGATCCAAAGTGGTATGACTGTGGTGTCATACCAGTGTGAACTCGGCCTGAATGGCTATTAAAGGTAACCATTCTCGCCTGTGATCTGTTTGCTTGTAATTAGGGATGAGCCCAATGTTTGAGTCGAATGTAAGTTTGACTCGAACATTGGGTGTTCGCCCATTCGCCGAACAGCGAACAATATGCAGTGTTCGCGGAAAATTTGAAAGCCACGCAACACTGTCAAAGTCTATGGGACACTAACATGAAAAACCAAAAGTTCTAATTTTAAAGGATTATATGCAAGTTGTTGCCATAAAAAGTGTTTGGGGACCGGGTCCTGCCCCAGGGGACATGTATCAATGCAAAAAAAAGTTTTAAAAAACTGCAGTTTTTTCAGGTGCAGTGATTTTAATAATGCTTAAAGTGAAACAATAAAAATTAAATATTCCTTTAAATATCTTGCCTGGGGGGTGTCCTTAGTATGCCTGTAAAGTAGTGCATTTTTCGCGAGTTTAGAACAATTCCACAGCAAAATTAAATTTCTAAAAGAAAAAAAAGTAATTTAAAACTACTCGCAGCTGTAATGTATTGATGGGTCCCGTCAATATAGATAAAAAATCATTAAAAAAAACGGCATGGGTTCCTCCCCCCAGTCCATTACCAGGCCCTTTGGGTCTGGTATGGATATTGAGGGGAACCCTGCACTCAAATAAAAAAAAATTGCGTGGGGGTCCCCCCAAAATCCATACCAGGCCCTTCAGGTCTGGTATGGATTTTAAGGGGAACCCCGAGCCAAAATAAAAAAAATGGGCTAGGGGTCCCCCCAAAATCCATACCAGACCCTTATCCGAGCACGCAGCCTTGCAGGCCGCAGGAAAAGGGGGGACAAGAGAGCACCCCCCTCCTGAACAGTACCAGGCCACATGCTCTCAACATGGGGAAGATGCTTTGGGGTCCCCCCAAAACACCTTGTCCCTATGTTGATGGGGACAAGGGCCTCATCCCCACAACCCTTGCTTGGTGGTTGTGGTGGTCTGCGGGTGGGGGGCTTATCGGAATCTGGAAGCCCCCTTTAACAAGGGGGGACCCCCAGATCCTGCCCCCTATGTGAATGGGTAGGGGTACATTGTAGACATTAGACAATTTTGGACGAGTCCTTTGTTAACATTTTTTTTAAAAACTGTCCCGCGATGTCCATTCATCTTACAATGTACCCGATACCCATTCACATAGGGGGGTCGGGATCTGGGGATTCCCTTGCTAAAGGGGCTTCAAGATTCTGATAAGCCCCCTGCCCGCAGACCCCCCACAACTATCGCGGGCTAGGGTTGTGGGGATGAGGCCTTGTCCCCATCAACATGGGGACAAGGTGTTTTTGGGGGACCCCAAAGCACCCTCCCCATGTTGAGGGAATGTGGCCTGGTATGGTTAAGGAGGGGGTGCACTCTTGTCCCCCTCCCCCTTTTCCTGTGGCCTGCCAGGTTGAATGCTTGGATAAGGGTCTGGTATGGATTTTGGGGGGGACCCCAATGCCATTTTTTTTTACAAATTTTGGTGCAGAGTTCCCCTTAATATCCATACCAGACCTGAAGGGCCTGGTATGGATTTTGGGGGGACCCCCACACACTTTCTAAAAATTTTGGGTGCGGGGTTCCCCTTAATATCTATACCAGAAGGGCCTGGTAATGGACTGGGGAGGGTGCCGTTTTTTTCAATGATTTTTATCTATGTTGTTGGGAGCCGACAATTCATTACAGCCGCGAGTAGTTTTAAATTACTTGACATTTTAAATGTCATTTTGCTGTG
>CM053026.1:353989399-354313308 GCA_028564925.1 Lithobates sylvaticus | reverse complement strand
AACCACTGTCTCCATTCCAGTGGGCCCTGAACCAGAGCCGTAAGAGAGGCCCTCTCCCAGCGAAGTCAGGCTCTCCACTCAGGTACCTAACAGTACGAACAGCCATGACTGAGCCTGCGGGAGAAGCCTCTGCCATGAAGGAGTTCTGCTCACACCTGGCAGCCCTCACTCAGGCGGTGCAATCCCTCCAAGAAGGATACACCAGACTGGAAGGTCGAGTGCAACAACTTGCTGACCCCAATGTTGCAGCTCCTGCACCTCCGCAGCCTCCTGCACCACCTGCTACTCCTCCTGCAGTGATGATGCTGCCTCCTGAACCAAGAGTATCTGTTCCTGATCGGTTCTCCGGGGATCGTTCCAAATTCCGGGTCTTCCGCAACGCCTGCCAGTTGTATTTTGCCCTTCAACCCAGAACCTTCTCCCTAGAGGCCACCAAAGTGGGGTTCGTGATTTCTCTGCTGCAGGGCGAACCTCAGATCTGGGCACATCGCCTGCTGGAAGGGAATAGCGTGTTGATTCAGTCCCTCTCGTCTTTCCTGGAGGCCATGGCGCAACTCTACGAGGACCCCCAGCTAACCACCACAGCTGAATCTGCTCTGTCTGCGCTCCAACAAGGCCGCAGAACGGCCGAGGACTATGTGACAGACTTTAGACGATGGAGCGCAGACACCCAGTGGAATGAATCGGCATTAAGGCATCAGTTCCGCATGGGCCTATCCGAAGGCCTAAAGGATGAACTTGCCCGCGTGGGCACCCCAGACACCTTGGAGGGCCTGATAACCCTGAGTATACAGATCGATCGTCGGCTCCGGGAACGCAGAGTCGAGAGATCCACTCAAGTCCATCGCCCGGCCTGGATGACCGCAAGGGCTCCATTACCGGCTAGCCGTTACATGCCCGCTCAACCAGTGGCCCCTGCCCATTCTGTTCCCGACGCCGGCGAGCCGATGCAGCTTGGTCTCATGCGACCCACTCTGTCTCCGGAGGAACGTGCCCGACGCCGACAACTAAATTTGTGCCTGTACTGCGGTGGGTCCGGACACTTTGTGAACAGATGCCCGAGCAAGCTGCGTAAGTGCCTTTCGTCTGTGTCAACCAACTCTGTTCCCTTACCAGTCCATGCCACCCACATCTCTCTACCCCTGTCTTTTCAGTTCCTGGGAAGGACGATTTTCACCAACGCTATCCTTGATTCGGGAGCTTGCAGCTGTTTCATCGATGCCGCCTTTGCCAGCCGGCACGACATTCCTCTTCAGAGGAAGGCCCACGGACTAACCGTCTTCCTGGCTGACGGTTCTCGCATTAAATCGGGCCAAGTTGTTCAGGAAACCCAACCCCTGCTCACTATCTCTTCTCCCCATCACCAGGAACTGTTAACCTTGGATGTAATCTCGTCCCCCCTGTTCCCGGTGATCCTGGGCATCCCCTGGTTGCAGGCACACGACCCGACCATCAGCTGGTCCACGGGGGAGGTCAAGTTCCAGTCACCCTACTGCCTGGAACATTGCTTACACGAAGCTCCGGCACAACCCGCTACGCTTCTATGTCTGGACTCTGATACTGACCTGATTCAAGCGGTGCGGGAACCATATCATGAATTCCTAGACGTCTTTAGTAAACGGGGAGCGGACTCCCTACCTCCACACCGCACCTACGATTGTCCCATAGAACTTTTGCCGGGGGCCGAGATTCCATTCGGGCGTATCTTCCCCCTTTCCGAGAAGGAACAAGAGGCTCTGAAGGCCTACATTTCTGAAAACCTAAAGAAGGGGTTTATACGTCACTCTACTTCACCCGCAGGGGCCGGCATTTTCTTTGTAACCAAGAAAGACCAGTCACTCCGACCCTGTGTGGACTACCGGGAACTAAATAAAGTTACGATTAAAAACCGTTATCCCCTACCCTTAATACCAGAACTGTTTCAAAAACTAAGAGCGGCCACCATATTCTCCAAACTGGACTTAAGAGGGGCCTACAACTTGGTTCGCATCCGATCAGACGATGAGTGGAAGACTGCATTTCGTACCCGTTTTGGGCATTACGAGTACTTGGTCATGCCCTTTGGCCTTTGTAATGCCCCGGCTACTTTCCAGCACCTCATAAATGAGGTCTTCAGGGACTTTCTGGACATTTTTGTCATCGTGTACTTGGATGACATCCTAATCTTTTCCAGAACGCTTGAGCAGCATCGGGGGCATGTGGGCCGAGTCTTACTCCGTCTCCGTCAGCACGGATTATATGCAAAAGCAGAGAAGTGCACCTTCGAACAGGAGAGCATCCAATTCTTGGGTCTTCAGATCTCCCGAGCAGGCATTGAGATGGACCCACAAAAGGTAACAGCTGTACTGGACTGGCCGGCACCCTCTGACAAGAAGGGTGTGCAGCGTTTTGTCGGATTTGCGAACTTTTACAGAAAGTTCATCAAGGGGTTCTCGGCCATCATCTCGCCAATCACGCAACTAACAAGGCAGAACGTACGGTTTCATTGGGGTCCAGAGGCCCAGGAGGCGTTTGTGAAACTCAAGGGGCGATTCACATCCGCTCCCATCCTCAGTCACCCTGACCCATCTCTCCAATACATCCTGGAAGTGGATGCCTCCGAGGTAGCAGTGGGGGCTGTGGTCTCCCAACGCCAGGGCAATAATGACTTAATGCACCCTGTGGGCTTCTTCTCCCGGAAACTTTCACCCGCAGAAAGGAACTACGATGTAGGTGACCGAGAACTGCTAGCCATTAAATCAGCACTGGAAGAATGGAGGTACTTGCTGGAGGGAGCAGTCCATCCTGTATTAATATACACGGATCACAAGAACCTCGAGTACTTGAGGACAGCGAAACGTCTAAAATCACGACAAGCCCGCTGGGCCCTGTTCTTTTCACGTTTCAGCTTCCACATTACCTACCGGCCTGGATCTAAAAATGTGAAGCCAGATGCGCTCTCACGCATGTTTGACTGCCCTAAGGACCCCACACCTCCTGATACCATCCTTCCTGCAAGCAACTTCCTTCTGCTGCAACCGGACCTACTGTCCCAGATCAGGGAAGCCTCCCTGAACCCGCTCCTTCCCCCAGGACTTTCATTAACCCATAGAGAAGGGCTTCTCTGGAAGGATAGCCAGGTGTTTGTCCCCGAACCCATCCGGGTTAAAGTATTGGCCCTCCTCCACGATCACCCACTAGCAGGACACTTCGGGGCCCAAAAGACTCTCGACCTGGTGCAGCGCACCTTCTGGTGGCCTGGTCTGAAGGAGTTCTGTTCCAAGTATGTTAGCTCATGCCCAGTGTGCTCCCGAAGCAAGACTACTAGGGGCCGAGCCTGGGGTCTACTCAAGCCTCTCCCTGCACCTGACCGACCCTGGCGTATGATAACGATGGACTTTATAGTCGAGCTGCCCCCCTCTGAAGGTTACACGGCCATCTTTGTAGTTGTTGACCGACTCTCAAAGATGGCCCATTTCCTACCCCTAAGGGGAACTCCATCTGCAGCAGAGACGGCCCGTGTATTTATCCGGGAAATCATTAGGTTACACGGGGTACCCAAGAATATAGTTTCAGACAGGGGAGTCCAGTTCACCTCGCGGTTTTGGAGGGCATTGTGTGATAGTTTAAAGATCGAGCTGGCCCTATCCTCAGCCTACCACCCCCAAACTAATGGGCAGACTGAGCGCACGAACCAGACCCTCGAACAATATATTAGGTGTTTCACTTCATTTGTACAAGATGATTGGGTGTCTCTGCTGCCCTTAGCGGAATTTGCGTACAACAATGCCAGCCATTCGACCACGGGGCAGTCCCCATTTTTTGCCAATTATGGGTTCCATTTAACATTTCTACCAGATTTTCTTACAGAGTCCTCCGTTCCAGCAGTCCAGGACGCGGTGACCTTCCTTAGCCGCAACAACCGAATCCTCCAGGAAGCCATAACCAAGGCCCAGGCAGACAGTAAGAAAGCCTTTGACCAAAAGAGGAGGGGAGAGTTGAATCTGCAAATCGGGGACCAGGTATGGCTTTCCTCTTCCAATTTAAAGTTAACCTGTCCCTCTAAGAAGTTGGCACCCAAGTTCCTGGGCCCTTTTCCTGTAAAGAGGAGGATTAATGAGGTGTCCTATGAACTATCCCTGCCTGACACCATGAAGGTACATCCTGTGTTTCATGTCTCCCTATTGAAACCCTCGGTACCCGACCCCTTCCCCAATAGGGAGTCCGGGCCTCCTGAACCCGTCCTAGTGGATGGAAACGAGGAGTACGAGGTAGAAGTTGTACTAGACTGTAGAAGGCGACAAGGGCAAAGACAGTTTCTGATTAAGTGGAAGGGCTTCGGCCCGGAAATCAATTCTTGGGAACCTGAGGACAATATACATGCTGAAAGACTAATTCGTGCCTTTTTCATTTCACACCCCGAGAAGGACGACCAGCTGGGCACCCGGAGGTTGCCCCTTGTGGGGGGGCAATGTCAGGGCTCCACTTGCGACGTGCGGTCGAATCGGCGCGCGCGCGCATGCGCACACGCGCCGCTGATTCGTCCGGGCGTCGAAACGAGGGTACGCGCCGGCGTGTCCCTCAGGCGCGCGCACGTGCGCAGCGAGCGCGGGCACGCGCGTCGCGGGCGCACACGTGACGCGCTAGCGCTGTTTGGCGCCAGTTGGCCTTTAAAAGAGTGACAGCTGCACATGTCAGGTGCTGTTCGTCTACAGTTTGTCCCTTGTGAAACCTGCCTCTGTTGTGTACTCCTGTTTACCTGATCCGGCTTCCACTTGACTCTGCTGCCTTCTCCATTCCTGATTCCGGCTTGTTGACTCTGCTTTGGACTGTTACCTGAACGCTGACCCCCTGCCTGTCTGACCTCTCTATTGCCTGTGCCCACTTACCTGCCTGCCAAGTGTATCCAGATCCGGCCTGCCTGACGACCCCTCTGCCTGCTCCCCTGCATGCTGCATACCTTCAGGATTGCTGACGCCATCTCAGGGTCACCCTACATCCGGGCCCTGCTCCACTACCTACCAGTCTCTGCTGCTTCAGCATCCAGGAGATCGCTACTGACCAGCTACATCTGCCGCAGCATCCATTCCAGGCACTCCTACCCCGCTGTGCTCACGGAACCACTGTCTCCATTCCAGTGGGCCCTGAACCAGAGCCGTAAGAGAGGCCTCTCCCAGCGAAGTCAGGCTCTCCACTCAGGTACCTAACAATAGGACACCAAATACGACCAGGGAAACTTGAGCGTCAACCACCAGGACGGTGGATCAGACGTTACCCGGAAAAGCAAGAAGACTCTCCATAGTGTAAAATTGTAACAAAGATTTATTTAAACTAATAAAATGCACGAAAGTGGAAAAAACAATCATAGAAAGCACAGCCGGCCAGCTTGCGAACACCTGTCCATCAGATAGACACGATGACGTCAGTGCGTCAACCTCACTGATGAGGACACAAATATGTTGCGGGGGGTTTGATGGGGATACAGTGTGTATGGGGGTTCTTATAAGGATACAAATGTGCAGGGGGACTTCGATGGGGGCACAAATGTGCAGGGGGGCTCTGATGGGGACACAAATGTGTCAGGGGGCTCTGATGGGGACACAAATGTGTCAGGGGGCTCTGATGGGAACACAAATATGCAGGGGGGCTCTGATAGGGACACAAATATGGAAGGGGGCTCTCATGGGAATACAAATATGCAGGGGATTCTTATTAGGGCACAAATATTCAGGGGGCACTCTGATTCATTAAAAAAAAAATTGATTTTTTTTTGGCCCGCGAATATGTGAAAAATGCACAATGTGGCCCCCAAAGTGAAAAGTTTGGAGACCCCTGTCCTAGAGAATCAAAGGGGAAACGTTTACACTGATAGAAGATATGCATTTGGAATAGCTCACGATTTTGGGCCTATTTGGAAAGCACAGAACTTTCTGACTAGTACAGGGAAAGCCAATGAGACATGCAAAACTCATAGAGTGGCTATTTGAGGCATTTCAGAAACCAGTAGAAGTTGCCATCTTGAAGGTAAAAGGACATGCAAGGGGAAATTACATGACAGCTAGAGGAAATGCTTTAGCTTTAGCATAGGATGCTGCCCTTATGGCATTCAGAGTCAAACCCACTGTAGGGGTCCTCCCAAGTAGCGGAGCAGATTCCCCTCATCAAGAGCGGTGGGATATAGAAACTTTAATTCAGTTGCAGAACCGGGCCCTTTTGATGAAGAGAAGGATAAGTGGATCAAATGTGATGCTATCCAAAATGAGCAGGGCCTGTGGAGCACTGAGAACAGGTGGTGTCTACTCAGGTGTTTGTACCCAGTTTTAGCACAACTGGCACATGGCATCAGTCATCTTGCTAAGGGTGCGATGGTGGCACTTACTGACTGCTATTGGATAGCACCTGGATCTAGTGCACTTGCAGGCAGGTTTTGTGCTTCATGTCTCACGTGTGCTCTGTACAATGCAGGGAGGCCTGTTCATGTTCCCCAAAAGCATTTTCCTAAGCCAGATTTCTCTTTTCAAAGAATTCAAATAGGCTACATTCAGATGCACACAATAGGTACCTATGAGTATGCTTTAGTGTGCATTGACATGTTTTCAGGCTGGCCAGTAGCTAAAGCAAATGTACAAACAACAGCAATGAAAATTTTGAACAAAATAGTTTGTAGATACAGAGTTCCTGAAACTATTGAGAGTGACAGAGCAACCCATTTTACTGGGGGAGTAATGAAAGAGGTAATGGAAGCCCTTCACATACAGCAAGCTTTCCATACACCTTATCATCCACAAAGTAGTGGTAAAGTTGAGAGACTTTTGAAAAACAGATGTGCAAAAATGAAAGAATATACAGGAAAAGGATGAGTGGAAGCTTTGCCAATAGCCCTATATTCTGTACGAACTACTCCTAAACAACCACATGGGCTGTCCCCCTATGAGATTTTATTTGGAGGGCCACCCAAAACAGGGTATATTTTCCCCAACAGTTACAGGCTTCCTACTCTAGTCTGTTAGAATATGTTCAGATTTTGCAAAGAACATTGAATAAAATACATGAAGGTGTTTACAAATCTATCCCCGACCCAGATTCTGTTTCAGGTGTTCACAGAATCCAACCTGGTGATTGGGTGGTAGTCAACCGACACATCAGAAAGCCGCTAGAACCAAAATTTGACGGACAACATTTGGTGCTTTTGACAACAGGTTCCGCTGTCAAGTTGAAAGGAATGCCTACCTGTATTCACGCCAGCCACTGCAAGAAAATCCCGAAGTGATGATATCCTTTGAAAAAAAAAATATGTTTCTTTTCTTGTTGTTTGTGAGAACTGAGACATGGAAAAATAACCCTTTCATCAAAATGTTGAAATTGTATGCAACACATAGCAACGCTAGTAACTGCTGGGTGTGTACCCACTTACATCCCCAAATGGGAACGATACCCATGATAGCAATGCCTCTAAACTTCACTGATCTAAACAGAACTAGAATAAATGGCTCATACATAGTCTCCACAGCTAATGAGCACAGATCAGCAAATTTGATGGTCTCAACACAGATAGACACTCCACAGATTTGTCTAAACATTACATGCCCATTTAACACTAAATGTACACAGTTGGGCAATTCAGATTGCACTGGAGCAAAGATTACAGTTTATGGAGGAAACTATGGTCAATATTATTATATCCCAGAACTAAATAGAACCCTTTATAGTACAAATTGCTCACAGTTCCCAATATGTGGAAATAGCAGTTACCTGAGATTCCATGTTATTGCTTCCAGTTTTTTAGGGGCAGGTATACCATCCATACATAGAGGGTTATATTATATATGTGTAGATAAAGCTTACGCCTGGCTTCCTACTAATGTTACAGGTACATGTTATATTGGGAAGATATTACCTGCTTTGGCTGTTTGCAAAGATACAGTGCGACCAGGTCAAAGTCCATTTTAAAGTGGAAGTAAACCCTTCCATATGACTTTGGCCTACAGGTAAGCCTAGATTAAGGCTTTCCTGTAGGTCCAATAAATATCTCCTAAACCTACATGGTTTAGGAGATATTTAGCAATAAAAAGGCATCGCTGTCTATGGTGCATGCACCGTAGACAGCGGTGCGCAGGCGCACTGAGGGCGCACTGAAGATGCCGAGATCACGGCAATATGCCGATGTTGTGCGCATGCGCGGGAGTGACGTCATCGCCGCTCCAGGGAATGATAGCGCTGGAGCAGCGAGACCCGGAAGTCACTCCGGCCCTGGATGGCGGCGAAGAAGATCGAGGATAAGGACGGCTTTTTTTTTTTTCAAGAGGCTTTACTTCCTCTTTAAGTGAAGAAATGTCTCAGCTTAAAAAAAAGTAGTATTAGAGCACAAATTAACGCTAAATTATCTCACTGTAGCTCAGGGTGGGATGTGTAAGGTTATTCGCACTGACTGTTGTATATACATTTCTGATAATGAGGACATTATTAACCACATGCCGACCGGGCCATAGCCGAAAGATGGCTACAGCGCGGTCGGCTAATTCTGGGAGGGCGTCCATGGACGTCCTCCCAGAATGTTGCTTTCGCACGCCCCCTGGGGCATGCTCCTGCAAACATCCGTGACCGCCGCGTCCGTAGGCGCATCACGGATCGCGCATCATGGATCACGGTAAACGGCCGCTTGTAGCGGGCGTTTACCACGTAATTGCTCTGTCACACGATGGAGCGATCACTTGTAAACAAACCGGCATCATGTCATGACGCCGGTTCCTCCCTCCCTTCTCTGTACCGATCGGTACAGTGTGAGGGGGAGAGATCATTTTTAGCAGCGCTGTGGGCTGGATCTGTAGTGCCCACAGCGCTGCTCTGTGCCCATACTCTGCAGTAATGTGCAATACTCTGCCAATACCTTGCAATACCCTGCCAATACTCTGCAATACCCTGCAATCCCCTGCCAATACTCTGAAATACCCTGCAATACCCACCAATACTCTGCCAATACTCGCCAATACTCTGCCAATACTCGCCAATTTTAACAGAAACAACGTTTTTTTTATTTTATTTTTACCAAATTTTCTGTCTTTTTTGATTTATAGCGCAAAAAATAAAAAACCCAGCAGTGATTAAATACCACCAAAATAAAGCTCTATTTGTGTGAAAAAAAGGACAAACATTTAATATGGGTACAGTGTTGCATGACTGAGTAATTGTCATTCAAAGTGTGAGAGCACCGAAAGCTGAAAATTGGTCTGGTTTGACAGCTCTCACAGTAAACAAGCCCTTCCGTATTTGGAGATTAAATCTGTTTTCCTCCAGACCTGAAGAGTGCCCCTTTGTCCTTTATGATGACCTTAAAGTGAATAGCTTTACACCAGGTTCACTATATGGACCACTTATTTATTTATACAGTACATGATGATCATATCCCCCTTTAATCTCCTCCTCTCAAGAGAGAATAAATTCCGTTCCTCTATTCTTTCCTCATATTGGTTTGTTTGCCCTTCTCTGCACTTTCTCCAGTTCCCCGATATCCTTTTTGTGAACTGGTGCCCAAAACTGAACTGCAAATTCCAGATGAGGTCTTAATAATGATTTGTACAGGGGCAAAATGATATCTCTCTTTGGAGTCTAAACCTCTTTTAATGCATTTAAATGCATTGATTCCTGTATAAATGACACTGGCAGTGAAAGAGTTAACCACTAGGGGGGGGGGGGGGGTTATGGGCTGTGACGTGTGTGTTTTTTTATTAACATTAGGGGGCGGGGCTGACGTCTGACATCATTGATCGGCTTTCCCGATGACAGGGAACAGCCAATCAATGACAGGCATAGTAGGAAGCGCGGGGAGAGGTTTGTTTACACAGACCTCTCCCCATTCTTCAGCTCTGTGACCCGATCGCGGGACACCAGCGGCGATCAGGTCCGCTGGTCCCGCGGCCACGGTCACGGAGCTCCTGACCGGGTCGCGAGCGCGCCCACGGCTAGGCAATAAAAGGGCCACGTACCTGTATGTGGTTTGGCCTAGCCGTGCCATTCTGCCGACATACATGTGCAGGAGGCGGTCGGGAAGCGGTTAACTGACAATTGCACGGTCGTGCGATGTTGTACCCAAACAAAATGTATGTCCTTTTTTTACCATAAATAGAGCCATAAATAGAGCTTTATTTTGGTAGTATTTCACCTGAGTATAATCACCTCTGCAGTTTTTATTTTTTTTCGCTATAAACAAAAAATTACCGACAATTTTGAAAAAAAAAAAAACAATATTTTATACTTTTTGCTATAATAAATATCCCACAAAAAATGAAAAAAAAAAAAAAAATGATTCATCGGTTTAGGCCAATATGTATTCTTCTACATATTTTTGGTAAAAAAAAATGCAATAAGCGTATATTGCATTTTTTTTATTATTTTTTTTTTTTTTACTAGTAATGGCGTTGAGCAGCAATTTTCAGTGGGACTGCAACATTGCAGAGAATAGATCGGATCCTTTTGACACTTTTTGGGACCAGTGACATTTATACAGAAATCAGTGCTATAAAAATGCACTGATTACTGTATAAATGACACTGGCAGGGAAGGTGTTAACACTAGGTCGCGATCAAGGTATTAAGTGTTCCCTAGGGAGATGTTTATAGCTGTGGGGGGAGTGGACTGACTGGTAGAGAAACCACCAATTGGGGACCTATAAGGTGTTTTATGACTAAAAGGGGTCATAGATGTCTGGTGAGTGTGCTGTGTTACCTTTCTGGTGGAGAGGAAGAGCACATTTTCTTTTTTGATGTCACTTTTTTTCAGTCCATGTATACCAGCCTTAAAGTGTAAGTAAACCCCTCTATCATTTTCAGCCAAGGAAGCTGCCATATTTGCCTCTGTTTAATCTACAACTGCCGTGATGCTGCACATGTGATCAGTTATGACACCAGCCATTGGATGGTTTGACAGTTTGGTTGAGAGCACAACCAATGGGAGTTTCATAACCAATGGCAGTTTCATTTAAGGCACGTGCCAGAAATGAAACCGTTTTATGGATAGGTTTACTTCCGCTTTAAGGCCCTGTTCACATATGGTGTGGTGAACTGCATTTTCTGCACTGCGTAAACACAGGACACACAGAAAACAATCATTTGTGAGTATGCATTTTTATCCTGTATACATTAAAGTGTTGCGAAGGTAATGCACAAGGCTGGTGTGCCCTCTGTTCTTTTTTCATTTTTAGCTCGCTGTAAAAATATCTGCTCCAGCACTTGAGTTCAGTGGCTGGCTGTAAAAATAACCCCCAGTATTGGTTGTCAGTGGCTGGATGGAACAGTACCGGTTCCCACTTACCAGCATTGGTGGTCTGTAGCAGGCTGTAATAAAAACACACTCCTTCAGCATTGGTAGTCAGTGGCCCGTTGAAACCAGGGTCACCATCAGTAATTCTGGGGTCCCCTATGGGAACACAGTTGGGGCCCCCATAGGGAAAGTTATACTTATATTCCCTGGTGGTCTAGTAAGAGATTCCATAAAAAATCCACCACTTACCTGTCCTGTAGTCCCACACAGCTCTCCACTGCATGGGACCAGCACTCCTGTCCTTTTGATACCCTGATGTGTTTTCTGGGTATCAGAGGGAAGCTGCAGCAGCTCTGATACTTGAGCTGTGAGGCATCCAATAGCAGCTGCACCAAACAGCAAGGACTCTTTATTCATGTCAAAGGACTCTGAACCCTCCTCAACAGTGTTACTATTAGTTGATGTAATACAAATCAACCCTGGGTGCAATGCAAGGAAACCAAAAAAGTGAAAGTAAACCATACATAGCAGGGCTGTCAGGGAACACAACCCTACATTATTGTTGTTGCAATATTGTATACTACTAATAATAATAATAATAGGGTTATTTTAACCACTTGAGCTCCATAAGGCTTTACCCCCTTCATGGCCAAAGCATTTTTTGCTATTCAGCGATAAGCTGCTTTAACCGTTAATTTTGCAGTCATGGAACACTGCACGCAAAATAAATGTTTATAATTTTTTCCCACAATTAGTGCTTTCTTTTGTTGGTATTTCATCACCACTGTTTTTTTTTTTATCTTTTGCAATATAAACAAAAAAAAATGTTTCTATTTTCTGTTATAAAACATAAACTTTAAAAAAATTAACTGCTTCCAACCCGGCCACTGTACAAAAATGGCCAGGTGGGAGCTATGCCGTTCTGACTGGAGGTACCGTATGTCCCGTCAGAACCTGTGCCTCGTGCAGCCTCAGGGTCGTGCAGCAGCATGGTTCTGTGATGGCTGTGATGACAGATCGGGACATGGGCACTGTGATTGGCCCTCCCAATCATGTGATGGCTGTGTCCAATCACAGCCATCAAGCAATGTAAACAAAGACATGTGTCTCTGTGTTCGCTCTCCCCGCTGAGCTCAGTGAGAGCTCAGTGTGTGTGTGTGTGTGGGGGGGGGGGGTAGAGGGGGATGCTGCAGCCTGTCAGATCTCTGTGTGTAGCTGATGATTTTACTGTTCAGCTACACACATATCAGTCAATGCAGCCATCCCACAAAGCACCATCTGTCCCTGTCCAAGTGTCCCATCAAGATCTGTCCGTGTCCAATCAACATCTGTACCAGTGCCACATTAACATCTGTACCAGTGGACAAAACAGCAATAGTGTTTCATTCCAACATCAACATCTGTAAATGTCCTTGGTGGACGATCAACATCTGTCACAGTGTACAAGTGCACAAAAACATTTGTCAATAAAATTAAATAAATAAATAAAAAATGTAAAGTGCCCCTGTACCCTGAGCTTGTGTGCAAAGACAAAAGCACGCTTTGGTCCCGTACGCATATGTAAATGGCAATCGTACCACACATGTGAGGTATCGTCATGATAGTCAGAATGAGAGCAATAATTCTAGCACCAGACCTCCTGTGCAGTGCTAAACTGGTAACCTGTAAAGGTTATTAAAGCGTAGCCTTTGGAGATTTTTAAATACTGAAGTTTGGCACCATGTTGCAAGCAAAAAATTGGGTATTATATTGTGTTTGTGTGCATTAAAATTAATTATGGTGTATTTTTGTGTTAGTGTGTAAAATTGCATTCTGTGCAAATACCCCGTGACATAAAAAAATTGTAAAATCCAACATTTTATTCTCTATGGCCTCTACAAAAAAAGTTTATATATATATATATATATATATATATATATATATAATGTTTGAGGGTTCTAAGTGATTAAAAAAATACAGATTTTTACAAAAAGTGTAAGAAGAAGGCCTGGTCCTAATGTGGATAATGCCTGAAGGTGCTCCTTGGATGTTGGGCCTCTCTATGTGGCTAGGCTGTAAAAAAAAGTCTCACACCTGTGGTGTCACCATACTCAGGAGGAGTGTCAAAATATGTTTTAAAACATTAAAAAAGCATTTAATAAAAACATTTTTAATTAGGAAATAAAAATAAAACATGTATTTCTTAATTTTCCTAAGAATTGGGGGAAAAAATTACAACTTCAAAAAACTCACCATGCTTCTTACTAAATACCTTGGACTGTCTAATTTCCAAAAAAGGGTAATTTGGAGGGTATTTATACTATCCTACCATGTTATGGCCTCAAGAAATTAGATTAGTCAGTACATCAAGTGTGACCAATTTTCAATAATAGGTACCATAGCTTGCACTGATTTGGGTTATTTTTTTCAAAGAAATGTAGCAGTATAAATGTTGGTCAAAACAGAGACTATGAAAAACATGTTATTTATTCAAAATGTTCATTCTAATTTATTTTATAGTGGTGAATAAATATCATCAAAAGAAAGCTCTATTTGTGTTGAAAAAATTTAAGAAAAAAAATTATAAAAAAATGTAAGGGTGCAGTGTTCCATGACTGAGTAATTGTCAACTGCAACTGAAAGCTGTAAATTGGCCTGGGCAGGAAAGGGGGCGAAAGTATCCAGTATTGATGTGGCTAGAAAATAAGTTTTGCTACATGTCTTTGTAAAGAAAAAATCTCAATAAATGCATATTAATTGGGTTGTGCGAATGTTATAGCATCTATAAATTATGCTACATATACTGGGATTTATACAGCTATAGATGCTAAACTGTATGTCGGTGATCAGCGACTTATGGTGGGACTATAATAGTGTGGTGGGCAAACTGGTGCCAGAGGATGCTGGCTGGGAGGTACAATAAACTGACTAAGTGACATTGACATAGCTAGTGACACTAATGCAATCATCTGTGCTAATATTGTCATTGTACTAATGACACTGGCTGGGAAGGGGTTTACATCTAGGGGCAATCAAAGGTTTAACTGTGTGCTTAACAAAGTGTAATGTGTGCTGCTTCTACTTAACTATCTGGTTGTTTTTTCTCCCTGCTTTGCAGGGAGAAGAAACAGCCAGATCACTATTCACAACACACAGTTCTGTGTTTTTGTAAACAGAGAACTCTGTGTGTGATTGGCCACAACCGATTTGCTGACTTCAGCCAAAATCACTTGCGCTGTGTCCAATCCCAGCACGAGTCGGCACGGGGCACAAGCATGCTCGCCCTCAACCTGGAAGTAGGTCGCCCAAAGTTGGAGCTGCTGCCTGCTTCCAGTACAAATACTGTGGCAAGCGGTTAATTTTCAGAAATGATTTGCTTTAGCTAATAAAAAAATAAATATTACTTTTTTTTTTGTGTTATAGCAAAATAGGGTCATTGCATTGTTTTATATATTGTATTTCCCATGTTATTTACTTACTCTTTTTGTGGATTTGACTTAACCATGTTACCAATTAACTTAACTGATGCAGGTTCAGTTAGAAGTGCTTGTTAAAATTGGTTTATTTACTACAAACAAAGATCAAAGTTTAACATTCTTTTTGTAGCTATCAGTATGTCAGAAAAATTTTCCTATTTTTTTTTTTATAATTTGACAGTGTGACCCCAAAGTTATCCAACACAAAACCAGTGTATTGTAAACACTAATTAATATCGCAGTGTATATATTTATGAATAAGAATGGATCTTCAAATGGCATATCTTCTAATCCAGTTATTTATTATCATCTTCTACCTTATTTTATGCTGAGAAAAAAAAAAATCACTATTGAAGATAAAGGCTATCAGTCTTTGAAATTCTTATTTTTTTTTTATGAATAAAAACACCTAGGGAGCCTAGCAGGGCCAATGCAAAGGATTAAGGGAACTATCTCAAGGCTGTGCTGTTGTGATAACTGAACCCGATGTGACCTTTCTCAGACACAATTACAGAGCTGTGTGTGTTTTTTAATTTCATCAGGGGTTTAATTAGTATACAAATAAAACTTTCCTTATCTGCCTTCCACCTAATTGGCTTGTCTTTAGCTGCTACATGAAGGATGTGAGAGTGGTCTGTTATTAGGCTGGTTACTTTAACCTCCTCTTTTTTTTTTTTGCCTCTTTTTTGCCCCCACTCCATCGGAAACCTATGGCTCACTTGTTTCTGTTATACAAATATTGTAAGTGTCCCTCAGTAGCTATTACACTAATGTGGCTCTAGGCCCAGCAGTTTGTAATAGAATCTTGACTCTAGTCCCCAATACATGTTTATTGATTAGCTCCCTGTTCCATGCTCGCTGTGCACACAGCTTAATATCTAGTGACAGGCTAGTTCTTCAAGTAATTAGAAGAGCGCACTGGGAAAACAATTACAAGTACAGTTATTAAACTTGATTTATCCTACTCTCGCAACTAGTGCTTCCTACATCCAACTCTCTTGCAAACCTCCCAATGTAAAGATCCAGCTGGCAGCCTGACACTTATCATTGCTGCCTGGTCGAACTCCATCTTGGCTCCTGTCACCTGCCTGGAAATATTAATAGCCATTAGGTTCGCAAAGAATTAATTGCATTCAGGCATAATAATGTCTGCTGACAGCTGTGGGACCACTTTGGTCATCTTTGAAAGGCGCCAATGCCAGTATGAATGTGTGTGTCACTGTCATTATAAGGCGCAATAGAGATATACATGTTCTCACATTTAGACCTTTGTAAAATGAGACATCACTCAGTTTGTTGCTGGTTTACTGCAATTAAAGCTAACTTGTAGAATAGTTTTAATAGGACAATGTAATAGCGCTTGTAAATTGTTACATATAAAAAAAAAAAGACGAGCTTGAAAACCACTGTAGTAGACCTAAGAGTTGCTGTAGATATTCATTCATATGTTAATATGCTAGTCAGGGGAATAATCAAAAAACATTTCTATTAACTAGGGATCTAAACACACCTAGTATATTCTCCATAGGAATATACTGTATATATTAAGAAAGCATGCCATAGAGCAGGTGTCTCCAAACAATTTAAACAATGGGTCAACTTACTGTCCTTCAGACTTAAGGGGGGCTGGACTGTGGCCACTGGGAGTTGAAAAGGTTCTGATGTCAGTGGGAATAAACAATGCACCATCTTTGGTGTCAGTTGGAGAAATAGTGTCCCATCGTTGGTGTCAGTGGGAGGAATTGTGCCCTATCATTGGGCCCCATCTTTGGTGTTAGTGGGAGGAATCACGTCCCATGGTCGGTGTCAGTGGGAGGAATTGTGCCTCATTGTTTGTGTCATTGGGAGGAATCGTGCCCTATCATTGGTGTCATTGGGCCCTATCATTGGTGTCATTGGGTCCCATCTTTGGTGTTTTGGGAGGAATTGGGCCCCACCTTTGGTGTCATTGGGAGGAATTCTGCCCCTTCATTGGTGTCAGTGGGGAGGATTATGTCCCATTGTTGGTATCAGTGGATGAAAATAGTGCCCTAAGGGCCAGAACAAAGCAAGCAAAGAAACACATCTGATCCCCGGTCATAGTTTGGAGACCACTGCCATAGAGGGTAATGGGAGGTGTCGGTAACAAAAAGACAGGAAACCAGGGCAAATCTTCTCAACAGAGAAGCATGCAGCAAAAAAGTGTGACATAGGAGTTAAAGCATATCTAAAACCAAAACCAAAAATATAATATAAAGCAGCTTAAAGCGGAGTTCCACCCAAAAGTGGAACTTCCAATCATCTGATTTCTCCCCCCCCTCCAGTGCCACATTTGGCACCTTTCAGGGGGGAGGGGGTGCAGATACCTGTATAATACAGTTATCTGAACCCACTTCCGGGAATAGACTCCTGCGGGAGTCACGCCCCTTCCCATGCCCCCCCGCTGTCTCATGGGAAACACACAGGTCCCAGGAGATAGCGGGGACCATTTAGAATCTGCAGCGCGACTCACGCATGCGCAGTAGGGAACCGGGAAGTGAAGCCGGAACACTTCACTTCCTGATTCCCTCACCGAGAATGGCAGCGGCAGCAGCCGAGAGACCCAAAATGGGGTGGCTTCATTAGTTAACTTTTTCAGGCTTTATTTGTAGCTGGGCTGAGCCCCATCTCGATTCAGTGCTATGCTCTCCTGGGTATTTTCTTCCTCATTGCCATTGGCTCCTGCTACTGTTAATTTACAGGAACGAAGAGAGGAAAGATCCCTGATGCTGCACATCCACGGAGTCCTATGGTGGTATGAGAGATGCATCCTCAGCCTGGGCTCTCTCCAGGCTATGCCCCCAACATGTTTCACTCCACCCCCAGATCTTAGTTTCTCATGACTAAGCTCAGGGGCTGGAGTGAAATGAATTGGGGGCATGGCCTGGTGGGAGCCTAGGCTGAGGTTGTCTCTCTCATACCACCATAGGACTCAGTGGATGTGCGGCACCAAGGATCTTTCCTCTCTTCCTTCCTTGCAATCCTGCAGCGGTTGCAGCATCACCCACACTACTCCCAATAGTGATCGAGCCTGAGCGGCTCACTAAACAAACAGTGGGTCACAGCGAGTACTGTCAATCACAGCTAGTGAGCCAATGAGGAGAGAGTGGGGGCGGGGCCGATCTGAACTCTATGTGTGAATGGACACACAGAGCAGTGGCTTGGTTGTGAGCTTGCTTGGGCACTCGGTAGGAGGGAGGGATCAGGAGTGCCAGCGGGGGACCCGAGAAGAGGAGGATCTGGGCTGCTCTGTGCAAAACCACTGCGCAGAGCAGGTAAGTATGATTTTTTTTTTTTTTTTTTTTTAATAAATAAGCCTTTTGATCGATTTTACCACGATTTTACCACGACTTTACATCAATTTTTACGCAACTTGTGTTATTTATGCTTTTTTGGGGAAAATTTGTTGTTGGGCAGATTTAAAAATGCTAAATTGTGTCAAAATCATGGAAAAATTCCGGTAAAAACGCACTACATGCTTTTCTGCAGCTTTTTCATTGAAGTCTATTGAAACAAAAGAAAAATTAATGCAGCCTCCACACACATCTAAGGACTGTTAAGTTGCCATATATTACATTTTTGTTTTTCAAAACATTTTTTAAAAAAGTCCCTGACCCTTTCCAAAAATGCAGAGGCACAAAAATGCATTTGATGTGAACGTGTTCCATAAATGCAGGGAATTTTTTAACATGGGTTCCAATCGAACATGTTCACATCAATGCACTTTTTTTTTTTTTTTTTTTCCAATAAAAGATTTTTATTAAGCAAAACAAAAGATTCGTCTTAACAACATTTGTTCAACATTACATTTGTGCGAGGTATCGTACAGTTTAACTCAATATAAATCACATTTGAGGAAATTGCTCCTTGTGTAATGTACTTGTGTTATGCTAACCATGTTACCAAAACTGTGCTTATTGGTGAGTTCGTCCTAGTTAGTCATGAGCCCTCCATGCCCTGCCCTAAATTTAGGCCCAGGGATGGGTGGTCACCATGACCAGTGTCTTAATGGGCAGAGGCCCAGAAAAGGAATGAAAAGAGATAGGAGGTAGAAAAAGGAATAGGGAGAGAGGTGAGGGGAGGGGGGGGGGGGGGGGGGGGAGGAATAACCCCTTGGGTTTATTTCCAATGCAGTTTCGTCTTCAGGTGTCATCATTTCTAGCTTAATTTAACCCTGTCGGATTCCAGCATTAAAGTCTATCCTTCTGGTCCCAACAGTTCTTGCTAATCTCAGCTTGACATAGAGAGTCCATTAGGGAGTAGTATAACACAGATTTTTAACAGATATGTCAACCAGTTTGAAGCTTGGTGAAGGCGTCTGAGTATTTAAAGGCAACCCACGGTCTCCAAGTTTTATGGAATCTGTCAGTGTTCTCCGATGCTATTGTCACTGTTTCTTCCAGTTTGTATAGTAAATCCACTTCAGACACCCACTCCTTAATCGTGGGTGCGTGAGTGGACCTCCAATGTCTGGGGATAACTGTCTTTGCAGCGTTCAACATGTGTCGGGCCATTGTCTTTTTGTATCTTGATAGTGAGTAGTCAGAAATATGTAGTAAGCAACACTCTGCATTAAGAGAAAGCTTGGTCTCTGTGATGGCACGTATCTGAGCACAGACCCCGTCCCAATATCCGCGTAGCGAAGGGCAGTCCCACCAGATGTGCAGCATGGTTCCCTTGTCGGTGCCACACCTCCAGCATAGTTCCGAAGTCTCTGGGTACCATGCATGCAGTCTGACCGGGGTAAAGTACCAGTTCGTCAGTACCTTGTATGAGGTTTCCTGTGTGTTAGTGCTGATGGAACATTTATGAGCAAGAATGCATGCGTTGTTCCATTGTTCATCAGTAAATGTTTTCATGAGTGCCGCTTCCCACTTGGCCCTGTGTTTACTCGGTGGTGTATTCTTGTTAGTCTGTAACCAGCTGTACATCAATGAAGTGGCTTTGCCCACCGGCTCTCCCTTGATACACAGCTGTTCAAGCCACGACTGATCCCTAAGGAATTGTTGTTTGTTGGCCGTGCAGAGGATGTAGTTGTGTAGTTGTCTATACTGCCAGAACGTAAAATGTCTCGCTTGTAGTTCCATGTTTAGTGCTTCGAAAGTTTTAAGCTTATCTCCCGTAATACAGTGTGCGACAGTCATTGGTGTGTTGTCGTCTCTGTGTGGGAATGATGTAGTCGACTGCCCTAATGCAAAGTCCCTGTTGTGGGCTAATGGAGTCAGGGGGCCTGGGGATGATGCCAGGTTATGTGTTTGAGTCAGTGTATGGAAGGTTGCTAAGGTCGGTCCTATGGTGGGGTGCGAAAGCAATCCAGTATCAAGGGCCCCTTTGGTTACCCATGGTGTAAATCTTAGTGGGGTAGATGTTTGTAGACCTTCAATTCCCACCCAGTCTTTAGAAGAGGCGTGACAGTTCCAATCTAAAATACGGGTCAGTTGTGTGGCGTAATAATAGTGTCTAAAGTTGGGCAAGTTAATTCCCCCTTCTGTTTTTGGTGACATCAAGGTCGACATTTTAAGTCTTGACTTTTTCCCAGCCCAGATAAAGGTTCTCACTGTCGTCTGTAGCTGTGTGAAGAAGTTTTTGGGTAATTTAATGGGCAATGTGTGGAACAGGTAAAGGACCCTTGGTAGTATCGTCATTTTTATGGCAGCAGCTCTGCCAAACCAAGACAATGGTTTAAGATTCCAACCCTTGAGATCTTTGCTCAAGTTCTGTATGAAGGGTTGAAAGTTTTGTAAGTATAGGTTGCTTAGGTCTGGGGTGAGCCATATCCCTAAGTACTTTAGTTTAGTGTCTACCCACTTAAAGGGGCAGTTGGCCTTGGTCTGTTGTAGCTTACCTGGGTCTAAAGATATGTTGAGTGCCTCGGATTTCTCGTAATTGATTTTAAAGTTAGTTAGGTAGCCGAATATCTCAAACTCCTTAACTAGGTTGGGGATCGAGATATGTGGCTGTGTGAGCGCAAACAGGAGATCATCCGCGTATGCGGCTATTTTGTAGTGTTTGGTCCCCAATCTCATACCCGTTATTGAGTTGTTGTTATTTATCATACGGATGCATGGTTCCAGAGAGAGAATAAACAGGATAGGTGATAGGGGGCATCCCTGTCTAGTTCCGTTACGGATGTTTACTGGTTCAGAGAGGGTACCGTTTATTTTCAGTCTGGCTGTTGGGGCTTGGTATAGAGCCAAGATCCACGTCAGCAAATTCGTTCTAAGGCCTATGTGTCTACATACTGCGAACATAAAGTCCCATGCCACTCTGTCGAAGGCCTTCTCCGCGTCCGTAGACAGGAGAAGACCCTCGACAGACCCTTCCCTCATTGTGTGAATCAAGTTTGTGGCCTTGATGACATTATCCCGGGCTTCCCTCCCCGGCATGAACCCAGCTTGCTCTGGGCCAATAATATCTGGTAGGAGTTTACTTAGTCTGACAGCTATAAGCTTGGAAAGAAGTTTCATGTCAAGATTTAGGAGCGAGATCGGCCTATAGCTAGAGCAGCAGTTGGGGTCTTTGCCTGGTTTGGGAAGCACCGTGATGTGGGCTGCGTTAAAGGTGGACGGGAGGTCTTGGGGAGTGGCAAGTGAGTTCAGGGCTTTCAGCAGGGGTTGTGTCAGAAGTTGCAAAAATGTCTTATAGTAGATGGCGGGGAAGCCATCTGGGCCTGGGCTTTTCCCTGATTTCATTGTTTTGATCGCATGCAGAAGTTCCATCACCTCTATGGGTTTGTCAATTTCCTCCGCATCAGACATAGACAAGCTCGGTAAGCCGCTGTTTGTCAGGTACTGTGCGATTATTTGTGCTCTGGTTCCCTCTGCCGCCTTCGGTTTGTGCGGGGGGGGAATATTATACAGCCGGGAGTAGAAGTCATGGAACTCTGCCACAATCCGTTCTGTGTTATGAATCAATGTCTGATTTTTGTCTTTGATCTGAGTGATGGTAGTGGAAGCCCGAATGTCTCGCAAAGCCCTAGCTAGGTATTTGTTGTTCTTGTTTCCATGTTCATAAAAGAAGCCTCTGCGGTAAAATAGTATTCTTTTGGCCTGTAGATCTAATTTCTCTTGAAGGGCTTTTCTAGCTATCAGGAGGTCTTCAGCAACTGTTAGTGCCAGAGACCTCTTGTGTTGGGTCTCTAATGTTTGGACTCTGTGGAATAGGTCCTTTAGTTCTTTTTCTGCTGCCTTCTTTTTCTGTGAGGCCAAACCCATGAGTTGACCTCTGACTACACATTTGTGTGCCTCCCAGATGTTCAGGTGTGATACCTCTTCTGTCGTGTTTTCTCGAAAGTAAGTTTGTATATTTTTCTTTATCGTTTCTGGAGTCACTGGGTCTGTCAGTAGTGTCGGGTTCAGTCTCCACCCACTATTTCTCTTGTGCGTCTCTTGTAGCCGTAAGGACATTGATATAGGTGCGTTATCAGATACCGATCTCGACCCTATATAGGCCCCTGTCATCCTAGGGAGGTCTCTTTGTGTGATAAATAAAAAGTCTATACGCGTGTACTTTTGGTGCAGGGGGGAGAAGTATGTGTAGTCCCTCCCCTGGGGGTGGGTCACTCGCCATGAATCAGCCAAAGTCAATGAGTGTAGCATCATTCTTATCTTTTTCAGTTTACGATAGGTGATCGTGGATTTGCCGTTGGACGTATCCTGTGTGGGTTCCAGGGGGACATTAAAGTCACCTCCTAGGATGATGCATCCAGAGGCAAATTCAGTCAGTTCGTCTATCAGTGATTGGCAAAAGGTTATATGTGCAGTGTTCGGGAAGTATGCGCATGCAAGTGTTATAGGTAGCTTGCCTATGTGTCCTTTGAGGAAGAGGAACCGGCCTCCCGGATCTGCCTTTTGGTGTGTAGGGCAGAATCCCGAATTTCGTCCAATAAGGATGGATACCCCCTTCGTTTTCGAGTCTGGATTGGGTGCATGGTATGCTTTAGTGAAGTACCCATCTGTCATTTTTGGTATAGAGTCCGCTCTAAAGTGCGTCTCTTGTAGAAATGCGAAGGCCGGCCTTCTCTTCCCCAGGTCACGTAATAATTGTGTTCTCTTTTGTGGTATGTTAAGACCCCTTACATTGTGCGATATCACCGTGGGTTTTTTCCCTAATGTTGAGTAAATCATGTTGTTGGACGCTGCGGGTAAGGTGAGGGGGAGAAGATTGTATGGGTAAAAAAGGGGGGTACACACTAGTCTAGTGTGGGGGATGTTAAAGAGAGGACAGGATATAAGAGAGAGAGATAGTTTTGCGTGTAGCAATGAAATAGATTAGTGAGCCCACTATCTGACACTTTAGAAGGTGGGTCAGGAGATGCGGTAACTAACCTCTGGGTTTTGATTCCCAGAGGTAACTGAGTTTGTTAGGAGCCGATTGTCGACGCCCCAGTGAGGCCCCCTGAACTTCGAGGCGTCACTGTGGCGTCCACACTGCCGCGTCCACTGTGGGGGTGATGGGAGGAAGCCCAGATCAGTGGCAACAATCAGTTTTTCCAGCACAGCCAGAAAACCCAAAAAAGAGAAATCAAGTGTGTTATCCAAGTCAAACTCCCTCCCCCCCAGCCCTTCATAGGTAGTGCTAAACAGAAAAGTTATGCTGCAAGTAAACATTAACCGTAACCGTAACTTTGACTTTCACCCGTTAAAGGTGATATAAAACATCATTAGTTAGTGATGCAAGCTCACACCACTGCACACTCAATGGCGAAACCGCCCATATAAACTTCTAGAGTCTGCATATTCCAGCACCCTCCGGCCATTCCTTATAGGTCTGTTCTGGGTTTCTTACCATGCCTATAGTTGTCCGTGTATGTCGCAGGCCGTGGTTACCCATGACCCTTTGAAGGGCCTCCCAATTAGGCGAGGTGAGGTTGTGCACTGACTCAGTTCCGTATGGAGTGTCCCTTCTTAGACTAGGTAAAGGAAAGTTCATACCTTAGAAGTGTAGAGTTCAGTGTATGTCCCTTCCTTCCGGCTCCTTTCAGGTCAGTTTGTGGGTGTTGTAGCCCCAAATCCGGTGCTCTGGTGGAGTCCAAGCGGGAGGTCACCTGCTGCAAGTGGACCTAAGAGAATAGCCGTGCGGGGCAAAATGAAGCTGAGAGAAAATAAAGCGCAAAAAGTAACTGTTAAAATGAACAACTCTTCGTATGCGGACTGTGAGTCTTCGCTGAACTCTTCCTCTCCACGCGGCTGCGCCATCTTGGGAAGGGCCTTGCGGCGGCGGGTCTGAGACTGAGATTTAAAGATGTCCGGAATGCTTCTGGAGCTCGAGGCAGGAGCGGAACGTCGGGGGTGAGTTCCGGAGTTGTGGCGGGTGAGTCTGCTCATCTTAGCTGGTGGTTACGGCGTTGTTTGAGCTGTAAGGGCTGAGGGTTTGACGGAGCTTGTCTAGTCTGCTGCCATCCGCTCTGCGTGCCAAGCCACGCCCCCCGTCGGGACTTTTTTTCATGCAAAATGCAGCGTTTTGCATGTAATAGAAGTCAATGGACCCGCATTCAAAACGCAAGTACCGTGTTTTTACCGCGTTTTTACCACGATTTTGTCGCAATTTGCCTTTTTTAAATTTCTTTTATTTACACTGTATATACCTGGTTGCTAAGCAACCACAGTGTAAAAAAAAAAAAAAATAAAAACGCAAAACGCGAGTCCAAAAACGCGGCAAGCACCGCAAAAAGCACTCCAAAAACGCTCAAAAGCAACATGCATAGATGTGAATCGAGCCTAAATGTATCATTAGGGATTCCCTGTGGACATCTCAGGCATCTCCGTGATCTGTCAAAACCATAAAGGATCAGACAACTATCATGTAATGTTATGGTGCTCACCTACTGGGGTCAAATGTATGCAATATTACCTTTGTGACCTTCTTGCTTAAACATAGCTTAAGCATTTATATATTTTTTTCCTCTTTCTACTAACCTACAATTTTTTATATAAAAATGTAAATGAGAGCTGATAGCTCATCAATTGACAGCACCTTTCAGTATCTAAAGTAAATCTGAGTATATACTAATGAGATTTTGAACAAACATTTGTATGAAAATGATCAGAACATTCAAATTCATCATTCAAAAGTATTTAAAGAATGAATACCACATACACTGTTAAAAATGCTCTACAGAACCCACAGCATCCATCAGCCTGTGATCAAAGGTTCACTCTCAATAGAAATCGGCCGACATTCGTACTGTGTGTACTGCAGTCGATCTGACAGAAGCAGGCTGTTTGACTGGCTTCTGACGAAGGGGCATGACCGGAAAAGGTTGAATAAAAAAAACTACTAGTGCGTACTAGGCTTTACAATTCATACCAGACCCTTATCTAGAATAGGGATCTGCTATGGATGTTAAGGGGAATTCCAGCTGCTTTGTATACAAACAGAATGAAGCAGACAGGAAATTAAATTTAGAGGCAATTTAAATGGTATTGTTTTTCTTTGTAAATGTTACTTGTTTTAGTACATCTAAAAGGTGCGTCGCATCAAATGCATGTTTAAAGCGGTTCTGCACTCTGAAAAAAATTTTTTTTTTTTAAGGATGTAATATAAAGTGTGCTTACCTTTATTAGGGGACTCACCTGTTCCATCTTCCATCTCGATCGCCGCCGGTTTTCGTCCGATGAAGTTCCTCGTCTTCTTCTTTAGTGCTGGGGGCCATCTTGCCTGTGGGCATGTGAAACACCCACAGGGACTTTAGATGGCCCACCATGCACTGCCGTTACTCGCGCGTGCGCAGTAACGGCTCATCTGCCGAGATCTCACGAGATTTCGGCAGATGCGGCCGAAATCTCGGGAGATTTCGGAAGATGTGGCCGAAATCTCGCGAGATTTCGGAAGATGCCCGCACTGGCTCCTGGGATCAATGACACCAGATCCCAGGAGACAGTGCGGCGTGACGACGATCGACGCAAGACCCCGCCCGCCGCCGCAGAGGGAGAAGACCGGAAGTCTTCAATTACAAGGTAAGTAAAAAAAAAAAAAAAAAAAAAAAACATTTCATTTAGTACTCTTTGCCTGATTTGGAAGGCAAAGAGATTTACTAAATGAAATGGGTGTAGAACCGCTTTAAGCCAGAATTGTGTATATTTAAAGTTGCCCCTGGATGAATGGTGTTTTTTTATTTTTTTGCATTGGTATGTCCCCCCAGGGCATGACCTTTCCTTGCCTTATAGACATGAAAATGGCTTTGTTTACAAAAGGAAGGAAGCTGTCTGAGAAATGTCATTTAGCAGCAAATGGTATTTTTTTTTTTTTTAATAATTGTCACTTTTGCTTTGGTACATTCTACAAGTGCAATAATTTGCAAGAAGGTCAAAGGCATCCCCAAAGCATGTTTATTTAAGGAACTGTGTATTTTATTGTTTAAATTTAGCCTTTATCAAAAGAGCTGCCCTTGCCTATTAACCTTGAATATGGACAGTAATCATTTTCTAGATTCACCTTCAATTGACTTCAGTGGGGTTTGCATTAAAGTTCCCAATTTGTGGATTTTTGAACATGTTCGCTGAACATGCCCAAAAATTGAACTCAAGCAGATTTGGCCATAGTAATAACAGACTTGTAATAATATCAAGTTGGTTTGCAATGGTACTTTGTGCATTCCTTGCACGAAACATATCAATATTTTGTAATACAGATGCATTTCTAATAACATACACTACACAAAAACTTTAACTAGCCCTGTCTAATGATTTATTAATAACCTCATTTATTGGAAAAAATTATAGCATAATTTAAATCTGCATCTGCATTACAAAAAAATAAACTTTGAGAATATTAGATTTTAAGGTTCAATAGCATAAAAAAATAAAAAAATAAAAATGTACAAGAAACAATGCACCTAAAAAAAAATAGTAATAATTCAACATAGGATTCAAGCACTTGTAAACATAATAGCTCAGAGCGACTTTTCAATCAGTTTATATTCATTGTTTAGTAGCTCATGGCATATATTGAAGTCATTCCGGATACTTGACAAGTAACAGTGCTTCTATCTCCTTTCCTCTTTTCTGATTGCAGAGACTCTCAGAGGCAAAGAAGGAGCTGTGGAGAAAAGATCAATCTTCACGTCAGCAGAGCTCACAGATGACCCAGCTGGAGTAAAACAAGTGTTGACTGGAAGAGAGCATTGCCAGTGCAGAAAGTGCCATGCCTATGGCAGCCAAGTGAGTTCTGACACCTCAGGGAAAGCACTTACAACAAACAAGAGATCAATTTATGCCTCCATGCTGAGATTCTTTATTTATTAGGATAAAAAAATGTTCAGAAAAACAAAAGGTACCACTTATTTTTGCAAACTTTAAAAATCACCATTAAAACATCAGAATTCATCTCCCTGGCCTAAAGAATTGAACTACTGTATAGGTTTAAGGTAAACTTTGTGGATAATGTCTCAGTTTGTTTATTTTTCATTGCCAGGGTTTTCTTAAGGATAGATTTGATGGAAACATTTTAGTATTCTTTCTGGGTTGATGATTGAAATTCATTGAAAGATTTATGAATGGCATTTTAAATAATATTTCAAACATGTCACTATACATACATACATACCTATAACACTTCATTCAGATCCCTCAGCTTCTAATGCCACATACACGTGACTGGACTTTCCGGCATAATAGGTCCAATGGAATCATTCTGTTGGATATTCCGATTGTGTGTGGTATAATCCGATCGTTTTTCTATTAAAAATCCAGACGGACCTAGAAATAGAACATGTTTCAAATCTGTCCGTAGGACTCAATTCCTATCGGGAAAAACGTTCGTCTGTATGTTGGTCCAACGGCCCAAATACGACGCAAGAGCAGCTATTGGCTACTGGCTATTGAACTTCCTTTTCTAGTCCCGTTGTACGTCATCACGTTCAAAACAAACAGACTTTCCAACAGACTTTAGTCTGTTCGTGTGTGGGCAAGTCCGTTTGTTCAGAAGTCCGTCGTAACTCCGTCTAAAGTCCGTCGGGAAGACCGTCTGACCTTTTCTGCTGGAAAGTCCGGTCGTGTGTACGCGGCATAAGTGTCACTTAGTGGTTGATGAATTTAGATAGTCTTTGTGGCATTGCAATTCACAGTGAGTGCTTAGGTATTGATAGACTTGATGGGCATCACAAGAGCCCCAAAACATGTCCAGTAGAAAAAATTTTTTTTAAAGTAACTAAACTGTCCTGAGCTATCTTAAACTTTGAAAGCAAATTATACTGTTATAAACTCTACTCTGTATTTAACGCATATGTAAACCCTAATAATTAACTTATTTACTTATATTTTTTCGTTCTTAAATGCTCTTAAACGCTACTAACAGCTTTTTTTTTGTGTGTGCTTTTTTCTTCATGTACTGTAAAAACGCTAATACACTAATGCTCCTAAATGCTCCTAAAAGCTTCTAAAAGCTCCTAAAACCCTACTACAAGCTGGCACAAAAAAAACTATTATCAGGATTTTTCATTCAGCATTTTTTTCAAGCGTTTTTTGAGCTTATAAAAAACGCTAATGTGCATGGAACCTTAAGCAGTAAAGGCAGAAACTAAATAGTATTTTGCCTGCTGTACATGCTCACATGTGCAATTGTCATTCAAAATGCGACAGCGCTGAAAGCTGAAAAATGGCCTGGTCAGGAAGAGGTGTTCGTGCCTGGTAGGCAAGTAGTTAAACCTTAAACAATTCCCAAATAGGTACTTTTCTATGATATGCAGGAACAGAAAGCAGCAAGCACAATGGAATCAGTGAGCTAACCTCTTCTTGCTCTTGTAGCACAGTGACCATGCTGTTAATGACAGCTCCCAGTCACCATTTTGGATAGTGGAAATAATGGGTGGCGCTCTCAATAATATGACTGCTGCCTTGACCTATTACAATGGTCACATGATTGGAAACTTTACCTCCCATCTTTAAAATCTCTTAAAGGAGGAACAAGAGCAAGATGTTCCAGATTAGGTACCAATAATTAAAACTCTTTTTACATTTTTTAAATAGAGTTGTTTGGCCACAGTAATAGTAAACATTAAGGATGAGCTCAGGCATGTTCGCAAACCGCACAGGCAGAGCCTGCCAGGAAGTTGGCACTGCACAGCGCTAATCACAAGCAGTGGTACATTGTCCCGATGCGTGGCTGCAGGGATCGGCAAATGTCTCGGTTCTTGTAATTAGCGCTGTGCAGTGCCGACTTCCTGGCGGGCGAACACGCCTGAGCTCATCCTTATTAAACATGTTTGGTGCAAACCAAAGACAGCATTTCTCAAGAAGAACTTCATACCATCCGTGAAGCATTGTGGTAGGAATGTTAGGGTTTAAGGTTTCTTTGCTGATTCAGGGTCTGGTTAGTTTTTTTAGTCATCTGTTCAACTATGAATTCTGCATAATTTTAAAGTGTGCTTGATAAGAATATGAGGCCATATGCCCAAAAATTAAAGGTGAACCAGAAATGGATCTTTCAACACAGTGTTTTTCCAAAGCATTTTGGCAAATCCACCAAGTAATGGTTTAAAAAGAAAAAATAGAGAGTACTGGACTGTCCTAGTCAAAGCACTAATTTAAATCCTATTAAAATTCTGCAGGGAATTTTAAAATGGTGGTCTATGCAAAAAAAAAAAAACACACAAACATCTTGCAACTGAAGGAATTTTGCTAAAAAAGCACAGAGGCCTAGCTGTCATTGACAGCTCCCAGTTACCATTGATGATCAGGAGCCAGTGGGTGGAATTTCAGATCATGTGACTCCCACAGCAGCCTATTACAGTGGTCCCATGACAGGGAGCATTGCCTCAGCCTCCTGTTTTAGAACCGCTTAAGGGCCAGCGAGAGCTGGGGTGCCACGGGGGTAAACATACTTTCTCAGTTACTACAGATGGGTTAGCTGCCAAAATGCTGACTACTAATCTCATAAATCAGAAATCCAGATTTTTTGTATTTCTGTGTCTTTAAACTCAACTCCAGCCAAAACTGTTTTTGTTTGAGCAAAGTGAGAAAGGTTTAAACAGTATCCGATTTTTATTGCTATGTGTGACCCCACTGGGGAGCTTTGCTACAGCAGGCCACTATGACAGGATGTGAGGAGGTTCTTTAGAATAAAGATATAGCAAATTAAAGCACTTTTTCTTAGTAGCTTGTGCTATACAGTTGTGATCATAATTTTACATACCCTGGCAGAATTTATGATTTCTTGGCCATTTTTCAGAGAATATGAATGATAACCCCATAACTTCTCTTTCACTCGTGGTTAGTGTTTGGCTAAAGCCATTTATTATCAATCAACTGCGTTTACTCTTTTTAAATCATAATGACAACAGAAACTACCCAAATGACCTGATCAAAAGTTTACATACCCTGGTGATTTTGGCCAGATAACATGCACACAAGTTGACACAAAGGGGTTTGAGGCCGGGTTCACACTGGTACGACAAACGCTCCGAACCGTACCAGGCAGCATGCCCTCAACGGGGGGGGGGGGGTGGGTGCTTTGGGGCAGGGGGGCCCTACCCATTCACCTAAAATAAAACACATTACACATGTTTTTAAAGTAGTTTATTAAGGCAGCTCCATCATCTCTTCCGATCTCTTCTCCCCCTCTCCGGGTCTTCTGCCTCCGCTGACATCTTTTGCCTCTGCCAGGTCTTCTCCACTGTCTTCTCGCTCTTTTGCCCGGTCTTCTCCGCTGTCTTCTCCCTCTGTTCTTCTTCCGATGTTGACCCGACGCTCTCTCCCGCTGTAATGCTGGATGCCCGGTGTGCCACTACTTATATTGGCATGGGCGGGGCCACCGGAGGCCTGCCCCTTATTACGTCACCGCCCCATCATGCCACAGGCGGCGATGTCATAAGGGGCGGGACCTCTGGATGACATCACTCGGTGACCCCGCCCCATGCCAGTATAAGTAGTGGCACACCACGCACCCAGCATTAGAGCGAGTGCTGAGTCAACATTGGAAGAAGATAGCGGAGAAGACCCAGCAAAAGAGCAAGAAGACAACGGAGAAGACCTAGCAGAGGCAGAAGACAGTGGACAGAGGGAGAAGAACTGGAGAGGGCTAGATGATATCAGCAGGGAGCGGAGAAGACCTGGAGAGGGGAGAAGAGATCGGAAGAGACAACGGAGATTCCTTAATAAATTACTTTAAAAACGTTTAATATGTTTTATTTTTTACACTTTTTTTTAGGTGAATGGGTAGGGGTACAATGTACCCCATACTCATTTACATGGGTGGGGGTCAAAGGGGGCTTCCAGATTCTGATAAGCCCCCCGCCCGTCCCGTAGACCCCGACAACCGACGGCCAGGGTTGTCAGGAAGAGGCCTTTGTCCTCATCAACATGGGGGGCCCCCTGCCCCAAGCACCCACCCCCCATGTTGAGGGCATGCAGCCTGGTATGGTTCAGGAGGGGGGGGCGCTCGCTCGTCTTTCCTGACCTGCCGGGCTGTGTGCTCGGATAAGGATCTGGTAAGGATTTTGGGGGGAACCAATGCCGTTTTTTTAAAACATTTTGCATGCAGTTCCCCCTAAAGATTAATTTCCTGGTATTGTCAGGGATCAAAGTCGGATCCCTTTTCATTGAAGTCGGGCACATATCATAGTCGGACTTCGAATCGCAGGCAAAGTCGGATCCAAAGTGGTACGACTGTGGTGTCGTACCAGTGTGAACTCGGCCTGAATGGCTATTAAAGGTAACCATTCTCGCCTGTGATCTGTTTGCTTGTAATTAGGGATGAGCCCAATGTTTGAGTCGAACGTAAGTTTGACTCGAACATTGGGTGTTCGCCCATTCGCCGAACAGCGAACATTATGCGGTGTTCGCCGAAAATTTGAAAGCCACGCAACGCTGTTAAAGTCTATGGGACACTAACATGAAAAACCAAAAGTGCTAATTTTAAAGGATTATATGCAAGTTGTTGCCATAAAAAGTGTTTGGGGACCCGGGTCCTGCCCCAGGGGACATGTATCAATGCAAAAAAAAGTTTTAAAAACTGCAGTTTTTTCAGGTGCAGTGATTTTAATAATGCTTAAAGTGAAACAATAAAAATTTAATATTCCTTTAAATATCTTGCCTGGGGGGTGTCCTTAGTATGCCTGTAAAGTAGTGCATTTTTCGCGAGTTTAGAACAATACCACAGCAAAATTACATTTCTAAAGAAAAAAAAGTAATTTAAAACTACTCGCAGCTGTAATGTATTGATGGGTACCGGCAATATAGATAAAAATCATTAAAAAAAACAGCATGGGTTCCTCCCCCCAGTCCATTACCAGGCCCTTTGGGTCTGGTATGGATATTGAGGGGAACCCTGCACCCAAATAAAAAAAAATTGCGTGGGGGTCCCCCCAATCTATACCAGGCCCTTCAGGTCTTTAAGGGGAACCCCCGAGCCAAAATAAAAAAAATGGGCTAGGGGTCCCCCCAAAATCCATACCAGACCCTTATCCGAGCACGCAGCCTTGCAGGCCGCAGGAAAAGGGGGGGACAAGAGTGCACGGGGGGGGGACAAGAGTGCACGGGGGGGGACAAGAGTGCACCCCCCTCCTGAACAGTACCAGGCCACATGCTCTCAACATGGGGAGGATGCTTTGAAGTCCCCCCCAAAACACCTTGTCCCTATGTTGATGGGGACAAGGGCCTCATCCCCACAACCCTTGCTTGGTGGTTGTGGGGGTCTGCGGGTGGGGGGCTTATCGGAATCTGGAAGCCCCCTTTAACAAGGGGACCCCCAGATCCTGCGCCCCTATGTGAATGGGTAGGGGTACATTGTAGACATTAGACAATTTTGGACGAGTCCTTTGTTAAAATTTTTTTTAAAAACTGTCCCGCGATGTCCATTCATCTTACAATGTACCCGATACCCATTCACATAGGGGGGTCGGGATCTGGGGATTCCCTTGCTAAAGGAGCTTCCAGATTCTGATAAGCCCCCTGCCCGCAGACCCCCCAACAACTATCGCGGGCTAGGGTTGTGGGGATGAGGCCCTTGTCCCCATCAACATGGGGACAAGGTGTTTTTGGGGGACCCCAAAGCACCCTCCCCATGTTGAGGGAATGTGGCCTGGTACGGTTAAGGAGGGGGTGCACTCTTGTCCCTCTCCCCCTTTTCCTGTGGCCTGCCAGGTTGAATGCTTGGATAAGGGTCTGGTATGGATTTTGGGGGGACCCCTATGCCATTTTTTTTTACAAATTTTGGTGCAGAGTTCCCCTTAATATCCATACCAGACCTGAAGGGCCTGGTATGGATTTTGGGGGGACCACCACACACTTTCTAAAAATTTTGGGTGCGGGGTTCCCCTTAATATCTATACCAGACCCAAAGGGCCTGGTAATGGACTGGGGAGGATGTCGTTTTTTTCAATGATTTTTATCTATATTGTTGGGAGCCGACAATTCATTACAGCCGCGAGTAGTTTTAAATTACTTGACATTTTAAATGTAATTTTGCTGTGGTATTGTTCTAAACATGGGAAAAATTTGCTAATTTACAGGCATACTAAGGACACCCCCCAGGCACGATATTTAAAGGAATATTTCATTTTTATTATTTCACTTTAAGCACTATTAAAATCACTGCTCCCGAAAAAACTAAAGTTTTTAAAACTTTTTTTTGCATTGATACATGTCCCTTGGGGCAGGACCCGGGTCCCCAAACACTTTTTATGGCAATAACTTGCATATAAGCCTTTAAAATTAGCACTTTTGATTTTTCACGTTCGTGTCCCATAGACTTTAACGGTGTTCGCATGTTCGTACAAATACTTTGCCTGTTCGCATGTTCTGGTGCAAACCAAACCGGGGGTGTTCGGCTCATCCCTACTTGTAATTAGTGTGTGTGTATAAAAGCTCAGTGAGTTTCTGGACTCCTGACAGACCCTTGCATCTTTCATCCAGTGCTGCACTGACATTTCTGGATTCTGAGTCATTGGGAAAGCAACAGAATGGTCAAAGGATCTGCGGGAAAAGGTGGTTGAACTGTATAAAACAGGAAAGGGATATAAAAAGATATCTAAGAAATTGAGAATGCCAATCAGCAGTGTTTAAACTCGAATCAAGAAGTTAGAAATGAGGGGTTCTGTTGAAACCAAACCACGTTCAGGTAAGGTTGAATATATATTTTAATAACAATATGTACATACATACATAAAAACAAAATTTTGTCTATATAACAAAGTTTACATAACATAAACAGTAAGGCTTATGATTGGGGGGGGTGAGGGAAAACATTGGGGGGGGGGGCAGAATAGGGTAGGGGGTAATAGAATCACATCTAAAAACGGATCATAAGTCGCTCCCGTCGGGGTGCTTGTACAACTTATCGCTGTTCTAGTTTACCTGGATACCTATGGACAAGGTTTGTCAAATAACGAGCTTGACTGTCCCTGCGCAGTGTCATCTCTCAGCAGACACCGCCCAAGGCTTGAGTACTGTGATATTTCAAACCCTTCTGGTGAGTATTGATTGTGGCGAAGAGAGGTACTAAACCACGGTCAGGTAGACCAACTCAAATTTCATCCACAACTGGCAGGAAAATTGTTCGGGATACAAAGAAAAACCCACAAATAACTTCAGGAGAAATACAGGACTTTCTGAAAACATGTGGTGTGGCTGTTTCAAGATGCACAATAAGGACAATAAGGACAAGATGCACAATAAGGAGGCACTTGATGAAAGATGGGCTGCATGGTCAAGTCGCCAAAAGAAAGCCATTACTATGCAAATGCCACAAAGTATCCTGCCTACAATACGCCAAACAGCACAGAGACAAGCCTCAACCTTCTGGCACAAAACTGAAGAAAGTGATAAGACCAACATTTTGCTTTTTGGCCACAACCATAAACGCTACGAGAGTCAACAAGGCCTATGATGAAAGGTACACTATTCCTATTGTGAAACACGGAGGTGGATCGCTGATGTTTTGGGGATGTGTGAGCTACAAAGGCACAGGAAATTTGGTCACAATTGATGGTAAGAATGCAGTATCAAAAAATACTGGAGGAACATTTGCATTCATCAGCCATGAAGCTGCACATGTGACGTACTTGGACATTCCAACATGACAATGATCAAAAACACATGGCCAAGTCAACCTGTCATTGGCTACAGCAGAATATAATTACGTTTTTGGAGTGACCATCTCAGTCTCCTGACCTCAATATCATTGAGCCACTCAAACGTGGGAGATCTCAAACGTGGGAGATCTCAAACGTGCAGTTCATGCAAGGCAGCCAAAGAATTTACAGGAACTGGAGGCTTTTTGCCAAGAGGAATGGGCAGCTTTACCATCTGAGAAGATAAAGAGCCCCATCCACAAATACCACAAAAGACTTCAAGCTGTCATTTATGGTAAAGGGGGCAATACTTGGTATTAAGAACTAAGATATGTAAACTTCTGATCAGGGACATTTGCGTAGTATCTGTTGTGATTATGATTTAAAAAGAGTAAAAACTGTTGATAATAAATGGATTCAGCCAAACATTAACCATGAGTGAACGAAAAGTTTTTGTGTTATCATTCATATTCTATGAAAAATGACCAAGAAATCATAAATTCTGCCTGGATATGTAAACTTATGAGTACAACTGTATGCCATTTGTTTGATGTTAAATACTAGGGTTATGGCAGCAGCTTGCTGCCATAACCCCAGTATTTTTTTTTTACTATAGGTGACTCTCTTTGAGATAAAAGTGATCCCACAGGAAAATTCACTGTAGGATTACTTAAAAGTGGCGGGAGGGGTGCCCCCCACCAGCAGCTTCCCAGTATTTCCAGGCTTACTTGACTGATCGGGGAAGCCTGGGAGCGATCCGATGGTAGCGGTACCTAGGTATGAAGAAGAGTGAGGCCAAGATGGCCGCCACTCATCTTTTATGATCTTGGAGGACTGGAGCGACGTCACTTTCATTTCCCGGGCCATAGTAAAACTTGATCTTGTGCTTTTAAAGGTAAATGAGAAATCTGGGGTCTTTTTGACCCCAGATCTCTCAATAAAGAGGATCTCATTAGGGTTATGCTATGATAAATAACGCTCACAGGAGCCAGAAGTAATCCTCATATTTTTAATCTGGATGCATATACACATAAAAACAATAAAAAGTAGCAAAAATCCTCACATATGAAGCTGCTGCGGACCCGGAATCGAGCAGCGGCGTGACGTCAGCACTAGTATTTCCACCCTGATGCATTTTGTCCAATAGGACATTATCAAGGGTTCCTCTAGTGTCAACGTCCACCATCTTTATGTAGCTTCACAAAAGTCCTGGAGGCAAGCATGGGAGGAGGTGATGAGGGAGCTAGAGAGCAGAAGGTCTTGAGAGGAATTAAGAGAAGGTAGGTTAGGTTGGTATTTTGAGACTAGGTTCGTGGTTAGGGCTAAGTTGTGGATGGCTTTGTAAGTAGTTGTTAGTATTTTGAATTCAATTTGTTGGGTGAGCAGAAGCCAGTGGAGGGATTGACAGAGTAGCGGACACAGAGCGATTGGTAAGGTGGATGAGTCTGGCAGCAGCGTTCATGATGGTTTGAAGGGGGGGTAGACTATGTAGAGATAAGCCAATGAGAAAGGAGTTGCAGTAGGCGAGGCAAAGAAGACGACCAGGGAGTGAATTAAGAGCTTTGTTGTGTCATTGGTTAGAAAGGGGCGTATTTTGGAGATGAGGCAGCAAGATTTGGACAGTGATTCTACATGGGGCTTAAAGGAGAGTTCACCTTGGCATGCGGGGATGGGCTTATAGTTGTGTCAGTATGTGGGGGAGGAAAAGAGAGCTGAGGGGTAGAGAATTATATTTGGGTGTTGTCAGCGTAGATATGGTATTGAAAGCCATTGAAGGCTTACCCAGGGAGGAGGTGTAGATTGAAAATAGGAGAGGTCCAAGAACAGAACCTTGGGGGACCCCAACGGAGAAAGGAAGAGGAAAGGAGGAAGTAGAACTGCAAGTAATGCTAAAGCCCCATACACACGGTCGGACTTTTTCATGGATTCTGTCCGATCGGACAATGTTGTTGAAAAATCAGACCGTGTGTATGCACCATCGGACAGTGTACGTCGGATTGTCCGACGGACAAAGTCTTATCTCCTGCTGGATAGATTTGCCGACAACCCGGTCCGATCACACCAAATCCGATCGTGTGTACGGTTGTCCGACCGGACAAAGTGCTACGCATGCTCAGATCACATTACAAGACCAAAGCTATTGGCTACTAGCCTCTACGTAGTCCCGTCGTAGGCAACAAACGTCACCACGTTCAGAATGATCGGATTTTCCGACAACTTTGTCCGACCGTGTGTACGCAAAACCAACATCAGACAAAGTATGACGGACAGGATCCGACCGACCTGGTCCGCGGATTGTCCGACCGTGTGTATGGGGCTTAAGAGTGCAATTGGATAAATTGGAAGAGAAACAGCAAAGAATACAGTCACGGAGACCCAAGGCGTGGAGTTTTTTTTTGAGGAGGGGGTGGTCAACCGTATCAAAGGCAACCGTATCAAATTATAAACAGTAATGTTTTTTTCTGTACAACAATTGTTTTTTTTAAAAGTTACAGTGTTGCTATTTTTAATTTCTAGCAGAGGTAATCCTTAAGCTGGCCATAGACAGATCAAAATTCATCCAGATCAGCAGGGACAGGCTGAATGTCGGTCAGTGGTAAGTGTGTGGCCATTCCTGTTTGACAGAAGTAGATTGCGCACACCATATTTGCACATTATTGCACTCTTGCATTGGAAGGTGCTCTACTCCAGCAATGCAAGGTCTGCACTTGTGTGTCCATTTACTTTCCATGCTCAACTGCAGGTCTTTAACTACATTTCCTACAACTATAGCCAGGTGAGAGCTACCCTGGACTTCACTGTGAGACATAATGTTTATGATAAACAAAGAAGCTTTGTTCTCTACTGTGTTACTAATGTAGCGATTCTCAGCTAGACCTCTCTGATATAGAATCTTACAGGGACTATGCTATGCAGCCACATGGTTGTGTCATAGGGACACTACTGTTAAGAGTCCATGGGGTAGATTTACTAAAACTGAAAAGGGTGAAATCTGGTGCAGCTCTGCATAGAAAAGGCAAAGCTTAAAATGGATGTAACCCTCACATATACCCAGTGATGTTACATAGTTACATAGTTAGTTAGGTTGAACAAAGACACAATTCCATCCAATTCAACCATAAAAAATAAAAAAAAATAAAAATAAAATAAAAAATATTGTACAATCCAATATACCCAATTATATACCCACAGTTGATCCAGAGGAAGGCAAAAAAACCCCAGCAGAGCATGCTCCAATTTGCTACAGCAGGGGAAAAAAATCCTTCCTGATCCCCCAAGAGGCAATCGGATTTTCCCTGGATCAACTTTAACTATAAATGTTAGTATCCCGTTATATTATGTACATTTAGGAAAGTATCCAGGCCTTTCTTAAAGCAACCTCTGTGTTGACTGTAAAGTGAATAACTCAACACCAAGTTTACTATATGGACCCCTTATATATTTGAACATGTTGATCATTTCCCCCTGTATTCTCCTCTTCTCAAGAGTGAATAAATTCAGTTCCTCTAATCTTTCCTCATAGCTGAGTTCCTCCATGCCTCTTATCAGTTTTGTTGCACTTTCTCCAGTTCTCCGATATCCTTTTTGAGAACTGGTACCCAAAACCGAACTGCATATTCCAGATGAGGTCTTACTAATGATTTGAACAGGGGCAAAATTATATCTCTCTCTCTGGAGTCCATACCTGTCTTAATACAAGAAAGGACTTTGCTCGCTTTGGAAACCGCAGCTTAACATTGCATGCTATTATTGAGCTTATGATCTACCAAAACCCCCAGATTTTTCTCCACTATGGATTCCCCCAGTTGTACTCCCCCTAGCATGTATGATGCATGCATATTCTTAGCCCCCAAGTGCATAAATTTACATTTATCAACATTAAACCTCATCTGCCACATAGTCGCCCAATTAGACGTTAGAAGATATTAAAAAGTAAGGGTCCCAGCACTGAACCTTGTGGTACACCACTGATAACCTTAGACCATTCAGAGTAAGAATCATTAACCACTACTCTCTGAATTCTGTCTTTTAGCCAGTTTTCTATCCATTTACAAACTGATATTTCCAAGCCTGTAGACTTTACCTTACACATGAGCCATGTGTGCGGAACTGTATTAAACGCTTTTGCAAAATCCAAGTATACCACGTCCACCGCCACACCTCTGTCCAAGGTTTTACTTACCTCTTCATAAAAAGAAATCAGGTTTGTCTGACAACTTCTGCCTTTCATGAATATGCACATTTGCACTTTATTTTTTTGAATTATTTTGATTGCACAATTACTATACAGGTACTTGTTCACTGTAGTACTATAGGGTATATAAGTTGCGCTGACCATTATTTTTTAATCATTCCCATTTGAGTGCATTGTATACACTGTAGGTCAAGCAGCAATTTATTTAATATACCACACACAGACACTTTTCACTTTGATAGCGCGAGGCAACCACACCCTTTTTTTCATGAATACATGCTGTCTGTTGCTTAAAATGTTTTTTTCCAGCAAGAACTCATCGTCTATGTGGTCTTTTATTAAACACTCCAGTATCTTCCCAACTATAGAAGTTAAACTAACAGGTCTATAGTTACTTGGTAAAGACTTTGTTCCCTTTTTAAATATAGGCACCACGTTCACCCTGCACCAATCCAGTGGTACTATTCCCGTCATTAATGAGTCCCTAAAAATTAAATACAATGGCTTTGAAATTACAGAGCTCAATTCTTTTAGGATCCGTGGGTGGATGCCATCAGGTCCAGGTGCTTTATCCACCTTTATTCTGTCTAAATATTTCTGGACCATATCACTTTTGAGCCATTGTGGATCATTCGGGGCTGTGTCAATACCACCCCCATTATGGACATGAGCTCCCCCATGCTCTTTTGTATACACAGAGCTGAAGAAAGTATTTAATAAATTTGCCTTTTCTTTGTCCACAGTCACCCACTCTAGATTATTTTGTAAAGGGCCTACATGCTCAGACCTGACCTTTTTACTATTAATATATTTGAAGAATTTTTGGGGGTTTGTCCTACTATCTTTTGCAATCTGTCATTCGTTTTGAATTTTTGCATCCTTTTTAGATATTCTGTTAAATTCTTTGTAACATTTAAACGACACTAGTGTTCCTTCATTTTTATATTTTTTTTAAAAGTTCTTTTATTATTGTTCATAGCTTTTTTAACTTTGACCGTGAGCCACATAGGTTTTATTTTTAGCCTTTTAAACTTATTGCCCATGGGAATATACTTTGCAGTGAGGTCCCAAACAGACTTTTTGAAGAATTCCCATTTCTGTTCTGTGTTTATGGATGCCAATATTCCCTCCCAGTCTAAGTCCTGGAGAGCAGCCCTCATCCTTGGAAAATTTGCTCTCTTGAAGTTGAGCGTTTTTATCTTTCCCGTATGTATTTCTTGCTTACAGCTAACATCAAATGAAATCATGTTAGGATCACTGCTACCCAGGTGTTCCTTTATCTGAACATTAGTAATAAGCTCTGCATGGTTTGAGATTACCAGGTCCAACAGAGCTTCATTCCTAATTGGGGCCTCAATAAACTGGACCATAAAATTGTCCTGTAATAGGTTTATACATTTTTGCCCTTTAACTGTCCCAGCAGTGCCATTACTTAGTCAGTTTCTGGGTAATTAAAATCCCCCATTATTATCACCATCCCAGCCGTTGCAGTCCTTTCCATCTGTGCAAGGAGCTGAGTCTCCTCCACCTCATTAACATTGGGTGGTCTATAACAAACTACAATGATTAACTTTGAACTATGCACATCTTTATGCAGTTCCACCCATAATGCTTCAGAGTCATCACACTCTCCATCAACCAGGTCCTCTTTCACGCTTGCTCTGAGATCACTTCTCACATAGAGGCAGACCCCACCACCTTTCCTTTTTACCCTGTCTCTCCGAAAGAGTGCATAGCCAGGAATTTTAATAGCCCAGTCATGTGAAGATTGAAGCCAAGTTTCAGCAATACCAATTACATCATAGCTCTCCTCATGCACCAGAGCTTCCAACTCACCAATTTTGCTTGGCAGACTTCTGGCATTGGTGAACAAACACTTTAATGCATTATTACATTTTGCTTTGGTGTTTTTCATATCATTTTTAATAGTACAAATGGCACTATAGTTTCCAATGGCTGTTTGCAACATGGGAACTTTCTTGTAACCTGCCATAACCCTCCCCTCCCCCCATCTATCCCCATTCCACCCTCCATTAATGTCAGACCCCTAACTAACCTGTCTGCCCGATGTAATTCTAGTTCACCCTCAATCTTAGTTTAAATACTCCTCAAGCCTTCCCATAAACCTCTCCCCCAGCACAGCAGACCCCCCCCCCAAGTGCAAACCGTCTTTAGCATATAGGTTGCACCCCAATGAAAAGTCAGCCCAGTGCTCTAGAAACCCAAATCCCTCCTCCCTACACCAGGTCTTTAGCCATGCATTCAGTTCTCTAATCACCCCCTGCCTTTCCTGTGTTGCGCATGGCACAGGCAATATTTCAGAGAATATCACCTTGGAGGTCCTTCCCTTTAACTTGCAGCCTAGTTCTTTAAATTGATTCTTAAGGAGCCTCCACCTTCCATGTATACTGTCATTGGTTCCAACGTGGACCAAGACAGCTGGACTCCCCTCACCACCTCTACTCGATGGGCTGCTCTCCCGGATGTTAGGGGTAGCAGTGACATCTAGGGCTGCCATCTCTGTGTTTGCCACCTCCACATCTTCACCCAACTTGGCAAATTTGTTTTGATCCACAAATACAGGACTGTCGTTACTTTTCTGAAAGCCCCTTCCACTCCCTCTAACTACATTAACCCATCTTCCTATCTGATAATCCTGACTTGCCCCTCCACCCTCCACATCAACCCTACTGACCACCTGCTCAGTGAGCCCTTTCAAGGTTGTCCTTTCTGCCCGGTGTTGCAACTTGCTCCTCCAGATCTCTAATGCGAGCTTCCAGAAAGGCAACCCGCTCACATCTGTCACAGTGGTATACATCCTGGAGCTGTTGCACCAATTCTGCATACATGTGGCACACTGTCCACTGAGCAAAACCTCCAACCCTGCTAGCACTCATTTCCCAGTTACAATATAATTACAATATAATTACTTGTAGGAAATTTAAGATGTTACTCACAGGTTAGAAGACTCCTGTCTTAACTCCTGTTTTAAACTCTGGGTTTATTTCACCACTTAGACCAGTTCCACAGCCTCAGCTGATGTGAACAGCCTCAGATGATACACAGGGATGAACAAATCCTCCTACATAAATTTGACATGTATATCTGCTTCAGCTTTATATACTGTACTATATACTAGAAAGTGCATGTCCTGTTAGAATTTTCTCTTCCTGATTCACCTTGTGGGTGAGGATTCTTGCCATACACTGTGAGACAGCTAATTGGAGGAAAGGCACACACCTCCACTCCACATAGGCAGAGACTTGCAGAGCTGTGCTGTGAATAGACCAGCTCTCTGCAAATCTATTTGACACAACATTCAGGCTGGTTTTATCACAGTTGATGGAGAACTTGTCAGAAATCATCATGCTGATAACATAAGAATGGAGCAGGAGAAAGCCACAGGACTTAGGGCTTTGAAAAGAGATAAGATAACACTGCAGATATATGTGCCCAGCTCAAATTTAATGAATCGGGTTTACAGCCACTTTAATTGAACAAGCTATAGTTAGAAGCTGATTGGCTACCATGCACAACTGCACTAGATCTTACACTCTCCAGTTTTAGTAAACCAACCCCAATGTTTGTGCAGCTTTCATGATCAGACTCTGCAGTGTATGCATGCTCTTTGCCATCTAATCCTGTTTTTGATTATTCTGCAGTGCAGGCATGTTTTTTGCCACCTGGAACCCCCTATCCACTTGCATTTTTTTCACATTTTTCCAACACCTTTTTAGTAAAGTACAAGTTAAAGTTACTGCCTGTCTGATCATTCAGACACCTTATCTGTTTAATTGACTGTGCATGTGCAGCTGTTCTATTTGTAAAACATTGCTACTAGGCAGGGTAAGAGATTTTATGTGTCTCTGCTGCCATAAAATCTACCCAGTAGCATTTAAAATAACAGCTTTAGTTCTAATTTAGGTTAGTAAGTAAAGGACTAAAGTACTAACATTTTTCACGTTATTTCACAAAACAGTTTATCTGAAAACCTAACTGAAAGTTAAATAAAATATATTTTCAGTGTGCACCTTACAAAGCCCACGCCACAAGTAAAGCACAGCACCGGAATGGTGTTTGCTAAGTGCCTTAAAAATTTCTGGATTAGATTAACTTCCCCTTTCAGCATACCATAGACAATATTTGTGTGGTAGTGCGGTGTTTATAAGCTACATTATGCATGACTAAGGCTCCGGCATTGGTGTTGACAGTTGCTTCCATACATACATCCTGGTAGTGTTTTTTGAGCAAACAAACTGCTACACTACAAACACAAAATCACATCATAAAACTCTAACCAGACGGTTTTCCCTGATAGCAGCTGATTTTTCATTGCATACTTTATATTGTTATGTATTTAGAGTGGATATGTTGTTTAGTTAGTCCACCTGATGGCTAGCAATAAGTGGTGACCATAAATCACTTGAGAATTAAATTTATGTCCAACCAGTAGTTAAGGCCAAGTGCAACCCTTATGTGCAAATGGAAAACCCACTATTTCTGTACATATTGGACATCTTAGACAAGGATATACCTTGCCTGCCACAAAAGTGCTCTCCAATACTAATACGGAGATAGAATAGACTCTGAGTGAATATATACACTAACGCTATAGGTGAAATTGCATGGTTTAGTTAACCTGTAATTGCTAGTGAGAGCTTTGTTTGTGCACTAGGGATGAGCTTCGAGTTCGAGTCAAACTCATGTTTGACTCGAACATTGCCTGTTCACCGAACAGCAAACAATTTGGGGTGTTCGCGGCAAATTCGAAAAACTGCGAACACCCTGTAAAAGTCTATAGGAGAAATCTAAAGTGCTAATTTTAAAGGCTTATATGCAAGTTATTGTCATAAAAAGTGTTTGGGGACCTGGGTCCTGCCCCAGGGGACATGTATCAATGCAAAAAAAACTTTAATAAACGGTGAATTTTTAATAAAAGTGAAACAATAAAAGTGTAATATTCCTTTAAATTTCGTACCTGGGGGTGTGTATAGTATGCCTGTAAAGGGGCGCATGTTTCCCGTGCTTAGAACTGTCCCTGCACAGAGTGTAATTTTTGCAGGAAAAAAAGTATTTTAAAAGCACTCGCGGCTATAATGAATTGTCGGCTACCGTAATACAGAGAACAGTCATTGAAAGTCATTGATAAAAAAAAAAAAAAAATGCGTGGGGTTCCCCCCAACTTCATTTACCAGGCCCTTCAGGTCTGGTATGGATATTAAGGGGAACCCCGGGTCAAATTTAAAAAAAGATTACGTGGGGTTTCCCCTAAATAGATTTTAAGGGGAACTTCACAGCAAATAAAAAAAAAATGGCGTGGAGTTCCACCCAAAAATCCATACCAGACCCTTTATCCGAGCACGCAACCTGGCAGGCCGCAGGAAAAGAGGGGGACAAGAGAGCGCCCCCCCTCCTGAACCGTACCAGGCCACATGCCCTCAACATTGGGAGGATGCTTTGGGGGTCTGTGACCCCTCAAAGCACCATGTCCCCATGTTGATGGGGACAAGGGCCTCATCCCCACAACCCTGGCCGGTGGTTGTGGGGGTCTGCGGGCAGGGGTATTATCAGAATCTGGAAGCCCCCTTTAACAAGGGGACCCCCAGATCCCACCCCCGCCCCCTGTTTGAAATGGTAAGGGGGTACAAAAGTACCCCTACCATTTCACAAAGAAAGTGTAAAAAATTGATAAAAAACACACAGACACCGTTGGGAAAAGTCCTTTATTAAAAATAAAAAAAATAAAAAAAAGATTCCAGCGGTGGTAATCCACTCTTGCTATCCAGCGATGGGTGATCTCTTCTCCGGGGTCCCGCAATGGCTGATCTCTTCCGATGCGCAGCGCATCCAGTCTCCACTGAGACACTGTGGGAATCCCAGGTCTTAGCTGAGGAGGACAGGCCACCTGTCACCTGACCCCACCCACCTCTGACGCAAGGGGAAACCCAGGCTTCCCCAGTGACGTACGGGTGACCCCCCCCTCTGATGTAACGGAAACCTGCGTTACATCAGAGGGGGGCGGGGTCACCCGTACATCACTGGGGAAGCCCGGCTTTTCCCTTGCGTCAGAGGGGGTGGGGTCAGGTGACGGGTGGCCCGGTCCTCCTCAGCTAAGACCTGGGATTCCCGCAGTGTCTCCGTGGAGAAACCCAGGCTTCCCCAGTGATGTACGGGTGACCCCGCCCCCCTCTGAGACAAGGGAAAAGCTGGGCTTCCCCAGTGATGTACGGGTGACCCCGCCCCCTCTGATGTAACGCAGGTTTCCGTACGTTTTGACTCGTACGTCACTGGGGAAGCCCGACTTCCCCCTTGCGTCAGAGGGGGGCGGGGTCAGGTGACGGGTGGCCCGGTCCTCCTCAGCTAAGGCGGGATTCCCACAGTGTCTCCATGGACACTCCGTGGAGACTCCGTGGGCACACAACGGTGTCTGTGTGTTTTTTAACAATTTTTTTACACTTTCTTTGTGAAATGGTAGGGGTACTTTTGTACACCCTTACTATTTCAAACAGGGGGGCGGGATCTGGGGTTCCCCTTGTTAAAGGGGGCTTCCAGATTCTGATAAGCCCCCCGCCCGCAGACCCCCACAACCACCGGCCAGGGTTGTGGGTATGAGGCCCTCATCAACATGGGTATTTAGGGGGAACCCCACGTATTTTTTTTTTTTCTTTTTTTATCAATGACTTTCAGTGACTGTTCTCTGTATTATGGGAGCCGACAATTCATTATAGCCGCGAGTGCTTTTAAAAGACTTTTTTTCCTGCAAAAATTACACTTTGTGCAGGGACAGTTCTAAGCATGGGAAACATGCGCCCCTTTACAGGCATACTATACACACCCCCCAGGTACGAAATTTAAACTTTCACTTTAAGCATTATTAAAATCACTGCTCCCGAAAAAACTTCAGTTTTTAAAAGTTTTTTTTGCATTGATACATGTCCCCTGGGGCAGGACCCAGGTCCCCAAACACTTTTTATGACAATAACTTGCATATAAGCCTTTAAAATTAGCACTTTTGATTTTGAACGTTCGAGTCCCATAGACTTTAATAGGGTTCTAAAGTTCACACAAACTTTAGCACTGTTCGCAGGTTCTGGTGCGAACCGAACAGGGGGGTGTTCGGCTCATCCCTAGTGTGCACTATGAAAGCCTGCATGCCTATGTGAAAAAATGTCAAGTTACTCCATACAGCAGGTGGTTAATCTGCTGCAAGCCAAACAATGGAACAATGTAAAAACAAATGCTGCAAACTGTGCAATAATGTTTTGTACCTCAGTCAATGAAAAAAAAAAACCCAACCAAGGATCTTATGTTGGCAAAACAGGTCAGAAATAATAAATAAAAATCACGAATTTCCACAGACACACCATAAAATAACATAAGAAAGATGATCACTGCACACCTGTGGGACATCATTTCTCACAAACAGATCACTGTATGGAAGACATACATGTTTTGGTTCTTAAGGGGAACTTTAAAAAAAAACTCAGGAAAGGAAAACTTCTCAACTAAGCATGATAATTCTATTTGACACAAGATATAATGGGCTAAATGTGGACTTCGGTTTTCTAAATTACTATCCAAAAGTTTTATGACTATTCTCACCTCTGTGACGACTCTTATCCCTCACCATTCCATGACCTACTCCCTTCTTTAATTTAACAACTATCCCAGTTTAATTACCATTGCTGTTTATGTGTGTGTGTGTGTGTATGCTTTTTTTTTTTTTCTCCTCAGAGTTTGTCCTACTTAACATTTTGCTAAAACTTTGTGCATCAGTACTTCTTGGTCCAAAAAAAAAGAGAACAACCCAAATGTTTGTCCTTTTTGTTAGCACAAACTTTAAAAAAAAGTATCGCAAACAGTTATTTTTGATGCAAGTGTGCTAATACAGCTACAGTCACTCAATACTTGAAAAATAAACTTGTCTGGAGTTCCACATTTTTGTAATTTAAAAGATCTATACTCATATAAAGAGGAATAAGCAATGTATGCTGCAATAAGCTAAGAGCTGTCACAATTGTGTGTATGCTATGCTTTGAAAACATTTGTATTAAAATAAGTTCACTTAGGGCCCTTTCACACTGAAGCGTTTTTCAGGCGCTACAGCACTAAAAATAGCGCCTGTATAGCGCCTGAAAAAAGCGGGTCCTTTCACTCCAGTGTGAAAGCCGGAGGGCTTTCACACTGGAGCGGTGGAGGTGCGCTAGCCTAAACCGCTCCTACCCATTAAAATCAATGGGGCAGCGCAGAAATACCACCGGCAAAGCGCCGCTGCAGCAGCGCTTTGCTGGGGGTGTTAATCCTTTTTCGGCCACTGGGGGGGTTAAAACCGCACTGCTAGCGGCCAAATACCGCTGCTAAAACGACGGTAAAGCAGCGCTAAATATAGCACTTCTTTACCGCCGACGCCTGCACCGCCCCAGTGTGAAAGGGGCCTTACTTTTACTATAGTAACACATCTACACTGCTCAATGTGGCTTATTAAGAAGCTGGGAAGACCAATGTCCAGGCTTCAGTGTATCCACACCTACAGCACTTCAGCATACAAGATAAAATTTGGTTGTCAACTAAGTGTCACCAAAATGTGGTAACTTTTATTGCCTACATCGTCAATACAGAATAAAATAAATTAACCCATTTTGGCCATCAGTTCTCAATCATAGCACATTACAACTGAAGATTCAATCTTTATATATACACCCATTCCCCCCAAATAAGTTAACAAACTGGTGAGTCTTAATTGAAAACAATTAAGGTAACGAAAAAGTTTACTTACTATACCCTTCATTTAATACAATTTTGCAAAAAACAAAAACAAAAAACACACATACAAACACACATCTGTTCACTAAAATATGTCAATCTTAGTTAACATTTTTGGTTCTAACATGTGCACACACTTACTATTTAACTAAAAAACGAATTTCTTAATTCAGGGGAATCATATGTATTTCAGTTATCTGCTAAAGGCATCAAAACCTTAACAGATTTACTACTGGTTAATACATTATTCTTCATTATTCTAAGTAAAACACATATTCATGTATTTGTTTTATAGTACTTGACTTTATTTCCCTTTATAATTAATTTTGCCATTCTCAATAAGATATAACATTAATTAGAATGGACCTTGCATGACAAAGGCCACTTATCTTGCAGCCCCCTCACCCATGACTAAAATACACAGTTAAAGCAAGACTTCCAGCCTGGGTAAAAAAATTTTAAGTCAGCAGCTACAAATACTGTAGCTGCTGACTTTTAGTATAAGGACACTTACCTGTCCAGAGAGCCCGCATTGTCTGCACCCCAAGTTGATTCGTTCATTGGCTTCAGGTGTAGGCATGGACATTGCAAGTAAGAGAAACCGACAGCGAAGCTTTCAGGCTTCACAGCTGGTTTCCTACTGCGTGAGTCATGCGGCTATTTCTGAATGGTCCCGTCATCTTCTGGGACACACACAGGTCCCAGAAGGCAACAGGGGTAACGGATGCAACTGCGGAAGTAACATACTTCACCGTGAAGACATAGGATGGAAGTCTCAAAGAAAGAAATTCCAAAAAGGTACCAAAAAGAAAATTAAAAAAAATCCAAAAACGAGGGTGGTGGGGTGGTTCAATTGTTTGAGACAGAGTTCTCTTTTTGCCTGAAACTTCGCTTTAAAGAGAAACTTTGTAATCTCTGTACAAAAAACAGCAGGGTGAGGGCAAAAGACAAGTCACAAGTATTGTCAGTGGGTTCCCCTGCAGCTTATATTTCCCCTATCATTGACTTACCATACCTTGTTCTGCACTGTGTCTGTGTTTGTAGGCCATGTTGGTAGAGGGAGGGTTTTCCTTCCTCATGGCAGAACCTCCAGCAAAGGGAACAGTGAGCAGCACAGAAGTGACATCTCCAAATCTCACTCCAAATTTCTGGAGATTAGCAGTCAGAAGCAGTAGTGCATCTCACACTGCAGTTATACAGCTATGAAGCTGTAGGCACAGGAGTAAATTGGCAGTGGCACACTAACATTCCATAAATACTAAATTTCAAGAGAAATTCAAGACAAAAGGTAAATTTCAGGATACTGCTTAAATACAATTAACACTTCTAAATGTTCCCTATAGCTTAGCAAATCTTTACTAGGTTCAGATCCGCTTCAAAGATGAACTGCAGACAGACAGCTAAACAAACAGATTAAATACATAAAGCAAAGCTGTTTTACCTGTGAAATGATTTGTATTTCTGTCCATCCAGTAAGGCTAGGTTCACACTCTTGCCGAGTTTGCACGGGCTGCTGTGCCTGCGTTTCATGCAGGAAAAAGGTTTCTGCAGCATTTTAAAATGCAGAGCCTGGAAAATCGCATAGTGCTTTTGCACCATGCAATTTCCCTGCTGTTCCCATACCCATAAATGTGCTGAGTTTTTAGATGCGTGGGTGTGTCATTAAGAAAGAATGGCAGCTCTACACATTTTTGAAGAGCAGCGCGTTTTTACTGCTGGTGATTGCGGGTGCGGGAATCGCTGCAACCACAACCACCCGCAATAATGTGAACCTAGTCTTGCACCGCTCTTTCACACCATGCCACACCACACAGCCCTGTTTGAAAGGGGCTGAAAGGACCTACTTTTTCTCTGCTGTGTGTCAGGAAGTTTGAATGATTAATCAAGTCAGCAATATCGATTATTTAATTAATATATACAACAGTGCCTCCAGCCTTCCAGTGTGTTAAATTAACATAAAATAAAATTAAGAGATATAACCATACTAACTTAATTAATTTCCTGAATCAATTTACTCTGTGTATATATATGATTTATCGCATGACACAGTTAACTTAATATCATGTATTTACAACAATAATTAGTATGACTAAAGACCTAGGCCTACTAACTTATGATGACTTCATTCAGATGGTACCAACACCACTGTCTCAGAATACAAGCAATCGGACTATACTGGCAGACAACAAAGTCTGCCAAATCAGACCCTCCCCTCGGACTCTTCTGCAGCAGAATACGAGACAGATAGTCTCGATTTTGCCGCATTTACATGCCGCGTTTAGCTGCGTTTAACTGCGTGTGCGTTTAGGAACATTTAAAAAAAAAACATTTTTTCAAATAGTCAAGAATGTATCTCCATTAAAAACGCCTGTAAATAAAACGTTGACAAATGCGAGTTACTGCGTTTACATGCTTTTACAAGCTGTTACAGGTATTTGGCGTTTCAAATGCCTCTGAACATCCGTCCTGTTTTGCTTTCCAAAAAATGCTTCTAAACTCAACTGCCTACAAACGACTATAAACGACCCTGTGTACATGTACTGATAAGATAACATAGAGGAGCATTCAGGAGCAGCAGAAATAAAATGCCCAATTGCTCCTAAACGTCCGTTTACCAGCAGCAGTGTACATGAGGCCTTATGCCCCATACACACGGTCGGATTTTCCGATGGATTCTGTCCTATCGGACAATGTTGTCGGAAATTCCGACCGTGTGTAGGCTCCATCGGACAGTTTCCATCGGATTGTCCGACGGACAAAGTTCTATCTCCTGCTGGATAGATTTTTTGACAACAAAGTCCGATCACACCAATTCCGATCGTGTGTAGCGAATTCCGACGGACAAAGTGCCACGCATGCTCAGATCACATTACAAGACCAAAGCTATTGGCTACTAGCCTCTACGTAGTCCCGTCGTAGGCAACAAACGTCACCACGTTCAGAATGATCGGATTTTCCGACAACTTTGTCCGACCGTGTGTATGCAACACCAGTGTCGGACTAAATCCGTCGGACCAAATCCGATGGATTTGGTGGTCGGATTTTCCGACCGTGTGAATGGGTTTTTAGCGTAACACATCTGATTGGTTTCTCATGCTGCTTCTCTTTCTCTCAGTAAAAATGTGAAGATCTGTCAAGCGCAAGAACTAGTGAGACTAAAACCTTGTGGATGATGGAGAAGTGGCGTCAGTAAAAAGACCCGTATGAACAGTACAGTTATTCATTTAAGCCAATCATAGTAAGTGCATTTAAACATAAACACACATACAATGCATAACAATTATAATAATAATAATAAAAATAATAATAATATATTTACTGTAACTTGGCTGATGTGACCACTGTAGTTATTTGATCACTATTGTAGGGGCTCGTACACGTACTATCTATATTATTTCCAGGTCTAGCCATACTATATACTGTGTATATGTACATACAGTTTAGTGCACTTCAATAAGTTAAGTGAAGTGCTGTGATATAAACTATTACTGTAGAACTCTCTCTACTGCAGTGCACCAACTTACTTGTGTGTATTTTCTTTCTGGTCAGTGTTAGCAATCTCCCTTTGTACAGTACTTTGACATCGGGCCTCCCTAGTGATTTCTGTCACAGAAAAAAGAGAATCATCAATATCACAGTAAAAGTTGACTTTTCAAAGCTAATAGTGTCTCATTTGGGGGCTGAAATTTAATACATTTTCTTTGATACCGGGCGAGTTTTTAAACATCAAACAATGAAGCGGCCAGGGTGCAGTAAAATATTTACATCTATGGACTGTGGCTCAGAAGGGCAGAATGTGAAACACTCCTGGTTTGATGTTGATAAATCCTCCCAACCTTAATTCACAAACTTTAATAGGCATCTTTAATTTGGATACGTGTAGTCAGAAGTGTTTCCGTCCTGATTTACCATGCCCTCTTCACAATGCAAAGTCATTTGGAAAAATTAGATTTCTGATATTCAAGTGATTTAAAAACAGTTTGAGGTTTGTTAACCAGGGCTAAGGAGTCTGGTGGGGGGAACACAGGAATGCTCCTTTTGTTCATGTACGGTGCAGACTTCCTGACAAAATATGTTCACAACCCACAACATCATCAAAATTGCAGTGAATTTGTCTCTGGCAGCCACATCTATTGACAGAAATTCTTTAGATCGGTCAGGGAATATAAAGCCCTAATTATGGCGCACTTATGGAATAAAGTGTACCTAACAGAGTAATGTATGCAGGGGGTGAGAGGTCTTATAAGGAAACTATACATTCCTGCTTCAAAATGTGCTCTCGTATACTTCCCATTGTGTTTGTGTGGTGAGCCCCATGTTGAACCAGCTTTAATTGACTGGAAAGTTACCAACTTTCTTTTACGCACGTATGAAAACATGTGTTGTCTATAGTTTCAGCTAAAACCTTGTTTTCTGTGACCTAGCGAAGAAAGTATTACAGCCAATAAATGGCAGTATTCTGGGAAAAATAAAGCTTGGAATATGTAAGTTTAAAGGATACTCATTTTCACAGAAAAAAAAAAAAATCTATAAAACAAAAATTTTACACAAAGATTCCATCATCTGCTGAATAATTGATAACATCACACACTCTATATTGTTCCTCAGACTTATTGTAGATCTCCTAGGCTACAATACTAGTCTACTTTTTCAAGATTGTAACTACCCCTTGCAAATCACTTTATTTTAATGGTGCGATATGCACAGAAAGGACTGGAAAGGAAAAAACGGGTAAATACATGTACTCAGTATGGAACAGAGTGTAAATAAATTCAAATTGAATATTTTTTTTACACTTTAGAAAATCTCTTTTACATTGCTTGTACCCCCCTTCCTTACATTTATGAACCAGTTAGAAGAGGTGCATTAAAGTGGAACTCAACATTAACTATTTTTAATCCTTATGCTGCTAGCCTTAGTAAATAGAAAGAAATGTATATTATATTTACTTGTTTAACATTTTTTATTTACATTTCTTCAGTTGCTTCCTGATTTTTGACCTAGGCAATTTTTCCTGAAGCACGTGTGCACTTTATTTTTCACGGTGTTGGAGCATACACAAGAAGATTTGTTCACATATGATTATTATTTGATGGTTTATTTTATTGTGCACTTTATTAACCAGATACACATTGTATATTTTATATTTGATTTTTTAATTGTTTCCTTTGCGCCCTTTATATATATATATATATATATATATATATATATATATATATTTAGACTAAAATGATCTCACACATCATAGGAGTCTTAATGGGCATTTTTTTTCTATCATCTGGAGGAGGGGATTTCGTAGCTAATCCTCCTGCTTGCATGTCTAAGCTAAGGACAGATGGATTCCATGTTGGTAAGGATGCCCTTACTCAAGATGGCTGTGGCTAGAACTGCTGGGTGGGTTAGTGTTTCTCAAAGTGATTTCTTAACAAAATAAAGCATGGAAACATGGATGTTTGGGTGAGTTTTCTTTCTATATTAAAAATGAATCAAATAGCGGTTTCAGTTTGTGGTGTTCAGATACAGTTTAGTTCTGCTTTAATCAGCTGCATTCCATCACATTATCTATAGTTAGCCTGAATAAAGCCTGCTTTCATATTTTGTCAGTGTAGGTGAGTGGAAAGATTGTTATCAATTTAGCTACGTATATAAGTAGCTAAACTGGATAGAAAAGTCTCCTCTCACTGGAAAACTTCTAAGGGAGACTTCTAAGATCACAAAGTAGTTTCTGTGTGGTAAGTAGGAATAGGAGACTATGAAGAGTATGGGAGCCGAACTGGAAAAATCGAAAGGAAAAATCAAAAGTGTCCATTTTAAAGGTGTATATGCAAGTAATTGCCCAGAAAAGGGGTATGGGGTCTGGGAACTGCCAGACTTGACTTGACTTGTATCAATTTTTTTAATTTTTTTTTTATACTATCATTTTTTCAGGAGCAGTGATTTTAATTATGTTTAAAGTGCAACAATTAAAATGAAAAATTCCTTAAAATATAGTGCCTGGGGGTCCCCTTAATGTGCCTGTAAAGTGGTGCATCTGTAGCATGCATAAAACATGCTACAGCAAAATGAAATTTCTAAAGAAAAAAAAAAAAAAAGTTAAATCCCATTTAAAATGACTCTCTTTACAATTTCAGTCCATACCAGGCCCTTTGGAGCCCCTCCCAGCCCCAAAGCACCCATCCCCCCATGTTGAGGGCATGTGGCCTGGTATGGTTCAAAAGGGGGAGGGGCGCTCGTCCCCTCCCCTTTCTTGACCTGCCAGGCTGAATGCTTGGATAAGGGCTCGGTATGGATTTTGGGGGGACCCCACTCCATTTTTTTTTATTATTTTTTTTTATTTTACCAGGCACTTTTTTTTTCTTTATTCAGCTGTCAGTGGGGAAACCCATTGACAGCTGATGACTCATCGGTTGTTAAGGATGCCGCAGCCGGCTTCCTGGCCCGGCTCCTTAACAACCAGCTTACACTGCACTCTGATTGGGCAAAGCTTTTATCAGTGTACGTGTCCCTTTTAAGGAAGCCGGTTATCGGCTAACAGCATAAGGAAAGGAGTGCTGATACCCAGCTTCTATTTACATCCGTGATCAGCTGTGATTGGACATGTGGTAAAATCACATGGTAAAGAGCCGCTGACTGGCTCTTTACCTCAACCTGTGATCAGCAGTGTCCTCCAGACACTGTGACCACAGAGCACGCCACCCGCACCCCGCATCGGGTGCGATCACAGGAGGTCTTCATATGATAGCCTCCCAGAACTAGTCGGCTGCGCTGTAGCCATCATTCGGCTATAGAGTGGTCAAAATGTGGTTAAAGCCAATGGGACCCGAACTTGAAAAATCAAAGGTCCCCCAAAAAGGCCGGGGGGCCTAATACTACCTTGGGGGACATGTATCAATGCAAAAATTTTTTTTTAAAAGATTGTTTTTGAAGGAGCAGTGATTTTAATAATGCATAAAGTTAAACAATAAAAATGAAAAATTCATTTAAATATAGTGCCTGGGGTGTCCCCTTAGTCTGCCTGTAAAGTGGCACATCCGTACCGTGTATAGAACCGGCTGCAGCAAAATTGACATATATAAAGAAAAAAAATGATATTTAAATAGATTTTCCTGGCTGCAAGCAATTGCCGGCAATAAAAAAATAAATAAAAAAAAGCAGCAGGCCCTTTTGGTTTCCCGGCCCACTCCTTAACAACTGGCAGCTATTCACGGTGTGTGGATCCTCTCGATTTCCCCGAAAATGTGGGTGTTCGCCGAACACGCAAACAGGCGATGTTCGGGCCAAACTTATGCTCGGCCCAAACTGCTCGTCCAACACCAGTCCTTGATCCTAACTCTTCAGCCGGGCCCAGTTGTACCGTTGGTGCATATAATAGTCTTAGTCAAGCCTGTAGGCTACTAGATGGCTTTATGGTCAGTTCCTAAAGGGCTCAATCCCTCTAGCAACAGATAGTAAATTGCCCACAGCAGCAGATCACCAGTCCCAGTGATATTGCAATCAGTGCAGAATTAAAAGAAAAAATGTGAATTACACATGGGGGTGGGGGTATTTTTTTCATTATCTGTTGACCCTTTCTGATGATCATGTGCTGGTCGGAGCAGAGAGAATATTTCTTAAGTTTTGGGTGCATGCCCGTTCCGCTCCTGCTCGCATGTTCTTCTGCCTTGGCTCAAGTCCCGGCCAGCCACCTGCCCATCTCCTTGCCTTCCCTTGCGGAGTGATCTTCCTCCGCTCCCCACCCAGTAGTAGCCGGGGCCCGGAGAGTAAGACTTGGCAGGCTGTGAGGCGGGCAGCAGCGGCGATGGGCAGAGAGTCGCTAATTGCCGCCATTACTAGTAAAAAAATATGTCCCCGGATTTCATTTAAAAAATCTGGTCACCTTAGTTTAGGTTCAAACTGAACTGCAATTATGCAACACCAGTCAAAGTAGTTATGTATTTATTAAACTCTTTATATATTTTAAATGTAATAGGTAGTAAAGTGTTAGTCCTATAAGCACCTGCATCTGTATTTATAACAGCTTGCTCTATTCCCCAGTGCAGCAGGTAAAATTTCTTGGGGGAGACTGGCAGGTAAGGCAGTTGCTATATATTTGTGTGGCATACTGCTAGTAAATCATCTACATGTCGCTGTCTTGTAGTCCACTACTTACTACTAATATTCTGCCAGTCCTGTTTACAATCCATATTTATACAGTAACACCATATTAAATAGTACTTCTTAGTGCACATAGGGGTTGATTTACTAAAACTGGAGAGTGCAAAATCTGGTACAGCTGTGCATGAGAGCCAATCAACTTCTAACTTTAGCTTTTTCAAATAAGCTTTGACAAAAAAAAAAAAAAAACCATCCTACTCTTTACAGCATGGGTGCCCAACCGGTGGCCCGCGGGCCACATGTGGCCCGCGGCGCCATCCGAGGTGGCCTGCCACGTCTTGCTCCGAGATGGCGGGTCGGCAAGCCCTGATCGCGGGTCCCCGACCCGCCATCTCCGAGCATCAGCGCGAACAACGGAGCCGCCGCTAAAGGAAGCAGAGCCGATGCTTCCTGTATAGCGCCGGCTCCTTCACAGGCGGAGTGATATCAAATGTACTCCGCCTGTGACAGGAAGCATCTGCTGTCTACTGCAGCCGCATGATGCTTCCTGAGAATGAGATCACAGACAACAGCCAGCAGTGCCAGAGCCAGCAGTGCCAGTACCAGTACCCACCAGCAGTACCAGGTACCAGTACCCACCAGCAGTACCAGGTACCAGTACCCACCAGCAGTACCAGTACCAGTACCCACCAGCAGTATCAGTACCCACCAGCAGTACCCGCCACCAGTACCAGTACCCACCAGCAGTACTAGCCACCAGTACCAGTACCCACCAGCAGTACCAGCAGTACCAGTACCCGCCAGCAGTATCAGTACCCACCACCAGTACCAGCCAGCAGTACCCGCCACCAGTACCAGTACCCACCGCCAGTACCAGTACCCGCCACCAGTACCAGTACCCGCCACCAGTACCAGTACCCACCAGCAGTACCAGTCAGCAGTACCAGTACCAGCCAGCAGTACCAGCCACCAGTACCAGTACCCACCAGCAGTACTAGCCACCAGTACCAGTCACCAGTACCCGCCAGCAGTACCAGTACCCGCCACCAGTACCCACCAGCAGTACCAGTACCCACCAACAGTACCAGTAGCCACCAGTACCAGTTACCAGTACCCGCCAGCAGTACCAGGTACCAGTACCCGCCAGCAGTACCAGCCAGCAGTACCAGTCACCAGTACCAGTACCCGCCACCAGTACCAGCCACCAGCCAGCAGTACCCACCACCAGTACCAGCCAGCAGTACCAGTACCAGCCAGCAGCACCAGTACCAGCCAGCAGCACCAGTACCAGACAGCAGCACCAGTACCCACCAGCACACGCCAGCAGTACCAGTACCCGCCAGCAGTACCAGTACCAACCAGCAGTACCAGCCAGCGGTATCTGCCAGCATTAGCAGCAGGCAGTACTCAACAGCGGTATCAGCCAGCAGTACCAGCCAGCAGTACCAGTACCCACCAGCAGTACCAGTACCCACCAGCAGTACCAGCCAGCAGTACCAGTACCCACCAGCAGTACCAGTACCCACCAGCAGCACCAGTACCCACCAGCAGTACCAGTACCCACCAGCAGTACCAGCCAGCATTACCAGCCAGCAGCACCAGTACCAACCAGCAGCAGCAGTACCCACCAGTACACGCCAGCAGTACCAGTACCAGCCAGCAGTACCAGCCAGCAGTACCTGCCAGCATTACCAGCAGGCAGTACTCAACACCAGTACCCACCAGCAGCACCAGTACCCACCACCAGCCAGCAGTACCAGCCAGCAGTACCAGTACCAGCAGGCAGTACCCACCAGCAGTACCAGCCAGCAGTACCAGTACCAGCAGCACCAGTAGCAGCCACCAGTTATAACCACCTGGGGGACAGCAGCAACCAGCAGCAGAACCAGCCAGCAGTACCATCCAGCACCATTACCATGCAGCAGCACCAGTACCCACCAGCAGCACCAGTACCCACCAGCAGTACCTGCCAGCAGCACCAGTACCCAACCCACCCACAGTCACCCACAGCCAGCAGTACCAGCCACTGGTGTCTGCCAGCGGTACCAGCAGTGGTATCTGCCAGCAGGCAGTACCCAACAGCAGATACAGCAGTACGGGCCAGCAGTACCAGCCCTGGAGGACAGCCAGCAGCAGCCACCCGTTATAACCACCTGGGGGACGGCAGCAACCAGCTGCAGGAATCCTAAGGAAGAAGTGAAGATCAAGGTCAGTTGAGATGCAGGTAAACCGCTGTGCTTCAGTGTGAAAGGGGCCTCAGTCCCCTTTCACACGATCGGTCCGATGGGGTCTGCCTGTCTGTTTTTCTTGCGGACCCAATCGGACCCTCCATTCACCTCTATAGAGCGGCAGATGTAAACAAACTTGTGTTTGCTTACACCCGCCTATCTGCACTCCGATCTGCTTAAAAATACAGAAGGGGATTTGTCCCCTTCTGTTTGGGCAGATCAGAGGGCCCTTAGTGTAGAGCGGGCTGCATCTGTGTCTGCTATACATATGCGGTGTGGACACAGACCTGCCATCAGCACGCTTCGGTCATTGTGGCCCCCGACCTGAACACCTACCAAGTCGCTAAAGTGGCCCTCGCTCCTCAACAAGGTTGGGCACCCCTGAATTTTACAAATCTATATGTTTTTTTTCATTTATGTTTGCACGAATTGTGAGACGTGTTTAAGGCCAGCAGCTTTTTTTCTCTCTATACATTTAATGGGCATCTGGTCAGTGGTGGCTCACAGGATTCTTTGTGTTTTCTAGATTCCCATAGACACACTTCTAAACCTTGTTGACAGCCTTCCCAGAAGAGTTGACGCTGCAAAGGGTGGGCTAACTGAATATTGAACCCTACAGACTAAGACTGGCATTCAATTAAAGAGGAAATAAACCCTGATGGGTTTACTTCCTCTTTGTTTCCCTGCAAAGGTAAAGCATAATGGGCTACTATGCATCGTATAGTAGGCCATTATGTGTCACTTACCTGACACAGGAGCCAGCGATGTCCCCTCTTCCATGGAGCATCCATCTTCTTTCCGGGTATCGCTGCTTCGGCGCTGTGAGTGGCAAAATGCCTTCATTGACTAGTCTGCTTGTCTGGTTTACAAGATCAACTGGTTTTCAAAAATGAGACAAAACCATCAATAGGTTGTATTTTGATATTCAACCAGCAATTACAAACTCTAGAAACATGTTTTTCTTTTGTTTTTTTTTCACAGAGTAGAGTTCTTGGAAAAAAATTGCCACCTACAAAAAAGGGCTTGCACACAGTTCACTAATTAGAAAAAGTAGCACAGTGTCATATTTACGTTAGTGCAATTCTTATACACGGCCGGAATTTCCGATGGAAACAGTCCGATGGGAGCTTTTCATAGGATTTTCTGACCATGTGTATGCTCATCTGTCTTTTTCTGTTAACATTTCGGACTTTAGATTGAGAGCCTGTTCTTAATTTTTCAGACGGAAAAACTTTCTCTCGAAAATTCCGATCGAGTGTATGCAATTCCGACACGCAAAATTCTGACGCATGCTCGGAAACAATTCAACGCATCCTCGGAAGCATTAAACTTCCCTTTTATAGTGCAGTTGATTGTGTTGTATGCCGCTGTGTTATTGACCGTCGGAATTTGGTGTGACCGTGTATAGGCAAGACAGTTTGCGTGAAATTCCATCAGAATTCCGACGGGAAAACCATCAGAGCTTTTTCCGACGAGAATTCCGATCGTGTGTACGTGGCATAAGTTCCTTCTGGGAGCTGCCATGATTTACATTTGCTGTTGAATTGGACATTTAAATAAACGATACCTTATACTTCTGTTGTTCCATTTCTGAATATTCACCAATGACATCATACATTTTAAATGTAACCGTGATTTCTGTAGGTTCTTAGCCTGCTCTGCAACATTGTGATCTTTCATAACATTGGACAGATTTAATTTAAAGTAGCAAAAGTTTGCCCATTCCAGGACAGGTACATTTCTATAGGTGAACTGATTGTCAGAGCAGAACGTAGTCAGCAGATGCAGGCTATGGGGCAACAGAGGGGATACTTGTGAAGTAGAGCTGATGCACTGTGGGTGGGGGGTGAGGTAGGTGGGATGGAGATAATGTGAGTGGGGGTGAGGTGCATGGACTTAAGGTAGTGGTAGTGTTTCCATTTCCATATCTTAGGATACCTTTTCCTAACTATAGGATATAGTATGTGGCTCAAAAGGGGACTTCTCTGACATAACTGTATACTGTATGTTATGTTATAATACTGATAATTACAGTACATATTCTACAGAATGTATTAGCACCAATAGTTTGCACAGCGCTTTACAAAATGAAGGCAGACAGTACAGTTACAATACAATACAAGAGGAATTAGAGGACCTCACTCTTAAATAATAAACTCTTAAACTGATTTACCAGTTGATCTCAAATTTTGGGTGGCATTAAAGCGATATTAACTTCCCTGGAGGTTTTCCCGAGTGTGGCTTTCAGTACCATTAGCGGTAACCCCGAGCCACACTCAGGATTGCATTGCAGGATCCTGGTGCAGCTTACTTACCTTGTCCCCAGGATCCTGTGGTGTCCCCCCCACTGTGTCCGTGGTCTCTGTCCTCCACCCAAAGCCTCTGTGTGTCGGGCTCCGTTCCCTGCGAGTGTCGCGACGCACGGGGGCGGAGCCTGGCGGCAAATTCAAAAATTGAAAATTCATAATACATACAGTACACTGTAATCTTACAGATTACATTACTGTATGAAATTATTTCACAACCCTTTTGTCACTAGTACTTTGTCCAATGCCGTTCATACAGTTTTATATTATATATACTGTTCTTTCTGCCTGGAAACTGGAGATTGTCCATAGCAACCAGAAAGCATCCCTTTACATCAAAAGTGGTTTTAGACCAGCTAGAAAACAGTGATAATAAATTAGAACACTTGCAGAATTGAGCGATAGTGAGTCGTGGGGAAATTAATTTTATTATTATTATATTATTATTTTTTATAATTATTAATAGTCATTTATTATATTATAATTTATGATTTTGTATTTCAAACTTTATCATACCCGGGATGTCTACTAAACTCTTGTGTGGACAGATTTAAGTGTGTTATTGCTAAGAATTACAGGCCAAAAATATAAAACGCCAAATTTCTATGCAAAACAATTGTACCGTTTTGAGACACAAAAACCTGACATAATCATACTGACAGGGTGGTTAAAGGCATTTTCTTTCTTAAAATAACAATATATGTCATACTTACCTGCTCTGTGCAACGGTTCTGCACAAAGCAGCCCCGATCCTCTTTTTCCAGCGCTCTTGTCACCTCCCTCCCGAGTGCCCCCAGAGCAAGCCGCTTGCAACGGGGAAACCTAAGCAGGCTCCCTCCTGAGCTTTGGTTCTGCATGTCCATTCACACACAGAGTTGCAGCTTGGCCCTACCCCTCTCTCTCCTGATTGGTTTAGTGACTGTTAACAGCTGTGGGAGCCAATGGTTCCTGCTTCTGTCTCAACCAATGAGGAGGCAGAGTTCCTGGAGAGCTGAGGCTCTCATGCACATTGCTTTATCCAGATGGGGCTCAAGTAAGTATTGGGGGGTGGTCGCTAGGGTTGCCACCTTTTCTTCAAGTCAAACCCGAACACTTTAGCGGTGCACAGCAATTTTTCTTTTATATATAGTATAAACTATACCTATATTTTGCAGTTAAATAACATTTCAAATCATATGAAATTAATCACAAGAGTCCCCCATTACATCAGAGTTGACAGAGTTCCCCTTTTACATCTGAACTCGCAGAGTTTCCTTACTCTGTAAGGGGGGACTCTGCAGACTCTGATGTAAGGGAGAACTCTGGGGACCCTGATTTAAGGGGGAACACTGAGAACTCTGATGTACGGAGAGGACTCTGATATAAGGAGGAACACTATGGCCTCCTGATTCACCTTAGTGTACTCACTCAGAGGCAGGAGAGAGAAGGGGGGAGACTTCAGTCACAGACAGGGATGGATGGTGAGCTCAGTCACCCCTTGGCAGTCAGCGCCTCTCATCAGATGTATCTGAGGCTGCTGGACTTCAAATTTCTCACCCCCACTTTCCTTTTTTGAGCCACAGCGCCAGGGATTGGAGTGTGGGCAGACACAGAGGGCTAGGGGCGGGTGGAAGAGGTGCAGATCGAGCCCTCTCTTCTCTCCCATGTGTGTGTGTGTGGGGGGGGGGGGTTGTTAGTTCTGGCTTTGGGCAGTGTGAAAAAGTGTAACACACACACTCGGCTTACACAACTGCAGCCAGCAACCCTGCTGGGAAGCCATAGTCTGGTCTAAATAATGTGTCCGTGTTTCAGGTGGTCGGAAACCCGGACGCATGATTCCAAACCCGAACTGTCCAGGCGAAACCCGGACAGGTGGCAACCCTAGTGGTCGCTGCACAGAGAAGGTTTTTTAAAACCTCAAGCTTTTAGAACCACTTTAAAGCTAAACTCCAGATATGACGAGATCACTGTAGTAGTGCTAACTACAACAGTGAATCTCTGCTTCCACATCTGTCCCACAGATATGGAATAGGTATACCTACATTGGTCCAAGCTAAAACCATACCTGAAGTTCAGCTTTAAATTTGAACTTTAGAAAATTATAAAAGGCATAAATGTATGCACCTCTATAGTCATTATTCAATCTTTTTTTTTTTTAAATGCAGCAGTAAAAGTACCTGAATTTAACCTGGTATCAGCCTCTTGCAGTATACTGTCCAATCTGCACAGCAGATTAGATTAGAGTAGATTAGAGAAGCAATGGAGCCAGTGTGCTGCAGTGCAAGAAGCATGCTGATAGGAGAAGATAGCAGAAGGACAGAGAGATGAGCTAATCAGTGTACTGCTTTTACTTTCACTATCCAATTACTGCTTGGGTAGGAGACATATAAATAAAAGTGAAACTGCAGCAGGCAGTTCCCCCACAGCGGTGTAATTTCAGGACTGGATTAAACAGAAATATAAATCCTTTGACGGGTAAAACAGCTTTCTTTATCAGTGTTTAGCTGTTTGCCTGCAGTTCAGGCTTAAGGCCCTTATCAGACTGGTGTGATTTTACCTTTCTAAAAAGCACCTTTTCAGCGTGACAAAAGCATGTGAAAAATTGCCCCCTTTAAAACTGTTCACATCATCTTGTGTCTTAAAAAGTCATGCATGCTGCATCTTTGGTGGAGTTTCAAACACGCACCAAAAACACAACCTCCATTGTAAGTCGATGATAGTGAATCAAAAATGTATCAAATGCATAAAAAATGCACAGTGGTTGCGTTTCTGGTGCGTTTTTAGAGCCACATCTCCATGTTTCACAGGTGCATGCTGGGAGTCAGACAACCAAAAAAAGCACCAAAACACATTAAAAATGCATCAAAAATGTGTTAAAAAGGCAATATGTTTTTCCAAAACACATTCCATGGTTTTAAGTGCTCTAGTGTGAACAGAGTTTAACCACTACCCGCCCGGCCTATAGCAGAATGACGGCCAGGCAGTGGTTCAGTTATCCTGACTGGGCGTCATATGAAGTCCTGCAGGATAACAGCCACCGTGCACCCGTGGGGGCGCGCATCGCATCGATCGGTGGTGCGGTGTGTCTGACACACCGCTACACCGATCTCGGTACGGTAGATCTCCGACTGAGGCTCTTTACCACGTGATCAGCCATGTCCAATCGCGGCTGATCACAATGTAAACAGGAAGAGCCGCGATCGGCTTTTCCTCACTCGTGTCTGACATACGCGAGTAGAGGAGAGCCACTTAGCGGCTCTCCTGACAGGGGGGGTCTGTGCTGATTGTTTATCAGCGCAGCTCCCCCTTGGATCCCGCCCAGGACCACCATCATGCCACCCAGGACCACCAGGATGGCCATCCACACTGGACCACCAGGTGTGCCCCCCCTAGACCACCAGGGAAATGCAAATCTGTGCCAAGGCAGCTGCCAATCAATGCCCAGGCAGCTGCCAATCCGTGCCCACTCACAATGCCTACCACTGCCAGTGCCACCAAGGATGCCTATCAGTGCTGCATATCAGTGCCGCGTAGCAGTGCCCATCAGTGCCACGTATCAATGCCCATTAGTGCCGCCTATCAGTGCCCAGCAGTGCCGCCTATCAGTACCACCCATAAGTACCCATCTTTGCAGCCTTTCAGTGCCCATCAGTGTCGCCTATCAGTGCCCATCAGTACCCACCAGTGCCACCCATGAGTGCCCATCAGTGTCGCCTATCAGTGCCCATCAGAGCCCACCAGTGCAACCCATGAGTGCCCATCAGTGCCGCCTATCAATGTCCATCAGTGCTGCATATCAGTGCCACCCATCAGTGCCGCCTACCAGTGCCCAACAGTGCCGCATTTCAGTGCCCATCGTCGGTGCCTGTCAGTGACCGTCAGTGCCCACACATTGGTGCCACCTCATCGGTGCCACCTTATCAGTGCCCATCAGTGCCGCCTTATCAGTGCCCATCAGTGCCCATCAGTGAAGGCGAAAACTCACTTATTTACAAAATTTTATATCAGAAACAAAAGCAAAACGTTTATTTTTAAAAAAAAAATCAGTCTTTTTTTATTTGTTTAGCAAAAAATAAAAACCACAGAGGTGATCAAATACCACCAAAATGTGAAAATGAAGGTATCCGCGCTTAGGACTATAGGAACTGCTGCCCCCCTAGGGAACTACACCTAAATGTAGCAGGGATAAATTAGAATAGATAAAAGGGGTGTTGGCGCTGTTCAAAACAAAGGATGTATAAATATATATAAGTGGTAAAACCTGAAAACTTCGGTGAATATAAAACGTGAATAACAGTTCCGTGAGATAAAAGTACGTGAGAGAAAGTGCTATACAAATAAAATAGGATAAAAAGCACATTGGTTTAGGGATGTCCCAAACAACTCAATATGTACAGTGAGCCTGAATATTGACAATTGTTTGTAAAAATGACATCTATTAAAGATAATAATGCTTAAAAACAAAGTGCATGTGCATACATATAATCTTTGCAACAGAAGAAATATTATAAGGCTCAGAATAAAATCAATTAGGTGTGCTACCACTATGAGAATGTGGACAGCACACTAAAAACATAGGAGTGTAGAAATAAAGGTCCAATAAATTCTCGTATTGTTGGGTGCTGTTATGTGGAGTGGATGAAAGTCAGTAGATCTATGTTGATCATGTATACACCACTTCACATCACCCAGGATATCATAAAGTCCACCATAAAGTGTATATGGGCCAGTGTGGAAAAAACAGTCCGTGGTTGAATGCAATATATGAATTCCAATCTGGTGAAAACAGTATGTGTATGTGATTGATCTCGATGGGTTATCCTGTGTCAGCAGCTGTGGGGGTCCCGTACTCCCCTCCTTCCGATCGTGCCCCCAATGTGTTTGCACTCACCGGAGTGCCCAACCCCTGCAGGGGTAATGGGCATAGAAGTGGAAATCCAGTGGTCCTCGTTTGATCGTCCTCCGTCCGTGGGGGGTTACTGCCAACTGGGCCTTCGTTCCTCCGTGTTGTGCTCTCCCGCACAGCGTTCCGCTCGCACTCTGTAGATTCGGCTCCCGTCTGTCCCAGCTGCAGGTGAGAAAACTGTAACTAGGAATTACAACCCTTCCCCCACGATGGGGGAAGGGTTGTAATTCCTAGTTACAGTTTTCTCACCTGCAGCTGGGACAGACGGGAGCCGAATCTACAGAGTGCGAGCGGAACGCTGTGCGGGAGAGCACAACACGGAGGAACGAAGGCCCAGTTGGCAGTAACCCCCCACGGACGGAGGACGATCAAACGAGGACCACTGGATTTCCACTTCTATGCCCATTACCCCTGCAGGGGTTGGGCACTCCGGTGAGTGCAAACACATTGGGGGCACGATCGGAAGGAGGGGAGTACGGGACCCCCACAGCTGCTGACACAGGATAACCCATCGAGATCAATCACATACACATACTGTTTTCACCAGATTGGAATTCATATATTGCATTCAACCACGGACTGTTTTTTCCACACTGGCCCATATACACTTTATGGTGGACTTTATGATATCCTGGGTGATGTGAAGTGGTGTATACATGATCAACATAGATCTACTGACTTTCATCCACTCCACATAACAGCACCCAACAATACGAGAATTTATTGGACCTTTATTTCTACACTCCTATGTTTTTAGTGTGCTGTCCACATTCTCATAGTGGTAGCACACCTAATTGATTTTATTCTGAGCCTTATAATATTTCTTCTGTTGCAAAGATTATATGTATGCACATGCACTTTGTTTTTAAGCATTATTATCTTTAATAGATGTCATTTTTACAAACAATTGTCAATATTCAGGCTCACTGTACATATTGAGTTGTTTGGGACATCCCTAAACCAATGTGCTTTTTATCCTATTTTATTTGTATAGCACTTTCTCTCACGTACTTTTATCTCACGGAACTGTTATTCACGTTTTATATTCACCGAAGTTTTCAGGTTTTACCACTTATATATATTTATACATCCTTTGTTTTGAACAGCGCCAACACCCCTTTTATCTATTCTAAAATACCACCAAAAGAAAGCTCTATTTGTGGGAACAAAATGATAAAAATTATGTTTGGGTACAGTGTAGCATGACCGCGCAATTGTCATTTAAACAGCGACAGCGATGAAAGCTGAAAATTGGCCTGGGCAGGAAGGTGTATAAGTGCCCTGTATCGAAGTAGCTAAATGCCAGTGACTCAGGTGGCCTAATGAAAATATACATTTTATTCTACGTTCACACTGGGGCGGAAGTGCGTTAGCGGTAAAGCGCCTCTAGTTTTAGCGGCGCTCTACCGTCGTTTTAGCGGCCAAAAATGTATTTAATTTCAATGGGCAGGGCGCTTTGGGAGCGCTGCTCCCAAACCGCCCCAAAGATGCATGAGAGGTGCTTTTATGGCACTTTACATGCGTTATTTTTAGTGCTAAAACGCCTGAATAGCGCCTCAGTGTGACAGGGGTCTTAGTGTTTTTGTTGATGGTTCAGATTTCCAAAAGGCTAAAAGGCTTCTGGGAGACCTTTGCCTTAGATCTGTTACTGCTCATGCCCGAACACCCTTATCTATACTGCTAGTGCCACCAGTCCTCACACATCCATCTTAGCGTCCCTATTAGAATTTTTAAACAGTTCAGGCAGTTATTTTTGCCCCATTATCTTGTCAGACCGGGTTTCCGGGAGCTTCCCAAACCATTCAGCACAATGTTTTATGCGCCATCCACTGCCCTGTAATATACAATTTTTGGAGTACTGTTTTTTTTTTAATCTGCCAAATCACAATTGATCTAAACTTTTTAAAGTCCACCCTCCTTAGTAGGACCTGTGATTGAAAGAGTCTGAAGAAAGAACTATTCTTGCCCGCTATCAGTCAGATCCTGTCTCCTGTCATTTGTAGGCTGCCATTGTTGGCCTCTTCTTCTGAAAATCTATATTTCTTTAAAATATTTTTTAAACTTATAAGTGAACGCTTTAAAACAAGCATACAGCAAATGAAAGAAAGAACACGCAGAACTCCAAATCCTGACACGTGTTTTGTGTCAGTAACAAGACCATGTCTTCAGCATGACAGCCAGGCAAGAGGCATTTTCAGAAGAACTGAAGTCTACATATTCCTCTCACAACTTGTTTTTGTGCAAGTTAAGAAAATAAATAGGAATCTCATGAGTTATTACCATACAATTCTTCAGAATTTTTTTTTATCACGCATTCCACCATTTCAAATAACAAGACATGTCTTGGTGAATGAACATAGTTTTATTTTAAAATATGCCATTCCCACTAGTTTATTTATTTTACTGTTAGAGGAATTTTGTGGTCTGAAAGATTGAGTACTTTATAATGTTTCCATTAGGTGGCACTGTGTCCTCAAAAGCATCCATTTTTACAATGTACTGTATCTCCAAGCCTGGTACGAGTGCTATACCTCTTCTCGGATGGTACAGTATAATCAACATAATCCATCTTTAAAATAAATAAACTACTGAATAAACAAAAAAGTCAGATTCAAATCAGGGAATGTATATGTCACAGAATCATAGCACATGTTGTAAAATATGAATGGCAGTATAGTATATGAATGAATATTTCACATTATCACAGTATTTCATAGTAAAAGTTGTACGATATCATATATATATATATAATATATATATATATATATATATATATATATATATATATATATATATATATATATATATATATATATATATATATATATATATATATATATACTATATATATATACAGTATCTCACAAAAGTGAGTACACCTCTCATATTTTTGTAAATATTTTATTATATCTTTTCATGTGACAACACTGAAGAAATTATACTTTGCTACAATGTAAAGTAGTGAGTGTACAGCTTGTATAACAGTGTAAATTTGCTGTCCCCTCAAAATAACTCAACACACAGCCATTAATGTCTAAACCGCTGGAAACAAAAGTGAGTACACCCCTAAGTGAAAATGTCCAAATTGGGCCCAAAGTGTCAAATATTTTGTGTGGCCATCATTATTTTCCAGCACTGCATGGAGTTTACCAGAGCTTCACAGGTTGCCACTGGAGTCCTCTTCCATTCCTCCATGATGACATCACAGAGCTGGTGGATTTTAGAGGCCTTGCACTCCTCCACCTTCTGTTTGAAGATGCCACACAGATGTTCAATAGGGTTTAGGTCTGGAGATATGTTTGGCCATGTTTTGAGGGGACACTGATATACAAGCTGTACACTCACTACTTTACATTGCAGCAAAGTGTAATTTCTTCAGTGTTGTCACATGAAAAGATTGAAAAAAATATTTACAAAAATGTGAGGGGGTGTACTTACTTTTGTGAGATATAGTGTGTGTTTGTGTGTGTGTGTGTGTATATATATATATATATATATATATATATATATATATATATTACGCTTTATACTATATTTTAATGGGCTTTAGATTTTATTTCAATGTCTGCACAGCAGTAATCAAGTATATATTACTCAACCTAATTTTAAAAAACAATTGAGAAGGGACGATTAAATAATATATTTAAAAGTTTTCCTATGTAAACTTAGGGTTACATTTATAAAGCAGACGATCTGACATTCTGCAATCATACACTGTAGGTTAAAATGTCCTGGTGCAAGTGCTGCAAAAGGCAATGGGGGTTATTTACTAAAGGAAAATCCACTTTGCACTGAAAGTGCACTTGGAAGTAAAGTCGCTGTAGATCCGAGGGGGACATGCAATGAAAATAAAAAAACAGCATTTTAGCTTGCACATGATTGGATGATAAAATCAGCAGAGCTTCCCCTCATTTCAGATCTACCGCTTAGATTTAGAGTGACTGCACTACCAAGTGCACTTTCAGTGCACTTTCAATTGCACTTGCAGTGCAAAGTTGATTTACCTTTTGTTAATAACCCCAAATGATTGCTTCGCCAGCAGTGAATGTTTGGTGAAAGTCACATTAAAGCCCCATACACACGGTCGGACTTTTTCATGGATTCTGTCCGATCGGACAAGGTTGTTGAAAAATCAGACCGTGTGTATGCACCATCGGACAGTGTTATCTCCTGCTGGAAAGATTTGCCGTCAACACGGTCCGATCACACCAAATCCGATCGTGTGTACGGTTGTCCGACCGGACAAAGTGCCACGCATGCTCAGATCACATTACAAGACCAAAGCTATTGGCTACTAGCCTCTACGTAGTCCCGTCGTAGGCAACAAACGTCACCACGTTCAGAATGATCGGATTTTCCGACAACTTTGTCCGACCGTGTGTACGCAAAACCAACATCGGACAAAGTATGACGGACATGGTCCGACGGACCTGGTCCGCGGATTGTCCGACCGTGTGTATGGGGCTTAACTGTGTTAACTGCTTTATCAATAAGTGCAACTGTGGGGAAAATTAAAAATGACATTAATTGATGCCGGCTCCCACTAGCATTAACAAATAATTTTTTTATCCTTTCTGTAATATAATTTTTTTACCTGTTGATCTTGCCAGTAGATCAGTTTTTTTCCATTTCCTCTGACAGCGTTACAACACCATTTGTGCTTTAGTAAAATCGCACAGTAGCATTGTCACCAGCAATAGTTATTCTTCTGAATAGCTTGGTTTCCTATAGGAAGTGAAACACTACAGATATACTGGCAGAACAGGATGAACAGATATAAACTCTATAAATTATATAAAAAAACACCATTACAGTGGCATCCCCCACACTGCGAGAGTAAATGCTTGTTAAGTTTATGGGTACAGGAATAAGCTGTAACACTACTTAGTTTATTCCTGCTCCAGCAGAATTCAGTCACTTACTGCTTCTTTGCAATACTCCAAGTTGTGGTTTGGCCCTACATTGTATGTGATGGCCAGAGCACATTATAGGAGAGGCTTTGGGGGACTACTTGAACAAGTGGGGAGGATAGTATTACACAGTGGCGGCCTGTGCATTAGGGGAGCACCTCCGCCGCCCCCGACACCTCCGCCGCCCTCCCTATTCATGTGCCTGGCCCCTTTCAGGATGCCGGACACATGAAATACTATGGCGGGGATAGGTGGGGGTGTGTATTTTTAAGCACGTGATTAGAGCCAGAGGCTCTAATAGGCTTCAAAATTGGGTGGGCTTGGGGCGCAGAGCAGTGCGTCCCGATCCCACCCTGTTGTGTGGCATAGCAAATACATTTTCGCTATTTTCACACTAACGTTCCTCCTTGCCAATTAGCAGGCAGGTCAGTGAGACCTGTCTCCCGATTGGCCAAAGCATTAGAAGATCCTATTGGATGCCTAAGGCTTTGATGGAAGAGGAGACGAGCGGACACAGGAGCCGCAGCCGCCGCTTCCCGCGAGGAGGAGATCTGATGAGGAAGAGAGCCGTCGAGGAAAAGACGAGAGCCGACGAGGAAGAGATGACAGCCACAGAGGAAGAGAGCCACCAAGGAGAAGAGCCGCCGGTTCCCTCAGAGCCCCGTCACTCCAGGAGAGGAGCGACAAATGTGCGGGGGGGGGGGTTTAGTGAAGTGACAGCCGAGCCTGGCTGCATTTGATGGGCACAAGGGGCTGCATTTGATGGGCACAAGTGGCTGCATTTGATGGGGCACAAGTGGCTGCATATGATGGGCACAAGTGGCTGCATTTGATGGGTACAAGTGACTGCATTTGACAGGCACAAGTGGCTGCATTTGACAGGCACAATTGGCTGCATATTATGGGCGCAAGTGGCTGCATTTGATTGGCACAAGTGGCTGCATTCCATGGGCACAAGTGGCTGCATATACTGAGCACAAGTGGCTGCATTTGACGGGCACAAGTGGCTGCATATGATGGGCGCAAGTGGCTGAATTTGATTGGCACAAGTGACTGCATTTACTGGGCACAAGTGGCTGCATAAACTGGGCACAAGTGGCTGCATTTGACAGGCACAAGTGGCTGCATATGATTGGCACAAGTGGCTGCATATGATGGGGGCACAAGTGGCTGCATATGATGTGGGCACAAGTGGTTGCATATGATGGGCACAAGTGGCTGCATATGATGGGCACAAGTGGTTGCATTTGATTGGCACAAGTGGCTGCATATTATGGGCACAAGTGGCTGCATATGATGGGCACAAGTGGCTGCGTATGATGAGCACAAGTGGCTGCGTATGATGGGCACAGTGACTGCGTTTGATGGGTACAGTGGCTGCATTCCATGGGCACAATGGCTTGATTTGATGGGCATAATGGCTGCATTTGATGGGCACAGTGAGGCTGCAATTGATGGGGGTTCAGTATTTTTCAGTTTGTTTGCGCCCCCCCCCCCCCCAAAAAAAAAAATGTGAACAACAGCCACCACTGGTATTACAGATTTTTCCTCTAACCCTAAATTTAAAGGCATTATAAACCTTTCTATCTGCACCTTCTGTTTTTCCCCTGCATAAAATGTGCATTGGTCATGTAGTTTCATGATGTCATTTGTTGGCCCGTATGCACAGCCTATAAACAATCTTTACATTCCTGTGTCACAAACTTTTGTTTGTGTTCAAAAATTAGTCATGCAGCTTGGCACTGCAAAGGTTAATGAACGACCTCTGTCTGTAGTCTGAGAACTAACACTTCCTGTGAAGAAACTATATATCCCCCAGTCTTGGGTCTCTCATTCTCATGTTTTGCAGGTGAGAGTTAAACAGTAGTTAGACCTGACAGACACAATGGCAGAACAATTAACAGAGAGGTCACCATGCTGGAAGAGATGTGTTTTCATCACATTAGCACTCAGGGGGCGGCCCATCCATTAGGGGCACACGTGTGCTGCCTTCCCATATCCGTGCATCCGGCCACTTTCAGGATGCTGAGCGCATGAATTCCAATGCGGGGTGGGTGGTTTTTTGAAACAAAATTAGAGCCAATAGGGAATATTCTTTCCCTATTCTCACACAACTGGGTGGGCTCCGAACGCATTCTCAGTACCCCGAGCCCACCCAGTTGTGTGAGAATAGGGAAAGAATATTCCCTATTCTCACACTGAATCGCCTCTCCACCAATCAGAAACCGTGGGACTGAGACCCGTTTCCCGATTAGTCAAAAGGAGAAGCATTCGGATTGGCCGCCGTGGAGGAGGGAGGAGACAGAAGCCACCGAGCAGGGGAAGGAGAAGCTGCTTGTGATGTCCGTGGAGGAGTGCCGGGGAAGCCGCCCATGATTGCCCATCATGGATGGGGTAGGTGCACCGACCGACTGACCAACCCGACCTGACCCGACCAGGGTTTTTTCTGGCAGGTGCATTGTTTGCCGCCCCCCCCCCCCCAAAAGAAAAATTACCACCAGCCGCCACTGTTAGCACTCCCACATTGGTGATACAACACAGAGGAAATGGTAGGTCATGCATTGGATGTTGTATGACCCAGAACAAGGAGTTCCCTGTCCTTTTAGTAAACAGGGACAATCTAGGTGAATGAATACATGGACATAACAGCCATGACACTACAAACTGCAGCCACAACATGTGAGCCCAGCATTACAATGTAAGACAAACAAACAACACAGGGAATATAACTACAGTGGAACCTCGGATTACAAGCATAATCCGTTCCAGGAGTATGCTCATAATCCAAAGTACTCGCATATCAAAGTGAGTTTTCCCATTGAAGTGAATGGAAACGAAAATAATTTGTCCTGCACTGACTTCAATGGGATGCAATACCGCATGCGGCCAGAGGCGGGGGGTGCCGAAGAGCCTCGGAAATGGACGAAAAGGCCTGAGGACACTTCGGCTGACCTTGGCAAACCTCGCAAAGACTTCCTACCCGAGGTTTGCAGAGGTCAGCTGTGCTGTACTCTGACCTTTCCGTGCATTTCCGAATGTGACGTTCGGCTGTGCTCGGCTACGGCGCCCCCCACCTCAGGCCAAAAGCGATACTGCACACCTGAATCGTGTGCGTTTTGCGAGGCAACACTCGCAAAACGAGTTACGATTTAAAAAAATACAGTGCTCGTATTGCAAAACGCTTGTTAACCGCGTTACTCGCAATCCGAGGTTCCACTGTACACTAGTACCTAGTTAAAATAACAAAGCATTTGAATGTTTGCAATGCTTTTAAATAGCAAGGGTATTGTGTGTATTTTCTAGAGTTCAGCATTACACCTAGTTAATGCTAGTAACAGATTGCCTCGTATATGTCATTTTTTGAATGCTTCTGCGTTATGTAAAACTCTTAGTTTCATAAATCCCTTCACTAGTGTGAGAGCTAAACTTCCGACATTAAAATCTACTGTTCTGCTTCTAATATAGTGTATCCAGTGAAAGATAGTAGGTGGCTTGCTCTCCACCTTGTCAAGTATACAAAAGCTTTCCGTACTCTTTTTACAGAATACATGGCATTCTGAGAATGGATGAGGAGAGATTCTGATGCTTACCCAATTCTCCCATCTCCTTGCCCAGTCATAGAACCCCTTGTATTTTGTGAAAAGAATACAAAACATTTTGTATATGGACAACAATGTGCGCAAGTGACCAGCTATCCTATAACCCATTTTATCTACTTTTTGTAGTTGCAAAACCTGAATAAAAAATTCTTCCTCTGTGAAAGCTGAAAACCTAATGTACAACCCAATTATGTGCAAAGAAAATAACGGAAGAGGTTGGATTATGGAAGTCAGCACAGCTTCCCTACATTCACTAAGCTAAGGGAAAATTCCCATGAAATATATAGGAAGATTGGAGAAAGCCCCTTATATGCATACTTGTTCCAGGTTGGGGGCATGTACAGTAGAAGAGACTGGATCAGCATGACAGTCAGCCAACTAACATTCCCGGAGAAGCAATCAGAAATTAAAGCCATCATCTTTCATGAATTCTTTTTTGACAAAGGTTCTCTACCTATTTTTTATTTGAACAAGGTTATGTCCTTTCCATCTGCCTTCCCTGCATGTCTGCATTTATCAGTGTTACTACTCCATTGAAGAGTTCTCCACTTTTTTTACTCAAAGTGAAAAAGCCTTAAATATTAAGGCAATCGGTTAATCAGAACATGACATAAGCAGAGTGGATTGCATGATTCCTTTTTCCACTATGATGTTTTGATCAGTCACAGTAATATCAGTCAATATGCAAAAGCTAGTGAAAAATCTCCACTGTGACCCTCTTCACCAATTTTTTCAGTACATTGAAAGACACTTTCTCTTTTTAACATGTTCTGCCAGCAGTCTGAATTAGAGATTTATTTGCAACGAAAAATCAATTAGTCCTAAATTTATTCATGGATTTCAGAACTGGCGATCAATGCAAGTCCACTCAGTGGACTCATGGGGACCCAATTCATCCCAGTTAATGTGTCTGATGGGGAATTACCATTGATAGTTCTTTTTCTTTCTCTCCCTTCTAGGTTAGAGGTCAGATCTCTCTGTCATGGACATATAACAGGATTTTACCTGATAACTTTCCAAAATGACACCACACCTGCTTACAACTATCTCATTTTGAAAACATTTTAAATTGTTCTTGTCCTTTAAAAATGATTATATTGCCATCTGATCATCATTATGGTAACAAAATTGTCTACAGTACACGTATACCTAAATTCATTTGATATGCATTTTAATAAACAAATTAAAGTAATGTTAGACTAAAATTCAACCTAAACCAGGACTCTCTTGTATTTTAACTAATCTATCTATCTATCTATCTATCTATCTATCTATCTATCTATCTATCTATCTATCTATCTATCTATCTATCTATATATGTACTTCTTTGTAAAGAAAAACATTTCATAATTTAATGTTAACATGTGTTTTCATAAAAATAACATTTATAATACTCATACTTCAACTATTATTCCACAAAGTAACTATAATACCATTACAAAGGGACCAAGCAATCGGAAAACAAAAAAAGATATCTGCTGTTTTATTCTTTGCAGAATGAGACTTGGAATTGTAAAAACAGGGTGTTGTAGGTTTAATGTGCCCTTTGAACTAATGAGCTCTGTCACAGTTGACATATTGGATTTGTTGCAGTTATATCCTGTCTTCTTATATAACTAAGTGTTGCATATCAGATACAATCTACATGTTGTTCTTCTTTTTAGGACTTTGCTTATTGTTACATCTGTGAAAGCTATTTGCATGTTATCCTGTGGCTTGCATGTATTCTGCCATGCATTTAACCTATCTTCTCTTTTTTATAAGGGAGAAAGTATGCACAAGGATGAAGACTTCACCAAACAGAAAGCTACATGATAAAGCAGTGCATTTTACATTCACCAAACATTCACTGCAATTTAATCAACCACCGTAAAAGAAATGTAACAGGAAAATCCATCACATTACATTCAATGCTTTATAAATGTGTCCGTAAATCCAGGGACCAATCTTATTCACTGCTTTGTAAATGTGTCCCTAAATCTAGGAACCAAAATGGGAAAAACATGTATGTAGTGATGACATGGCATTGCATTATATCTAACACAGTGAACAGAATGTAGAACAGATTACTAAAGGATAGACAGAGAACAAAACCTGCTAAACAAACTTGAGCAGCCTGTGTATTTGGCCAGGCTGCATACATACATTTTGGGTATGCACCTGGCTGCTAATGCTGACTGATAAACTGTCCGTTTCAATGTCACTAGAGTAGCTGGCAGGTACTGTATAGTAATAACTGGATGCAGATAGTTAACAAACTCCAATTAAACCTTGCAGACTAAAGTCAATAGACTGTTTTTCAGTGACTGTGATAGTTGTTGCAGAATTTTGACTTCAATTACTGACAGCAGAATGTAAAACTATTGCAAATCTAGGCATTTCAAATTGGGCATATGATGAACAGATGGGTAAAAAGATTATACACTCAATGAAAACAACATGTCAAAACGCCTGTTTGCTATAAAATGCTTTGGCTTTACCTTCTCTTGCCTCCTGAGCCCCCCTGTTGGCGCTTGGCTTACTTTAAAAGTTAACCTGTGCCCAGACTATGCACACTAAAGCATTTATTTATATTTTTGAGCAAGCAGTAAAAGAACAACGTGGCCTATTCACCTCTCTAGCTATAGGCATTGTAGCGAAATGCATCTTCAAAGTTCACAACAGAGGCAATGAATTCCTATTACTTTTTATTACAACAGAACCTTGGTAGGATGCTAGCCTTCAAATTTAACAAACAGCAGATGTTTCTTAACTCGAATGGGTGGTGACGTCACATGGGGGGAGGGCCTCCAGGTGATGTCACCGGGTGGCCCCGCTCCATGGCTATATAAGTATTGGCACACGGCGGACCCAGCATTACAGCAGGAGAGAGCGTCTGGAGGAAGCGTCGGAATAACATCGGAGGGAGAAGACGGCGGGAGAAGACATCGGAAGAAGAGAGCGGAGAGCGGAGAACCTGCAAAGGGAGAAGAGAGCAGAGAGAGGAGAACCAGCAGCAGAAGAAGACATCAGCGGAGGGAGAAGAACCAGAGGATGAAGACATCACCGAAGGGAGAAGAAATCAGAAGGAGAAGAGACGCCAGAGCTTTGTCAAAAACCTGTGTACTGTTTTTATTTTTGACACTTATTTGGGGTAAATGGGTAGGGGTACAATGTACCCCATACTCATTCACATAGAGTGGGGGGCCGGGTTCTGGGGGCCCCCTTGTTAAAGAGGGCGTCCAGTATCCTATAAACCCCCCACCCGCAGACCCACACAACCACAAGCCAGGGTTGTCAGGAAGAGGCCCTTGTCCTCATCAACATGGGGACAAGGTGCTTTGGGGTGTGGGGGCGCATGGCCCCTCCTGCCCCAAAGCACCCAACCCACATGTTGAGGGCATGTGGCCTGGTATGGTCCAGGAGGGGCGCTCACTTGTCCCCCCACTTTCCTGACCTGCCAGGGTGCATGTTCGGATAAGGGTCTGGTGTGGATTTTGGGAGAGACCCCATGCCAATTTTTTGGGCATGAGGGTTCCCCTTAAAATCCATACCAGACCAAAGGGTCTGGTATGCTCTGGGGGGGGGGGGGGGGGGGGGGACTCCACACAAGTTTTTTTTTTCATTTTGGCGAGGGTTCCCCTTTAAGATCCTCAGCGCACAAGCCGCGCCGCAAGTCAGATCATCAAGATTCGACTTCTGGTGTGACTTCTATTCAAATCAATGGGCTCTCATAGGGTAAATAAATGAATATCCTTTGCTTTGTCCATTGTCTGGGCACAGGTGCACACAATAGCAATCTAAAGCCCCATACACACGGTAGGATTTTCGCATGGATTCTGTCCGATCGGACAATGTTGTTGAAAAATCCGACCGTGTGTATGCACCATCGGACAGTGTACGTCGGATTGTCCGACGGACAAAGTCCTATCTCCTGCTGGATAGATTTTCCGACAACACGGTCCGATCACACCAAATCCGATCGTGTGTACCGTTGTCCGACGGACAAAGTGCTACGCATGCTCAGAAGAAATTCTGTGACGGAAGCGCTCGGTCAGGTAAAACTACCTTTCCTAATCGACACAGCACATTCGTCACGCTGCAATGTTAAAATGTCTTTAATGCAGCGCATTCTCTTTTTCTTTACAATGCAAGAACAATGACATGTTTTAGCTGCTCCTATTCACCCGCACTTCTCACAAACTTAGTTCTTTATTACTTTTCAGGATTTATACACTACATGTTTATTTTTACTCAGATCGTAAAAGAATCTTTGTTATATTTTTAGCATGATTTGTCTTTTTTTGTTTTTAATTTTTGGGAATACATATTTGAAGGAGATTTTTTTTTTTTGGAGGTGGGTTGTGTGTCTCAACTTAGCAAAACCACATTATTAACATTTGTATTTGTTGCTTAAATTTACTAGGAGTTTGTTTGTTGTTGGTGCCCCTTGTTAATTATACTATATGATTAGTGAAATGTACCTGCCTACTCAAAGAAAAACTGTCATTGTAGAAAAGTAAAACACAATAGGCAATGATTATTTCAAATCAAAAAAAAAAACCTTTATTTAGGTCTCAGCAACAAACCAAAGAGGAACGCAGCCATGGTGAAACTTGTGGAATTTGTAAAGCCTTGGACCCCCACGGCAACCATCAATTTTCAAGCTTAGAAAATTGGGGGCCTGAGGAGTACGTATATTAAGGGGAGTGCAATCTGGTCCTGAAGTCCAAAGCATCCGGAACTGCAGCAGATGCCATCTAGGTCCCCAGGCTCTGGTACTACGAGAGGCTCCATCTTCTCTCAGACCAGACTGAATCAAGGTCATCACTCTCAGGTCTTCCTTCCACGCTTCCTTGCACGCTGTGGCTGTCGTGCTGGTGGGGTGGCAGAAGGAGGAGGAGGAGGAGGAGGAGGCGGAGCATGGTAACTATGGCAAACATGTGTGAGGGGAGTCATCTCCCCAGCCATCCCCTTATTTAGGACATGGAGGATGAGCCCCTCACACATGTTGCGTTGCCTCACCTCCATACCCATCATCTTCGTGACAACCACGGAGCCAAAGGCCTCCTCGTCGGTGGGTGTGGCATGTAGGGAGGCTGAAGCCTCTTGGATCATCCGGAGCGCTGACTCTCCCGCCTCACCCCCCCTTCTCGCCCTTCTGTAGGGAAGGCGGAGGGGAGGGACTTGGGAGACAGTCAGGCTCCTACGCCTACCCCCCTGTTGGCTGCCACTACCCACCTCTTGGCTGCCACTAACCCCTTCCTCCTCCTGACTGCCACATTCCACAGCCTCCTCCTGGCTGAGGTCTTCCTGTGTATGAAAAAAGAACATAGTTTCAGTTATTTGTTCATCAAACACACACAATTCTCATCTAGTGACTGGTGCAAAATGTTTACAAATAGAAAACCATACAATTCTCAGCCCTGCAGTTTAGATTCTGGCCCCAAATGTCTCCAACACTACTGTCTGTTGATATGTCAAACACGTTAGGAAGTAACCAATTGGGGATCCTGAATTAAGTGAACATCATTCATTATTCACATAAATGGTAACAAAACTACTATACCTGCCACAAGCTGGGCTCCTCCACCTCTTCCAGACTGGAAGGCCCAGGTTGCTCCTCGGAAGCCTCATCAGGGGTGGGCTGCGCGCAAGGAAGCGTGGAAGGAGGAGTCGAGAGTGGCTCCGTGACATCAGTCTGGTCTTTGAGAAAATGGAGACTCTCATAGTACCAGAGCTTGGGGGCATAGACCTCATCTGCTGCAGTTGCAGTTTCTTCCGACTTCCGGACCTTCTTGCGCTCCCTGATATACGCACTCCTCAGGCTGCCAATTTTCTTTCTTATATCATCAACAGTTGCCGTGGGGAACCTTGGCTTGACAAATTCCACAAGTTCCTCCAGGGCTGTGTGCCTCTTTGCTTTGATGCTGTAATGGGGGTGTTTAGCCTGCCATAAAATGGGAAATTCCCTGTATTTCTCAATGAAGAGGGGGAGAAAACTCACGTTGTTGAATCCCTTCATAATCTCTGCAAGACACAACACCACACAAAACACTATAAATTATGTCAGGCTAAACTCTCCTAATCTTCTCCATAAAGAAGCCTCAAGTTCGAATCAGTCTAGGCTAGTTATGTACCAACGTCAAATTGTACCTTCGTTTCTAGCGATCGTCTCGTGCGTGAGCTTTCTCTCCCCTCGTCTCCCAGATCGTGGCTACGACACAGGCGTGTGACGTTTTATATCCAGTGCGCATGCGTCAAACTCCGCCCGCCCCTGACGATCTTTCTCGTCTATTCCCCACCCCTTCTCTTTACGGCGCAGTGGGGAGAGCACATGGCGGGGACACAGCAGGTGCGCCCCAAATATCCCACCAACGAGGAGGAGGACGAGGAAAGTCCGGAGGCAGAAACGTCCCGATCCCGGAGCCTGAAATTCAAGGCCTCCAATATGTCATTTGGAGAAATGTTGGAGATGGTGGACATATTAAAGAGGAGCGACTATGATGGGAAGTATGGGCCTTACCTCAACCCCAATGTCCGCAAGGCCAAGATCATGTCTAAAGTTGTGAGGAGGCTGTACAATCATTTTGGGGTACAACGATCCAAGGAGCAACTGAGGAAACGCTGGTCAGACCTGAAACTGAGGGAGGCCGATCAGTACAGAAAGATCAAGCGAATTCTTCAAAAAAGTAAGTAGTTGTGTTTTGTGTTTGATTTCTTGCTTGCATACTGCTCCATGTGGTTTTATTTTTACAAAGTTGTACATTCCAAAATGGCCACTTTCAGGTTCGTCTGTGCATTCGATCGTACTCAGCCTCGATCTTTCTGCCACTGTCATGATCGTGTGTGTGTGTCCATTCGATCGTACGCAACCTCGATCGTTCGGCCACTTATAATACGAGGTTTGGTGAAGTTTTTAGTGAAAGGAAGTTTGTTCTCACTAGAGATGTCATCAAGAACGTAAAGCAAATGTATTCAATGTAAAGGAGAGGTCACTCAGTAGCTGTTTACCCATCTGACTCTAGAGCACTAGTGCTGGGACACCCAAACCCCCTTTTTATTATGCTTTTCCACACATGTGCTCCAGTGGATACTAGAGGGGGGTCTCCATCAGACAAACTTCTACCAAAAAGCTAGTAAGTTTAGCACCTTTACAAAGTGACTACATTCATGTTGTTGGCATTTGTAACTGGCCAACCAAAAATATTGTCCCTCACTTTCAAGCAATGTTTGTCATTTCCTATTTCTGCCCTCAATAGATTGTGTTGCTAAATCTTCCTTTTGTACATTCTCATAGGGGAGCGAAAACTTGGGCCGTCTGAGGAAACCCCAAAACCAACACCTCCCAAAAAAGGGGAAAGAGCAGAAGCAGAGGAGGAGGAGGAGGAAGGAGAGATCATCGAACTTGGAGAACTTGTCACCACAACAGGTGAGTGTGGGAGAACACAGCTACTGGTAAGCTAATCAATGTATGGCTGCCTCATTTCCAACACCCGATTTTTGTTTGTTTGTGGTTTTTAGGTGACGTGGATGTTGTGGAAGAAAAATCGCACTTTACCACAGAGAGTGCCCACGTACTCATCGGGGAGATAATGGTCTGCAATAGAGATCTAGATTACATAAAGCAAAACATCAATGATGTTCAACAAAAATTGAAGAACATCATTGATGTTTTAGGAAAAATCTGAAAACGCACCAAGTTATTAACACACATTTGTGCCTGCTTCTGAACACATTTGCAAGTTAAGAACTGTGTGAAATTTGGAACATGCACACATTGTGTCCACATGTGCTAGCTCCCATCATGGTGGATGAATGACAACGTTTTTTTGGGGGTGCAACCACTTTACGAACTACTAAAGTGGTTGTGGTGAAGGGGTTGCACCCCCAAAAAACGTCCATTCATCCCCATGATGGAAAATGCCACTTTTGAATATTCTAGGCATGTGTTTTACCATCTAATGACCATTTGGAGACCCAAATTGTGTGCATGTTCTAAATTTCCACTTTCCAGGGGGGACCCCCCATGTGATGAAGGCAAGATCAAACACACTTTGAACATTTAGTCATGTCTGATCTTGTCTTCACTTTACAAAGTTGAACTTTCCTAGTTCCTAGGTTCTGTTTTGCTCCATGCCTGGTTTTACCAATTGCGGAATGTTTGTAAACAATGTTGTAAATAACCAAGATGTTGTCAGTTTGGGCAAGAAGATTGTAAACGCACTTGTGAATGTTTTCCAAGTAAACTTTTTTACTTTTCTAAATGTGTGGCTTCCTTATTTAAAAAACACAATGCATTATGTATGTCAAATGTAAAGGATATGGGGGGCAATGGGTGTTATTTACTAAAGGCAAGTCCAGTTTGCACTGCAAGTTTCTTTTCCAGGGCACTTTTTCACTGCACTTGTAGAGCATAGTGGATTTGACTTATGTAAATGACACCCACAGTGCTTTGTACGAAAACACGGAGCACAGCATTTTTGTGAATACACACATGTCTGACCTGGTGATGAAAAGGAGTATTTTGGGTGTCAATTATGCAGTACAAACCTTCTCTAGACCAAAGATTAGGTATAAAACACACAACATGAGAAGAATCTTTTTGGGAAGAAGAGACTGTTACCTCCTTGTGCCCAGAAAGTGCATTCCCACTGTCGAAGGCAAAGGGAAAAAATTTCAAGGTAAAATAAGCTAAGAAGAATACGGAAATGACAAGAAATCATAGGTTGGTTGAAAAATAAGATTTATTAAAAAATGCCTCTCACACATCGTCAGGCAGAGCAATGGCCCCCCTACCCACAAAGTACTCCATATATTGCTCGCGGACCGCGCGGGCATTTAGAAGGGGCAAGCCTGGACGTGCCACTTGAAGGGCTGTGAGGTCAGCATTTGGAGGGCCCTCCACATCTGGGCCAACGGGCACCACATAGTTCCTGTTATGTCTTTTGAGGAAGTTGTGCAATATGCAACAGGCAAGAACTATGTGGTTCAGTTTGTATTCCGCCAAGTTAATTGCCGTCAAGAACAGGCGGAAGCGGCTGGCCAGGATGCCAAAAGTGTTCTCAACAACTCTTCGGGCTCTGGACAGCCTGTAGTTGAAGACCCTCTGGTCTGGGGTGAGGGTCCTCATCGGGAAGGGCCTCATCAGATGGGGAGTCAACGCAAACGCTTCATCTGCGACAAAGACGAAGGGGAGTCCTTCTGCATTCTCCTCTGGAGGTGGCAAGCACAGACTGCCACTTTGGAGACGCCAGTAGAACTCCGTGTGCGCAATGGCACCACCATCCGAGATCCGGCCGTTCATCCCCACGTCCACATACATAAATTCATATGTCGCCGACACCACCGCCAACATCACTACACTATTAAACCCTTTATAATTATAATAGTAGGACCCCGAGTTGGGCGGTGGGACGATGCGGACGTGTTTCCCATCAATTGCCCCTCCGCAGTTAGGAAAGTCCCAACGGCTGGCAAAGTGGGAGGCCACAGTCTGCCATTCCTGTGGCGTGGAAGGGAACTGTGGAGTGAAACCAGAAAAACAAATTAGTCACTTTGCACATAAACATTGCAAGCAGATTAGACAATCAACATCTTGGAACAAGAGCATTGTTTAAAATTTGAGGCTGGAAAGTATTTGCACAGAAAAGTAGAGGCTCCCCTTCACAGATTAATCACCCCCCATCAATCCCCCCACTTCTGATGGGCCATTGGCAATAACTAGGGTTTTGGGGGGGGGGGGGGGGTTGGACAGGTAACCCGCTGCACTTCATTGATTGCCAAATGGCTCAATAATGTGTGCTAGTTTGGCCAGACCCACACTTAACACTTTTGGCAGCCCCCAGGAAAGCTAAAATAACATTTCAAACCCCCCCCCCCCCCCAAAAAAAAAGGAAAGCACATTGTGACATTCTGAAATTACCAAGCAAGCTAATAGGAGGGAAAGAACACAAAAAAATAGGAAATGGAAAGTATGGAGGCAGCCCCTTGCACTACATGCTTTGCAGAATTCATCCCTAAAGATGCCCACTATAAAGAGGTAGGTATATAGTGTGTATTGACCTTGGGAAAGCCAGCAGATAGAGGATTGGTACCATCTGACAGAGCAGTTGGGGGAGGGGGTTCCTAATGAGTTTGCCCCCCCCCCCCCCCCCACAAAAAAAAAAAAAAGGGGGCTCTACATGAAGTAAACCACACAGCAAACATTTGTGCATATTTTAGGGGGTGTTTGGGGGCAAGCAATACTATGCAGCAGACAAAATACATTGCTTAAGTGACTAGGCCATATGTGTCTATTGGGCCAGAAGAGCAGGCTGGGGAGGTAAGTGAAGGGAAAAATGCATGAAGGAGAAAAGGGGCACAGCATATTAGAACATATTGCAATCATGGTAATTAGGGAAGGAGGTCAAAAATAGAAGACATTAGCAAACAGAGCATACATAGAAGGGAATAGTAAAGGAGAAATGTTACCTTAATATAGTCCTCCTGCAGGACCTCGATGATGGCAGAACAGGTCTCTGGAATAATGATTCCCAGGGCCTGGGGAGAGATACCTGAAGAGAACTTCAAATCCTGAAGACTTCTCCCTGTCGCCAAGTACCTCAACGTGGCAACAAGCCTCTGCTCCGGAGTAATGGCTTGTCTCATGCAGGTATCCTGCCGGCTGATAAAGGGGGTCAGCAAAGCCAAAAGACGGTGAAAATCGGGGTCCGTCATCAGGAGAAAGTTCCTGAAATCATCAGGATTATTCTCCCGGATCTCACGAAGCAAAGGCATGTGCGAGAATTGGTCACGCTGAAGCAACCAATTCTTGGTCCACATACTCCTCGTCACTCTGTTCATGGACGGGTCTTGGGTCAAAGCTAAAAGCCCGACACCAATTCCGCGTACAGCACGAACTCGGCGACGAGTACGCACGGGAAACATCGCTCACAAGGTCACAAAAGGTCGGCTGGTCAGAACGGACAAACAGAAAGCACCGATAAACAGCAAGGCCTGAAAGAACAAAATGAATACCAGAAACGAGCAGACAATAAGCAGTGCAAATCAAAGCGTCCTATATCAAGATATAGGCCGCAATGACCAACAAATGCAAACTGACTACACGCACTAATAAACAGATATGCACGACAAGCACAAACTGAAGAGCAGTAACGATCTGAGTCAGAAAACTGAGAAGCGCGAATCTTAAGTCACCAAACTTCGACTAACTCGCGATAAACACGGGATCAGCAGAAGGAGCCCAACGGGTGCCTGACGTGGTGCTGAACTTCCCTTTTCTACTCTCGTGGAAGACGACTTACGTCACGACGTTCTTGCAGACCGGATATTCCGACAACGTTGTCCGACCGTGTGTACGCAACAACAACATCGGACAAAGTACGACGGACAGGATCCGACTGACCTGGTCCGCGGATAATCCGACTGTGTGTACGACGGACAGGATCCGACTGACCTGGTCCGCGGATAATCCGACTGTGTGTATGGGGCTTAAGAGTGCATTAAAACTTTGGAATTTCGTTTAGAATTTAGCTACATACAGTATCTCACCTAAATGAGTACACCCCACACATTTTTGTAAATATTTTATTATATCTTTTCATGTGAACACTGAAGAAATGACACTTTGCTATAATGTAAAGTAGTGAGTGTACAGCTTGTATAACAATGTAAATTTTCTGTCCCCTCAAAATAACTCAACACAAAGCCATTATGTCTAAACCGCTGGAAACCAGTGAGTACACCCCTAATGCCCCGTACACACGGTCGGAAATTCCGACACAAAATCCGTCTGATTTTGTCCGACACTGGTGTTGCATACACACGGTCGGACAAAGTTGTCGGAAAATCCGATCATTATGAACGTGGTGACGTTCGTTGCGTACGACGGAACTACGTAGAGGCTAGTAGCCAATAGCTTTGGTCTCGTAATTTGATCTGAGCATGCGTGGCACTTTGTCCGTCAGAATTCCCTGCACACAGTCGGAAAAAGTCAGATCAGATTTTGTTGTCGGAAAATTTGAGAGCAGGATCTCAAATTTTTTCCGTCCGTGTGTACGGGGCATAAGTGAAAATGTCCAAATTGGGCACAATTAGCCATTTTCACTCCCCGGTGTCATGTGACACATGTTATTTTGAGGGGACAGCAAATTTACACTGTTATACAAGCTGTACACTCACTACTTTACATTGTAGCAAAGTGTAATTTCTTCAGTGTTGTCACATGAAAAGATATAGGAAAATATTTACAAAAATGAAGGGTGTACTCACTTTTGTGAGATGCTGTAGAGATTTATATGCTTCCTTTCATCTCATTCAAGCTATGGAGAAGTACAGTATATGCCTAGACTACTGGTTAAAGATTAAAATGAAGCAATGTATATAAATTACACTTTTATTTTTTCCCATAGTGTAGTGGAAGTGGAATGAAAAAAAAAAAAAAAACCTTGAATCTTCAAATTATATTTACATATAGAATAACTGAAAAGTCACAAAATTCTAGATAAGCACTAATAGAGGCTGGGTGAAAAGTCAAAATGAGTTAATGCTTATCGTACTGTAATATACACAGCAGAAAAACATTGAACTGATGGACTGCCACTGTAATCAGATCTGTTGTTAGGGTGCTCAAAGATCCAGTACATCGATAGCAGTTAAAATTCTGCAAACAGAAATAAAGCAGTTACCGTATTTTCCGGCGTATAAGACGACTGGGTGTATAAGACGACCCCCTATTTTTCCAGTGAAAACTTAGGTTTGGGGCTATACTCGCCATATAAGACTACCCCCTTCGGAGGCAACACCATTTACAAAAAACCATCAGAAACAAAAAAAAAACATCAGACTTAATATCAGAAAAAGGAAACTAGTGAACTAAGTAACCAAATACACACAGTATATGATGCTGTGTTAGTACAGTAGCGCCAGGTACACTTCAGAATACAGTGTGCAGACAGTGTGCACTACTGAGCCAATCACGACAGGCATTGTATTTTACTAATCTGTTGATGGATACAAAGCATGCTTGGACTGGCAGAGGCTGTAACATCAGCCCGCGCCGCTCTGACTCATGTAGCCTGCTCGGATTGGCAGAGGTTGTTACCCAATCCGAGCAGGCTTAGCAGGCTCTGTATTCATCAGAGTGCATCGCCCGCCGGGATTGGCTGAGCGGCGCATACTGTATACATATTACAATTTTACAGAGCGCCCAGCGGACTGATATCCATCTGGCGGCTTCTTCACCTGGCGTATAAGACGACCCCCGCTTTTTGGCTGTGTTATTTCGGTGTAAAAGGTAGTCTTATACGCCAGAAAATACAGTACTTGGCAGTTTTATGAGGTTCATGCTTGGGCACTGGCATTTCTGATTTATTTAGAGGTCTATATTATGTTTTACATGGTCGGATCTTCTACAGGGACAACAACAATACACACATTTAAAATGCATTTATGCAGATAGTCTTACCTGCCAAAAATGATTTAATTCTGTTTTGCCAGTCCTGTGATTTACACACCTTGGGCACACTGAGGCGGTTTTCAGGCACTATAGCGCTAGAAATAGCCTCTAAAAAGTGTCTGAAAACCGCCTGCCATTCATTGCAGTATGTCTTTTCTCACTGGGCGGTACGCTTGCGGGACATTATAAAAAGTCTTTCAAGCAGCATCTTTGGGGTTGTTTGGGAGCACTGTAAATAGCACTCCCAAAACACCCTGCCCATTTCAATGAATGGGCAACGCTTCCAAAGCGCCTGAAAAGTTTTTTGCAAGTGCCGCAAAATGGGACTTATTACCATTTTTTTGGGGTAAAAAGTGCCCTGCTAGCGGCCAAAAATAAGCGGCGCTTTAGCACTAACAGCTGGGCACTGCCAGTGTGAAAGGGGTCTTAGTGACACATCTACTTCCTGCAGCTTCCTATATTAGCCCTCTCCAACCTTCTCCCTGGATTAGCCTTCCTCAAGCGTTTTATAATGGTAATGTCTCAGGAAGCCCTGGTAAATATGAGTGTTTCTACAGCTCACAGTGTTTTAGACAAGCCACGTTGGTGGTAAGTAGGGATGAGCCAAACACCTCCCTGGTCTGGTTCACAGCAGAACATGCAAACAGGCAAAAAATTTGTTTGAACACGCAAACACCCATAAAGTCTATGGGACATGAACGTGAAAAATCAAAAGTGCTAATTTTAAAGGCTTAAAAAGTCATAAAAAGCCATAAAAAGCCATAAAAAGTGTTTGGGGACCAGGGTCCTGCCCCAGGTGACAGAAGCATTGATTTTAATAATGCTTAAAGTGAAACAATAAAAATGAAATATTCCTTTAACCACTTGACAACAGGGCACTTAAACCACCCTCGTGACCAGACCAATTTTCAGCTTTCGGTGCTCTAACACTTCGAATGACAATTACTCAGTCATGCAACACTGTACCAAAATGATTTTTTTGTCCTTTTTTTCATACACATAGAGCTTTCTTTTGGTGCTATTTGATCACCTCTGGGTTTTTAATTTTTTGCGCTATAAATGAAAAAATATCCAAAATTTTGAAAAAAACTAATTTTTCTTTGTTTCTGTGGTACAATTTTGCAAATTATTAGTTTTACTTCATACATTTTGGCCACAATTTATACTGCTACACATCTTTGGTAAAAATAACCCAAATTAGTGGATATTATTTGGTCTTTGTGAAAGTTAGAGAGTCTACAAGCTGTGGTGCAAATCATAAAAAAATTGATCACACCTGATCAGTACGGTGGCCTATCTCATTTCTTGTGACCCGAACAAGCCAGAAAAGTACAAATAACCCCCAAATGACCCCTTTTTAGAAAGTAGACATTCCAAGGTATTTAGTAAGAGGCATGGTGGGGGTTTTGATGTTGTAACTTTTTCCCACAATTCTTTGCAAAATTAAGATTTTTTCCCACAAAATTGTCATTGTAATAGGTAATTTCTCTCACATGGCATGTGTATACCACAAATGACACCCAAAAATAAATGATGCTACTCCTCCTGAGTATTACGATACCACATGTGTGGGAGTTTTCCACAGCCCAGCCACATAGAGAGGCCCAACATGCAGGGAGCACCATCAGCTGTTCTAGGTGCATAAATTACACATCTAACTTGTTGACTACCTATTATACGTTTGAAGGCCCTGGAGCACCAGGACAATGACACGTGACACTGACATGGCACTGATGACAGATGGCACTGATATATGGCACTGATGACACGTGACACTGATGACAGATGGCACTAATACGTGGCACTGATGACACGTGACACTGATGACAGATGGAACTAATATGTGGCACTGATGACATGTGGCACTGATGACAGATGGAACTTATACGTGGCACTGATGACACATTGGACAAATACAGTGGTGTGAAAAAGTGTTTGCCCCCTTCCTCATTTCCTGTTCCTTTGCATGTTTGTCACACTTAAGTGTTTTGGAACATCAAACCAATTTAAACAATAGTCAAGGACAACACAAGTAAACACAAAATGCAATTTGTAAATGAAGGTGTTTATTATTAAAGGTGAAAAAAAATCCAAACCATCATGGCCCTGTGTGAAAAAGTGATTGCCCCCCTTGTTAAAACATACTATAACTGTGGTTGTCCACACCTGAGTTCAATTTCTCTAGCCACACCCAGGCCTGATTATTGCCACACCTGTTCACAATCAAGGCATCACTTAAATAGGAGCTGCTTGACACAGTAAGGTCCACCAGAAGATCCTTAAAAGCTACACATCATGCCAAGACCCAAAGAAATTCAGGAACAATTGAGAAAGAAAGTAATTGAGATCTATCAGTCTGGAAAGGGTTATAAAGCCATTTCCAAAGCTTTGGGAATCCAGCGAACCACAGTGAGAGCCATTATCCACAAATGGCGAAGACATGGAACAGTGGTGAACCTTCCCAGGAGTGGCCGGCCGCCCAAAATTACCCCAAGAGCGCAGCGACGACTCATCCAAGAGGTCACAAAAGACCCCACAACAACGTCCAAGGAACTGCAGGCCTCACTTGCCTCAGTTAAGGTCAGCGTTCATGCCTCCACCATCAGGAAAAGACTGGGCAAAAATGGCCTGCATGGCAGAGTTCCAAGGAGAAAACCACTGCTGAGCAAAAAGAACATCAAAGCTCGTCTCAATTTCTCCACAACACATCTTGATGATCCCCAAGACTTTTGGGACAACATTCTGTGGACCGATGAGACAAAAGTGGAACTCTTTGGAAGGTGTGTGTCCAAGTATATCTGGCGTAGAAGGAACACTGCATTTCAGAAAAAGAACATTATACCAACAGTAAAATATGGTGGTGGTAGTGTGATGGTCTGGGGCTGTTTTGCTGCTTCAGGACCTGGAAGACTTGCCGCGATAAAAGGAACTATGAATTCTGCTGTCTACCAAGAGATCCTGAAGGAGAATGTCCGACCATCTGTTCGTGTACTCAAGCTGAAACGAACTTGGGTTCTGCAGCAGGACAATGATCCTAAACACACCAGCAATTCCACCACCGAATGGCTGAAGAAAAACAAAATGAAGACTTTGGAGTGGCCTAGCCAAAGTCCGGACCTGAATCCTATTGAGATGTTGTGGTATGACCTTAAAAAGGCCGTTCATGCTCGAAAACCCTCTAATGTAACTGAATTAGGACAATTCTGCAAAGATGAGTGGGCCAAAATTCCTCCAGGACGCTGTAAAAGCCTCATTGCACGTTATCGCAAACGATTGGTTGCAGTTGTTGCTGCTAAGGGTGGCCCAACCAGTTATTAGGTTTAGGGGGGAATCACTTTTTCACACAGGGCCATGATGGTTTGGATTTTTTTTCACCTTTAATAATAAACACCTTCATTTACAAATTGCATTTTGTGTTTACTTGTGTTGTCCTTGACTATTGTTTAAATTGGTTTAATGTTCCGAAACACTTAAGTGTGACAAACATGCAAAGGAACAGGAAATGAGGAAGGGGGCAAACACTTTTTCACACCACTGTACGTGGCACTGATGAAAGATGGCACTAATACATGGCACTGATGACAGATAGCACTAATACGTGACACTGATGACAGATGGCACTGATACGTGGCATTGATGACACGTGACACTGATAAAAGATGGCACGTGACACTTACTGGTGGCACAGATGACACTGATACGTGGCACTAATGACGGATGACACTAATATGTGGCACTGATGACACGTGACAATGATGTGGCACTGATGACAGATGGCACTATGTGGAACTGATGACACGTGGCACTGATGTGGCACTGATGACAGATGGAACTTATACGTGGCACTGATGACAGATGGCACTATGTGGCACTGATGACACGTGGCACTGATGTGGCACTGATGACAGATGTAACTTATACGTGGCACTGATGACAGATGGAACTTATACGTGGCACTGATGACAGATGGCACTTATACGTGGCACTGGGGACAGATGGCACTGGGGACAGGTGGCACTGGGGACAGGTGGAACTGGGGGCAGATGGCACTGACAGGTGGCACTGAGGACAGATGGCACTGACAACAGGTGGCACTGGGGACAGATGGCACTGACAGGTGGCTCTGGGGACAGGTGGCAGTGGGGACAGATGGCACTGACATTTACTGTGGCACTTTATTTTCGTTTTCTTTTTTTTTTTACTCACCGCTGCACCTGTTCGTTTGGGAGAGCCATATGAGATCATCTCTCATTGGACACGCCGACCGTGCTGTAAACGGCCGCTGTGATTGGCCATTTACAGCGATCTGTGACTGGCTGTGTCCAAGGGACACGGTCAGCACAGAATCTCTCCCGATACACGCTCGCGGGAGCGCGTATCGTGGAAGTAAACAGGAGGACCTCCAGGGACGCCCTCCCGACAATTGGCGTCCGCGCTGCAGCCGTCTTTCGGCTATAGTGCGGACGCCTAGTGGATAAATATCGTGCCTGGGGGGTGTCTTTAGTATGCCTGTGGCACAGTTTTCCCATGTTTAGAACAATAGCACAGCAAAATGACATTTTACAGGAAAAAAAGTAATTTAAAACTGCTCGCTGCTGCAATGTATTGTCGGGTCCCGGCAGTATAGATGAAAATCATTGAAAAAAACTGTATGGGTTCCCTCCCCCCAGTCCATTAGCAGGCCCTTTGGGTCTGGTATGGATATTAGGAGGCAGAAAAATTGGGCCTTTGGTGGTGGTACCACAACACTGTAACCCCTCACAGATACTTTTGTTGGGCGCAGGAACGGGCCCTGCATTGAAATATTATATCAAACATTTTAATTACATGCCCCTGTAAACAGGGGCAGAAAAATTGGGCCTTGGGTGGTGGTGGTACCACAACATTGTAACCCCTCACAAATACTCTTGTTTGGCACAGGAACAGGCCCTGCTTTGAAATATTATATCAAAATTGCAATTACATGCCCCTGTTAAAGAAAAATTGGGCCTTGGGTGGTGGTGCTGTTGGTGCCACAACACTGTAAGCCCTCACATTTACGCTTGTTGTACGCAGGAACAGGCCCTGCTATGAAATATTATATCAAAAATTGTAATTACATGCCCCTGTTAAACAGGGGCAGAAAAATTGGGCCTTGGGATGTGGTGGTGCCCTAAACCAAAAATTAACCAAGAAGTTATTGGATACATCCTGATTTAATTTTATTAGTAAAGGAAAACTGGCCCAAAATGTAATCTTTTACATTTAGCTGTATATTTTTATGCCATTACCTAGACCAGTGTTTCTCAACTTTTTTTCAGTCAAGGCACCATTTGAAATTCTGCATAATTCTGGGTGAGGATGGAGGTGCCACAACACTGTAACCCTTCTCAGATACTCTTTTTGGGTGCAGGAACAGGCCCTGCGTTGAAATTATATCAAAAATTGTAATTACATGCCCTTGTTAAACAGGGCCAGAAAAATTGGGCGTTGGGTGGTAGTGGTGCCGCAACACTGTAACCCCTCACAGATAGTCTTATTGGGTGCAGGAACGTGCCCTGCTGTGAAATATTAGATCAAAAATAGTAATTACATGCCCCTGTTAAACAGGGGCAGACAAATTGGGCCTTGGGTGGTGGTGGTGCCCTAAACCAAAAATTAACCAAGAAGTTAATGGATATATCCTGATTTAATTTTATTAGTAAAGGAAAACTGGCCCAAAATGTAATCTTTTACATTTTAGCTGTATATTTTTATGCCATTACCTAGACCAGTGTTTCTCAACTTTTTTTCAGTCAAGGCACCATTTGAAATTCTGCATAACCTTGAGGCACCCCCTAATTCTAAAATGTAAAAAAATTAAACTAATAATTTTTTCATAACACAGCACTATCTACACACATAGGACACCCAACATGAGAGGTGATTTATTCCTCCTAAGCAAATACACCTTTGCATACTGGCACGGACTAGTATTTCAGCATTGCTCTTGATAGCTCTCAGTGCTCTCTCGGTTTCTCTCCATAAGCTAACATGACCCCAGTGCTGAGGAGATGGGCAAAAAGGGACATCTTTGGGTGCCTGACATCAACCTATGATGTCATCTTTGGTTAGCTGGCCCACGCGGTGCCCAAGGTTTTTAATGCTGCAATATAAAAATAATCTTCAACTTTGTGTAACAAAAAGGTAGACTTGATCCATCCTCTGGCTTGTTGACAAATTTTGAGCAAATTGTGTCACTTTTCATGAAGAACCCAGAAGGTACCCCGGGGTGCCCTGGCACCCTGGTTGAGAAAGGCTGACCTAGACCCATTACCAGACAGAAAAACCCCAAAATAAATTCTCCTACTCCTGATTATCACAGGGATACTGCTTTTTTTTTGTCCTACCTAAACACACTGACACTGACACTAATGTTTGTGCTAACGCTAACTATACCTTTTTTTCTACCTAAAACACACTGCCTCGAATACTGACACTTACATTGACACCAACACTCACTAAACTAGATCAAGCCCTGAGCTATTTACAATTTATTTGTTCAGTTATTTTTTCAACAACCATTTTTTTCACATTATTTTCCACTAGCAAGGAAAAAAGAAACTGTGATTCATTAGTATGAGACCCAGAGCTGTTGCTGACAGCTGGGTCTTGGTGCTGGGACCACACAAAAGAACAGGGTTCTAGCACAAACACAGTTACACATATATGGGGCACCCAAGAAGAATACCCACTTCCTTAATGCTGCATACTGTATATGTGTTAGGTCAGGGGTCGGCAGCCTACAGCCCGGGGGCCGCACCCGGGTCACCGCCGCTAAATGTCCAGCCCGTCAATGCACGTGATGGATTTACGTGCACCTGGCCCGCAGACATTTTAACCCCCGGTCTGCTTTCTTGGGATAACAACCGATGCAGCTTATGCCGCGTACACACGATCGGAATTTCAGCCAGCAAAAGACTGATGAGAGCTTTTCATCGGAAAATGTGACCGTGTGTAGGCTCCATCTGAAATTTTGCTGGCCAAATTCCCGCCAGCAAAAATTTGACAGCATGTTCTCAATTTTTCAGACAGAAAAACTTTCTATCGGAAATTCCGTTCGTGTGTATGCAATTCCGACACACAAAATTCCTACGCATGCTCGGAAACAATTTGACGCATGCTCGGAAGCATTGAACTTAATTTTTTCTCGGCTCGTCGTAGTGTTGTACGTCACCGCATTCTTGACGGTTGGAATTTGGTGTGACCGTGTGTAGGCAAGACAGCTTGAGCAGAATTCCGTCGGGAAAACCGTAATGCCGCGTACACACGATCGGAATTCTCGTTGGAAAAAGCTCTGACGGTTTTCCTGACGGAATTCCGCTCAAGCTGTCTTGCCTACACATGGTCACACCAAATTCTGACCATCTACAACACTATGACGAGCCGAGAAAAAATCAAGTTCAATGCTTCCGAGCATGCGTCAAATTGTTTCCGAGCATGCGTAGGAATTTTGCGTGTCGGAATTGCATACACACGATCGGAATTTCCGATAGAAAGTTTTTCCGTTGGAAAAATTGAGAACATGTGCTCAAATTTTTGCTGGCAGGAATTCGGCCAGCAAAATTCTGATGGAGCCTACACACGGCCGCATTTTCCGATGAAAAGCTCTTATCGGTCTTTTGCTGGCCGAAATTCCGATCGTGTGTACGCAGCATCAGAGCTTTTTCCGACGAGAATTCCGATCGTGTGTACGCGGCATAATAAGCCGCTCGGCTGTTATCCCAAGCAGCGGGAGGGGACGTCTGCCCCTGATGCCACCTTCCGTGGCACACCCGGGCTCTCCCGTCCCACTGGGAGGCCCAAGCAACCAGCCGTCACGTCCGCCGAAACCTGCAATCGGCTTTGATCGGGTCTCGGATCTAGTAATCCGGAAGCGTTGTCTAGTAATCCAGAAGCGATGTCATGATGTCACTTCCGGTTTACGGAAGACTTAAAGGGCTATCATTTTTAAAAATATCGCATTCAAAACAGCCAAACTTGGCATTTTGAATGCTTTGAAGTGCAAAGGAGGAATTTGGGATCCCTCCATAAAGAGTACCTGTCACTGCCTATTACTATCACAAGGGATGTTTACATTCCTTCTGATAGCAATAAAAGTGATCAGAATTTTTTTATTATAAAGGAACAGTGTAAAAAAAAAAAATGAAATAAAATAAATAAATAAAAATTGAATGCGCCCCATCCCTCCATGCTCACGTGCAGAAGCGAACGAATATGAAAGTTGTGATCGCAAATGTAAATGTTCAAACCACACATGTGAGGTATCGCCGCGATCGTTAGAGTGAGAGCAATAATTATAGCACTAGAACTCCACTGTAACTCTAAAGTGGAAACCTGTAGAAACTTTTAACCTTGGCCTATGGAGATTTTAAAGTACCGTAGTTTGTTGCTATTCCACGAGTGTGTGCAATTTTAAAGCATAACATAGAGGGGAGGGCTGTGTAATATGCAGTGGGGGCTGGGTGGTGGGGCTGTGTGATGTGCAGGGGGGGCTGTGTAATTTAAAGCGTTCCAGAGGTACGGGGCTGTGTAATGTAAAGGGGTCCAGAGGTTCGTGGGCTGTGTAATGTAAAGGGGACCAGAAGTGCAGGGGCTGTGTAATGTAAAGGGGTCCAAATTATTATATTAATTTATTAGCAGGTGAATGCTGCCCTCCATGCATTCACATACATTGAATCTGGCCTTTAAGTGGAAAAAGGTTGCTGACCCCTGTGTTAGGTGGTTGTAAAGGGGTTAATATATAGAATATTATAAACTGTAAAAGACAGGTCCCCTACATGTTTTTACCTTGTCGTGTTTGGTATTGTTAACAATATAAGTACAGTGAATGTTTAATATAAACCCTGTTGTAAAGTGCTACAGAAAAGAAAGCAAAATATAAATAAAAGATAATAACATTTTGACAAGGTTTTATATCTCTACAAATTTACAGTTGTTGGTCCTGCAAGAAGGTAAGCATTTTTTGTCTGGAAGCTGAATTTCTTTATGATCGTACCACTTCACAGACAGGGGAAATCTCTCTCCAACTGCCTTCTTTAATTTGTCACTTTAGATGAGATTTCAGTTATTTCATCAGTCGATTCATAGCTTGTCAGAAAAAGCCTCAGAGAACTAGAATCTTTGCTGGCATGTATATTGTAATGCAATTTTCTACAAAATAAAGCAAACTGTGCCATGTGAGATAGGTGACTGGACACTGACACTGATACAAGTAGTAAATGCATTCTGAATATTACAAGATAGCAGCATTGAAGGCAAACTAGCTCTTACCTAACAATAATTTGTTTTGAATAGGGGTGAAATGTCTTATAATATGTAAGTGCAAGAACCACTCACTTGCATACACTTGTTTGCACATGCATACTAACAAAAACACGTACATTCATGCAAACACACTATTTGATTTTATATTTTATAATATTGTGTATTTAGCAAAATGTAACTAAAAATGTATGACTTATAGCCTCAACAAGCTCTCCAGATGTAAAGATGCCCATAGACATTGGTGAGTGGTCAGGTCTATTTGTTATCTGACTTTTTAACAGATTCCTGCATAAACATGCATGCTTACAAATATGAAAAAAAAAAAAATTTAACTTTTTCTAAATAATATATTGGGTCTTTATATATGACACACAGACGGGATCAGTCTGGCTATTTGATCCTGGGTTCTTTTCCACGATAGTCACACAGCAGCCAGGCGCACAACATTTCCAAATCACTTGAGTCAGAGAACAGCCTGTGCATGTCTTTTTTGTGATTTTTATTTTTGGGAAGAACTTGGATAGGGTGAGGGTGAGACTAGGGATACTACAGTAACTGAAACTTAAAAAATTGAAAATGAGTAACTCTGCACTCAGACTTCAGGGTGAAGGCACCCCCTTTGAAGTATATAGCTGAACATATAGCTGAACAGTACCAAACGGGAATCCCTCAACAGGAATGAAGTCCTGATTGTACAAAGTAGTAGCTGGTGTAGCACCCTGGGGTTTAGTCAGGGAGCTCCTCACAAATTTACTTGCCAAGCGTATCATCTCGGTCGATTGATAGAGTTTCATTGGTTTCTCCCTAAGTTTGGCCTTGTTGCACTTTTTCTCTGCTACCACTAGGTGGCCAGGAGCTTGGTGGTACTAGATATGAGGAGGGCAACCCAAGGTCAGGTTATGGGTATATGGGGTATCTCAGCAAATGAGCAGGGGTTTTCTTGAATCCCTTGGCCTGCTGGGAGAACCTATATATTTGGGAAAGGTCAGGTGATCTGTGTTCTGTGCCACCCGGACTGCCATCTGGGTGGACGTGTGTCGTCTGCCCCAGGCTGCTAGGCCGGAGATTGGACCTCTCCCGGGGAAGTGTCAACTTCTGTACTCCAGCAGCCTGTGCACTGGATCTTTAAGAAGCTTTCTGAGAATGCACTAGGAGGATAGAACAGAGGTACCCCCGCCAAACTGTAGCTAGAACCCCACAAAAAGTCATTTCAGTTCCAGGTAGATTTCCCAGAAAAGGCTCAGTATTACTCCCCCAGGAACAAGAGACCTTTGCTCTGAATTATAGCCCATTTATACCCCCCCTCCAGCCCCCTGCTGGTCACCTGTCATATTGACCAGGGATTGACTGAGGAGATATTGACATGCAGGTTCCAGGGTTCCCTGGGAGACAGGGGGAAGTAATCGTGCCTATACCAATAGAGCCCAGAGCAGACCTAACTAATCAAATAGTGCTCTTCCTAATTGCATGGAGGCCAAAAACAAAAATTAACAAGACAGTAACTCTATAGTGCTATTTTCAAAACATGAGTTGGATGAACACGACAAGCATTCACCTATCCTTGACAAATTCTGACCATATTTAGATTAATACAGTTATTTCCTATAATCAGCAGTTCCATCTAGTGAATTAATTATTTTTGATAAAAAGCACACTATAGCAATTAGATGGAGCTGACAATCATAGGAAATCACTATATTAAGCATAATATTTCAAGTATGGGCAAATGCTTGTCACCTTTGTTCAATTTTTTTTTATAAATAGATCTCTTAGTTTAATGGATCTCTGTTAGTAAAACAGGATCACACAATTAGTAAAAAAAAGATACAGTTTCCCTCTACTTATTTACATAGTTAAAAAGAAAAATTACTGTGTATTGACAAGGCTGTATGTGGTCCAACTCACGATGGGCAGTTTCATTGCACTGTGCCTAACTTGCTGGTATGATTTACCTGACAGCGGGTCATATACCAAAAAAATAAACAACATTTTTTTTATAACAGGAGCATTTACAGCTATGTATTTGGTCTAAGTGTTTGAGTTTAGATACACTTCAATGACTTACAAATCAGTGGTTGTGAACTTGGTCTATAATATTCAGGGACTCAGGCATTTTCTTTTTTTTTTTTTTTTTTTGCATAAAAAGTTTTATTAATGAAAATGAAGTATACAAACCTAAGTACAGATAGAATCACGTACATCTCAATCAAATAGGAGATAACAAAAAACAAGATTCATTTCACTGTATCGGTGGGTCACAGCCTTTTAATCTAGCATACCATGTGTAAGTTATTTCTATAAAGACATCCTTAGGCTGTGGAGGCTATGCCTATCTCAGAAATTCAGTCTGAGGTCTGCACTTAATGGAGAATAGGGTGAAGGGTAGAGTCATAACAGAAAAAGAGGAGGAGTTAAGTCAAGTGAGAAGAAAGAATGAGAGGTCCTATACATTGCTACATATGTGGAATTAGCGGAAAACATATTAAGCAGAAACACTTCTAGTGGTGTTTTCTCGAAGATAGTGTATCAAGATGGTTCACGTTGGTACTAAATCATTGTGTAACCAGGGCTGGGAGTGGCTATTGGTGTGTCCTCCCACGTAGGCGTAGCAAGTACAATCATTGTTGTTCAATAATTTTCTCATAGTCTTGGGAGTATCTATATGCGAACCAGGGAGACCAGGTTTCAAGGTAATGACCCACGTTTTCCTCTGATTGGGCCTGTGTATCTTCCATTTCACAAATAAATAAGATTTTGTGTAACCAATCTTTCAGGGTGGGAGTGGTTGTTGATTTCCAGTACAATGGAATGAGAGACTTGGCAGCATTTAATAAATGTCTGGAAAGGGAGATCTTGTACCTCTTAAAGGTAAAGTATGAGACGTGGGGCAGGCAGCAGGTTGCGTTTAGTATAAGTTTGGTCTCTGTGATTCGATATATCACTTCTTTAACCTTGTTCCAAAATGGTATTATTCACTTGCACTGCCACCAAATATGCAACAAGGTACCTTTCTCTCTATTGTATCTCCAGCAAGTGTCAGGTGATTGGGGGAACCATTTGTGGATCTTTTCCGGGATGACATACCAGTGAGTGAGGACTTTATACACTGTTTCCTGCATTCTTGTACTAAGAGAGCATTTATGTGCCATGATACAAGCTCTTTCCCATTGTGTATCTGTGATTATCATGTCCAGGCTGTCTGACCATCTCTCTCTGAACCTGTCAGCTGCTGTGTCTTTCGAATTCTGCAACCACTCATAAGCAGTTGAGGTAGTTTTTAACACCTGTTGCCCTTTTAGGCACACCGACTCCATCTCAGTAAGATCTCTAGTGAAGTGTCTCTTATGTGTGACATTATTGACATAACTGCGGACCTGGAAATATGTCCACATGGGTAGAGTAGGTATATTATTGTCAGCCCTAAGTTCGGCCAGGTCTTTTAGTATCTTGTTGTTGAAACAATGAATGTTAGGAGTGGGAGTGTTTTGTCAGTGAGTCGCAGAAGTTGATTCCCCAGCCCAGGTGGGAAATCCGGATTGTTTTGTAATGGAGTAAGGGGACCCAGAGGGGACGAAAATTTGGGTTGTTTGGTTAGAAGATGGAAGATTCCCAGTGTGGTCCCTATTAGGGGGTGAGCTCTCAGTTTTGGGGGTATTTAAGTTTCGGTATCCAGGGAGATAAATGTAAGGGAATCGTTTTCCAAAGACACCCAGTCCTTCAGTCCAGCGTGGCAGTGCCAATCTAAAATTGTAGCTATGTGTGTGTCAATCTCGTTAGTAGGGAGAATTTGATACGTGGCGTTTTGTGGGCCCATATAAATCACATTTGAAGGGCCTGGAGAGACCTGGAAAAGCTTTGCGGAACTTTGATAGGTAATGTGCGTAGTAGGTATAGGACTTTAGGCAATATGGTCATTTTACAGATGGCCGCCCTACCAAACCAAGAGAAGAGCCTAGTGTGCCAGTTTAGTAGGTCCCTCTCAATGGTTTTGAGAAGGGGGAGAAAGTTGTGGGAGAAAATTGAGGCTATATTGGGTGTCAACCACACTCCTAGGTATTTAATAGCTTGTGGTTCCCACTTGAAGTAGCTGTTGTCTTTAACTGTCTTTAATTTTGGTTCTGGAAGCGAGATATTTATCGCTTCTGACTTTGAGTAATTTATTTTGAGATTAGAAATGTAATCATATATTGCGAACTCCTTCAAAAGGGAGGGGATAGATATGTGTGGATCAGTCAAAAAGAATAAGAGGTCGTCAGCATATGCGGCTACCTTGAATTCCTTCCTCGCAACCTTAAACCCCCGTATGGCATTGTTGGCAAGTATTCTTCTGATGAATGGTTCTAGCGATATGATAAATAACAAGGGAGATAGTGGACAGCCCTGTCTAGTACCATTGTTTATGTTTACTTTATTAGACAAGGAGCCATTTATTTTGAGTCTGGCCGATGGGTTTCGGTAGAGGGAGGATATCCAGGCCATCATGTTTGGTCCTAAGCCTATGTGTCTGCAGGTTTCAAACATGTAATACCAGGCAACTCGATCGAAGGCCTTCTTCGCGTCAGTTGACAGGAGAAGATCCTCAATCTTTTGCTCATGAGCCGCGTATATCAGGTTCAGGGCTTTAGTGACATTATCCCTAGCCTCTCTTCCGGTCATGAAACTCGCTTGGTCTGGTCCTATCAAGTCATGTAGTAGGGGTTTCAGTCTAGTGGAAATGATTGTTTGCCATTATCTTAACATCTAAGTTCAGTAGCGAGATCGGCCTGTAGCTGGTACACTGTAATGGGTCTTGATCTGGCTTAGGTAATACTGTAAGGTAAGCTAATACGAATTCTGAGGGAACTGGTCTTGTTTTTATTAGGTAGTTCAGTGCGTCTTGGAGGTGTGTGGCTAGTGTGTCAACAAACATCTTGTAGTATATGGCTGTGAACCCGTCCGTGCCCAGACTTTTGCCTGTTTTTAGATCTTTAATAGCAAGTCTGAGTTCTGACTGGTCTATGGGTCTGTCAAGTGTTATGGCATCCTCTGCTGTGAGCAAGGGGAGACCAGAGGCCTTCAGGAACTCCTGTATCACCTGTAGCCTTTCTCCGTGAAGATCGGACGGTCTGAGTTTGGTATAAAACTCTTGGAAATGTTGAGCTATTTTGTCAGTAATCCAATCAAAATGACCCCCCCCCTTGTTCTGAATGGCCGTGATATTGTGTTTGTCAGAGATCTTTCAAAGCCCTGGCAAGCAAATGTCCAGATTTGTCCCCTTGTTCATAGTAGACCTTTTTCAGAAAAAAAAGGAGTCGTTTAGTTTTGGATTCTAACAGTTGTTTGAGGGCCTTTCTAGTCTCGAGGAGCGTTGTCGCTGATTGGGCAGACAAAGACTGCTTGTGTAGGGTTTCTAGGAGACGTATTTTTTGCGATAGCTGTAGAATTTCCCTTTCTCAATCTCTCTTTCTTTGAGCTCCCATTTGATCAGATCCCCCCTTATGGAGCACTTGTTGGCTTCCCATACTGTCAGTTGATCCATACCTGGTGTCACATTGTGTTTAACAATTTCTTTTAGAGCCGTGTTCAATTTCGGTAGTAAATTTGGGTCTGTTACAAGAGAGGAATTTAGTCTCCACATTGTTGATTTAGCGGAGGTATCTATCTGCTAAATTTAGGCTTACGGAAACTGGTGCATGGTCTGAAATTGTCTGAATCCCAATGTTGGCCTCTATCACTGTATGCAAGTCCCTTTGTAAAATAAAAAGATAATCGATCCTTGAGTGACGATCATGAGGGATTGAGTAGAAAGAGAAGTCTTTGTCCTCAGGGTGTAAGAAACGCCATGTGTGCACTAAATCTAGTAAATGGAGAAGGGCTTTGATTCTTGTTAGAATTTTAAAGGTAATGAATGTTTTCCCTGACGAAGTGTCCATTAGCGGGTTAAGAGGGACATTAAAACTCCCCCCCAGGATTAGGCGGCCCGAGCTGAAGCCCTCAAGTTCCTTCACCAGCATTCTGCAAAAGGATAGGTGGGAAGTGTTGGGTAAATATACATTTTCTAAGGTAGTAGGTACTCCTGAGCAAGTCCCTAATGAAAATGTACCTCCTCTGGGTCAACCAACTTATCAGTTATCTCAAATGAGGCCTCCTTACTCAACAGAATGGAAACCCCCTTTGAGGGACTCAGTCGTTTTCATGTAGTTTTAGTTATTTACTTATCTCTTTCTGTGACTAATAAATGTTGCTCTCTGACTTACATGCAGGAGTTTGCATTTATGTATATTAACATAAACCTTGAGTTAAGGTTTTAAAGTGAAACAATAACTCAAATGTGGATATGCAAATGATACAATGTGTTTGCCTGAAGCTAAAAGCAAGCCATACATGGATCAAATTTAGCAGGTACCTCCGGAATTTTGATCCATGTATGGACAGGCTGGTTGTACAGAAGTTGATCTGCTGATTGACTTCTGTACAACCAGCCTCTTGGAAAAATTTTACACGGTCAGATCTGCTGGCTTGGAATCAAGTAATTTATTTTGTTTGTAACCCAGTGGCAAAAGAAGAATTCATACAAGTGCTTGCTAGTATCCGAGGCTTCAGTTATAAAATGCTAATTTTACCTCTCCAAAGTAAGAGCTGTGTCACACCTGATTAGTAGAAAAGTATAGCAATTACTTTTTAACCACTTAAGCCCCGGACCATTTGGCTGGCAAAAGATCAGAGCAGATTTGGCACTGTGGCGCTTTAACTGACAATTACGCGGTCGTGCGACGTGGCTCCCAAACAAAATTTACGTATTTTTCCCCCCACAAATAGAGCTTTATTTTGGTGGTATTTAATCACCTCTGCGGTTTTTATTTTTTGTGCTATAAACAAAAAAATAGCAACAATTTTGAAAAAACACATTATTTTTTACTTTTAGCTATAATATATATCCCCCAAAAATATATAAAAACATTTTTTTTCCTCAGTTTAGGCCAATATGTATTCATCTACATATTTTTGCTTAAAAAAAATCGCAATAAGCGTTTATTGATTGGTTTGCGCAAAAGTTATAACGTCTACAAAATAGGGGATACTTTTATGCCATTTTTTTTTACTAGTAATGGCGGCCATCATCGATTTTTATCATGACTGCAACATTATGGCAGACAGATTGGACACTTATGGCGCTATTTTGGGACCATTCACATTTATACAGCGATCGATGCGATTAAAAATGCATTGATTACTGTGTAAATGTGACTGGCAGTGAATAGGTTAACCACTAGGGGGCGCTGCATGGGTTAAGTGTGTCCTAGGGAGTGATTCTAACTGTGGGGGGGAGAGGCTGTGTGTGACACAACACTGATTACCGCTCCCGATTACAGGGAGCTGTGATCAGTGTCCTTTTACTAGGCAAAACGGGGAAATGCTTGTTTACATCAGCATTTCCTTGTTCTTCCTCTCCATGAGATGATCGCGGGTGTCCCCGCGGACCCGCGATCACACTCACGGAGCACGCCGATTCTTAAAGGGCAATGTACAGGTACATTAATATGCCTGTACGTGCCCTTCTGTCGACATATATCGGCGTGAGCGGGTCGACAAGCAGTTAAATTCACGCAAACGGTAAATTATTTTAAGTATAATATCAGAAATGTAAACAAAAATGACCTGTAGTAAGGTAAAAATTACACTCATTTATGTTCTCCATCAATCTATCTACCCCTTGAAAGTCAAGGTCTGAATGGCTTTGGAAAACTGTAATTTGTCTCTTAAATTTCTTTCCACAAGAAAGGGCTCTTTCACGCGGGACGGATCCATAATGATCATCCGCTGCTCAGCAGGGATCGCTCCGTTGATTCCCGCTGAGCCGGCGGATGACAGGGCGGTCCCTGCACACTGTGTCAGATCTCCGCTCTCCTCTATGGGGGATCGGATGAACACGGACCGTCTGTCCGTGTTCATCCGATCCGCTCTGCTGACGGATAGAAAAATAGGGTTTTCCTCCGTCTGCAGAATCGGACCATAGCGGAGACGGACGATATCGGGTGTCAGTGGATGCTCAGCCGCTGACACACGCTATCCCATCGGCATGCATGTATGTCCGTATTTCATCCGAAAATGGATGGATGAAATACGGACATACGGTCCGCATGTGTGAAAGGGGCCAAAGACTATTAGAGGTCCTTGTAGAAAATCCAATTGTTGCTTCATACTTTGCTTAAAATGTATTTGACATAATTGTTTCTTTTCTATTATGATGAGTTTATTTATTTTTTGCATATTAAATGTATAGGCTTTCCATGAAAAATGTATAAAATTTCCCATTAATTAAATTTTTAATTATCTGGTTTGTTTTTAGAACACTATAACAATTACATTTTATTACTAAAAGTTGATTCACATCTAAGATACCTTGATAGTCATTAAACACAGATGCCTCCAAGATTAGAACCAGTTAATGCATAATCCATCTTTGCTTTTAACATGAAATGGGCTTGTCAGAACTATTTATGAACTACACATATAAATAATTCAAGGTAGGAAAAGCTGCTACCTGGTTAAGTGATTTCTCCCAGTGTATATCCATAGCTTCCATCTAAATCATTTTAAGAGAAGAGATAATACATGGGAGAGAAAGGAACGTGAAACTTTCTGTGTATAATTTACCATTACTGACTTAAAACATGGGAGCTTAAAAGATTCCATATGCTTGGTTAACTCATCAATTCCTCATGGAAGCAATAATTAACACAATTCAGGTGTTTTTTTTTTTTAAATATTGCATTTAATTATATAATATATTATAGAGAAATCTATGTTTCTTTTAACTTACCGGTAGGTTTTTGCTTGACTAGTAATTGTTAGCGTGTGTAGAGTGACTGTCCTTGTGAGACCTTAATAAAATTGGCATAAGTCAGAGCTGTGTGTAGGATGCTATGATTCCATTCACTCCTTCTTTGTACTACTTCATGCTAAAGAAAACAAAGTGGCCTTTAATTGAGCATATCCACCTTTAAAGATCTATTCTCCAGTGGTGATAGGAGGAAACTGTACTTCATTGTCAGGGCATGAACTAAGCTGAAGTACAGAGTGCATCACTTAATAATTGTAAAATACACAGAAATAAGCATTTCTTGAGCTTTTTTTAGATACAAAAGCTAGTTGACATTCACATGCAAAGAATAGATGCCCCTTTGTAATACAAATTAAAGCTGAACACCAAAAAAAAGCTAAAAATACATTCAGTCGCTTTTACTGTCAACATGTACTCACTTCACATTATTGTCCTGGACCATCCTTCTGATTATGATAGACCATGCCTGCTCAATGTTCATTGGTATCAGACTGTAATCTCAACCAGGAGGACATGTGATAGGGTCCTAGGGTAATAATGCAAGAGCACAAACAGAAAATGGTTGTCACGCGATAAGAGGAAGTTACCGAACAGGGACCTTATAGCAAGATAACCAGGTATTCTTTAACCACTTGAACTCCAGAAGGTTTTACCCCCTTCCTGACCAGGCCATTTTTTGCTATACGGCACTGCATTACTTTAACTGACAATTGCACGGTCGTACACTGTAGCCAAATAAAAATGTTTTTATTTTTTCCCCACAAATGTAGGGCTTTTTTTTGGTGGTATTTGATCACAACTGTGTTTTTTGCTCCATAAACAAAAAAAGACAGACAATTAAAAAAAAAACAAAAAAAAAAAACAACATATAACATGCTCTTTCTGCTATAAAACATACCCAATAAAAAAAATGTTAAAAATAAAAATGTCTTCATCGATATAGGCTAATATGTATTCTGCTACATATTTTTGGTTAAAAAAAATCCAAAAATCCCAATAAGCAAATATTGATTGGTTTGCGCAAAAGTTATAGCGTCTACAAAGTTTGGGATATTTTTATTTATTTATTTATTTTTACTAGGAATGGCAGTGATCCGCGAGACTGCGATATTGCTGCATACAAATCGGATACCTAACTGACACTTTTCACACTTTTTGGGGGCCAGTGACACTAATAAAGTGATCAGTGCTTAAAAATATGCACTATCACTATTCTAATAACACTGGCAGGGAAGGGGTTAACATCAGGGGTGATCAAAGAGTTAACTGCATGCCTAGGTTGTGCTTACTCACCGTGGGGGAGGTCCCTCGACTAGGGGAAGGCAAAAATCTGTGTTCCTGCTTAGCATAAACACAGGATCAATGCCATCCCTTCTGACAACCCTTGTTTACATGTGTCTTGTGTTTAATCGGTGGGTGCAGGCAGACATGGAGTCCACGGTTCCTGATGCTGGGCACCTGCTGTGTGTGATTAAAGCGGAAGCAGGTCACCGGCAGCGTGTGTGTGAGCCCCAGACCCGGAAGTGTCAGATCACATACTAGGTACGTGATCTGGCACAGAGTGGCCGCCCTGCCACAGTATATCTTCAGGGGATGGTCTGCAAGTGGTTAAATAAAAGCTTCAGTTTGGAAAGCAGCTTTTGAAATTATACCTGTGACAAATTTAAAGCTTTTATAAGATTTAATGTTTACAATTAAAGTGGCAAACAGGCAAGATTTGAATGCAGGAAAGACATACTGTAGTTGACTTGCTAAGACTGGAGAGTGCAAAGTCTGGTGCAGCTGTGCATAGAAACCAATCAGCATCAAGGTTTTTTTTTTTAAAGCTTAATTGAACAAGCTGAAGTTAGAAGCTGATTGGTTGCTATGCATAGCTGCACCAGTTTTAGTAAATTAGCCCCACTATGTCTATAGATGGATATGGGAAATGGTAGAGATATACTAGGTCTATACAGCGATATGGGAAATAGTAGAGAAAAAAAATACATACACACGCATACTGTACACCCACACAGTTTAAACTGGATGGACTGGCGTCTTTATTCCACCTTTCAAGCTATCAAATATGTAACTATGTCTCTTCTGCATTCCAATTTCTTACCTGCCTGTCTGCCCTGTAGGCTGAGCTGTTACAACACAATTTCGGCAATGCCTATTTGGATGAACCCCTGCGCATGAGTGGAAGTGACATTATCTCAGCCAGGGCAATGAAAAAGGCTAAAGATTTGGACCCAGAAGAACATTAGATGAAGATGTCAGCAGCCAGCAGGGAGCTCTGGCACACTGCAGTGCTCGAGTGAAGGTGTGTATAGTTACGCTTTGAGCAATATAGATTGGTCATCTCTCTACCCCCAGCATGCTGACTGGGAAACAATGGAGCATCAGTAGACCTATGGAGTCAACCTTCTGCTTACCATGCTTTCTCCTCCTACTAACATATTTTTGTCATTACATGATCACAGCAGCACACCTGATTTCTTAGTGACTATCTTCCTCCCGATGCTACTTCTATTTAAATTTTAAAATCTTTTGATTACCCTATCATCACAAGTGGACAAATAATTTACAATCTGATTGACTTTTGTACTCACTGTTAAATCCATTTCTCTGAGTTCATAGAGGGACACAGGAGTCTTTGGCAATTGTGTTTCACTGCCGCCTATATGAAGATTGGGACACACTGACAAACAAAAAAAACAGCTGATATAACCCCTTCCCACTCTCAGGATGCCTCAATATTGTAGATAATTAATACTAGGCACAAGATCATAGACACAGAGGGGTGGAACCTTCATCTCTCAATGAACTGTAAAAAATGGATAATATGGTGTGTAAAATCCAATTTTGTTTTTCATTCATTGAAGGACATAGGATTCAGAAACAACTGGGATGTCCAAAAGCAATCTAACCACAACAAAAAGGCCCACACACCACACAATAGAACTGGTGGTTACCTGCAGCTCAAAGAACTACCCGACAGACCTTATACTTGAAACTGCCATTAGATAAGGCCTGAACATCCACCTGTTTTCTAAACCTGATGACAGTCTTGCAAATCAGGGAAAGGGTTGTCTGGTGCTGAAATGCCCAAGAGGTACTTACAGAACTAGTGGAGTTTGTCTGGAATGATGATTTGTCTGAGCCACCTAGAAATGGTGGAACAAAAAGCTGGTTCCCCTTTACATGGATCATTAGGAATGACCAAAAAGAGAGTCAGTCTTTCTAATGGAAATAGCAGCTGCAAGGTAAACATGCACAACATGTTTTCTTACTAATTGAATTATGTTGATATTGTATTAGCTGTATCAACTAATTTGCACAAGCACTGATTTCCGATTTCAGATTGTACCGTTCTGATGCGTGCTGATTTCTGGTGTAGAACTTTCAAGTGGTTTTAAAGGCTCAAGATTTCTAACCTTCATGCAGAAGCTCTCCCAGGTCTTTCCCTTCTCATTGGATGAGACACAGCAGCAGGAGCCATTGACCATTGGCTCCCACTGCTATCAATCACAACCAGTGAGGACAGAACAGGGCCACGCTCTGCGTGTCTCATAGATGGATTGGGAGTGAGCATGCACGAGTGTCCCAAGAGCAAGCAGCTTGCTATAGGGGCTCTCAGCAGGGGAGGAGCCAGGAATGCTGGCGGGGGACGAGTAGATCAGGGGAGAAGAGTAAGATCAGAGCTGGTGCAAATCCTTTGCAAGAGCAGGTATGTATGACATGTTTGTTATTAAAGAAAAAAATGTGAACCTTTACAAACACTTTAAATATACCCACCCTTGCAGACATCCAGTGGCCATTGGAATTCAATAGCAGACATTTTACATCACCTTGCTTTTTCTAGTGACTGACAACCAGGAAGTCCAACTTTTGTGATATCTAAAAGGCAGATTATACAATATTCATGGTTAAGGATAAACTGATGAACTATAGGGTTTTTTAAAGTGTTGCCTATAAAAAATTGAGTACCACATTTTTTTTGTTGTTTCTTGCAATTTTAAGACTTGACATGCTGGGTATTTATTTACTTGATGGAACCTCATATTTTATATTTTATATTTTTATATTAATAATTAATATACACTGCTTTACGTTTTTTGGAAATACCCTGCTCTCAAGTCATCCTGAGACAAAGTGATATTTAAACTTCCTGATATTGATCTATGCAATAAACTAGGAGTCCTCCTCCGCTTGACTCCAATCTAAAAAGAGATACAAATGCTCTCTCCATATACGTCTTATTAATGATCAGACGTATCCCCATCAAACAGAGACTGCTATCACTTCAGCCTGTTCATATGTGGATATCCAAGGGGCAGGAAATTAGGACTATGGATGAATTTACGGCCTACCTTTACCAAAGGGGAGAAAAGTTCCATAGAACCTAGTTCTGCTAAATTACCCTCACATCTTCCCCTTAATATACGTAAGCTCTTTCTAACTAATGCTCCTCAGAGGTGTGGACTTGTTCTCTTCACCCTTCTCAGTCCATTATGTCTTCTCTATCTACAGTAGCTCACAAAAGTGATTATACCCCTTACATTTTTTAAAATATTTTATTATATCTTTCATGTGACAACACTGAATAAATTACACTTTTGCTACAATATAAAGTAGTCAGTGTACAGCTTGTATAACAGTGTAAATTTGCTGTCCCCTCAAAATAACTCAACACACAGCCATTAATGTCTAAACCGCTAGCAACAAAAGTGAGTATACCCCTAAGTGAAAATGTCCAAATTGGGCCCAAAGTGTCAATATTTTTGTGTGTCACCATTATTTTCCAGCACTTCCTTAACCCTCTTGGGCATGGAGTTCACCAGAGCTTCACAGGTTGCCACGGGAGTCCTCTTCCACTCCTCCATGACGACATCACAGAGCTGGTGGATGTTAGAGAACTTGCGCTACTCCACCTTCCGTTTTAGGATGCTCCACAGATGCTCAATAGGGTTTAGGTCTGGAGACATTCTTGGCCAGTCCATCACCTTTACCCTCAGCTTCTTTAGCAAGGCAGTGGTCATCCTGGAGGTGTGTTTGGGGTTGTTATCATGTTGGAATACTGCCCTGCGGCCCAGTCTCTGAAGGGAGGGGATCATGCTCTGCTTCAGTATGTCACAGTACATGTTGGCATTCATGGATCCTCAATGAACTGTAGCTCCCCAGTGCCAGCAGCACTCATGCAGCCCCAGACCATGACACTCCCACCACCATGCTGGACTGTAGGCAAGACACACTTGTCTTTGTACTCCTCACCTGGTTGCCACCACACATGCTTGACACCTTCTGAACCAAATAATTTTATCTTGGTCTCATCAGACCACAGGACATGGTTCTAGTAATCCATGTCCTTAGTCTGCTTGTCTTCAGCAAACTGTTTGCAGGCTTTCTTGTGCATCATCTTTAGAAGAGGCTTCCTTCTGGCACGACAGCCATGCAGACCAATTTTGAAGCAGTGTGCGGCGTATGGTCTGAGCACAGACAGGCTGACCCACCACCCCTTCAACCTCTGCAAAGACAACCTCTGGATATGACGCTGAGCATGTGCACTCAACTTCTTTGGTCGACCAAAGTGGGGCTTGTTCTGAGTGTAACCTGTCCTGTTAAGCCGCTGTATGGTCTTGGCCACCGTGCTGCAGCTCAGTTTCAGGGTCTTGACAATCTTCTTATAGCCTAGGCCATCTTTATTTAAAGCAACAATTCTTTTTTTCAGATCCTAAGACAGTTATTTGCCATGAAGCGCCATGTTGAACTTCCAGTGAGCAGTGGGAGAGAGGGAGATCAATAACACCAAATTTAACACACCTGCTTCCCATTCACACCTGAGACCTTGTAACACTAATGAGTCACATGACATCGGGGAGGGAAAATGGCTAATTGTGCCCAATTTGGACATTTTTACTTAGGGGTGTACTCACTTTTGTTGCCAGCGGTTTAGACATTAATGGCTTTGTGTTGAGTTATTTTGAGGGGACAGCAAATTTACACTGTTATACAAGCTGTACACTCACTACTTTACATTGTAGCAAAGTGTAATTTCTTTAGTGTTTAGTGTCACATGAAAAGATATAATAAAATATTTACAAAAATGTAAGGGGTGTACTCACTTTTGTGAGCTACTGTATCTCTTACCCTCCCTACTGACCCCTTTTTCCTTCCTTTTCTCTCTGTGCCCTACACAATTTCCACCCAACCAAACCATACTGTGTTACTCAAGCATCCCGAACTATAACGCCTCTTTTAAGTGGCTGTTGTGATGTTCATATAGAGTCAAACTTAAGTATTCTTTATATTAAATACTTGAGGCATATGTTAAGGATTCACATGCAAATTGATTCATATTGTTATTCTGCTTTCCTGTTGTGCTACTCGTTGAGTAATTATAAATCTTTGTGTATTTTTGGGGTATGTCAATGTCTTGAAAATAAATCCCCTCCCCACATATATATATTGTCTTATATTCTTAAATATATCTTAAATTCCTGTTTACAATTTAGCATTAACTGACTGTTTTTACTCAGTTATAAAAAAAATTTGTACACATGAACCAGGTGATTTAATTATACAATATTTGCTGTGAAGATTGGTCTTTCTAGTAAAAAAGTGTAGCAGAACCTGCTTACTTTATGACCATTGCTTTGTAAGCTGAAATTTCATATGGAGCTGTAAGGGCTTGATGAGGAAGGAGGTGTGCCTCTACTCTGTATTTTATGTATACGGATATGATGCGAGAAAAAGATGGATGGCGAGGTGTGTCTTACTGTTCTAACAAAGTAGATTTGGGGGTTACCAGGTGCAGACCTGGAGAGTTGACGATTTGGCGGTCTTGGGTGCTCTTTCCTGAATGACATGGACCTTGTTCCCCTTGGTTGTGTTTTCAGTTGGTGGTGAGCTTTTTGAGCACAGTGTCTGTCCCCATTTGGAGTCCATCAAGCCATCTCCATACCTAAACATGATGTCACTATGCTTCATAATAGCAGTTCAAGGCTTGTCATGATTTGCCATCTGGTGAGTGTTTATATTGGTGGAGGGACACTATGGTGGATGAGCACTTTGTAACACTTTGGGTATAAGTGTATATATCTCTTTGCTGGATTTTGTCTGTCTTCTGGTGAGTGATTTGGCACACTGCACTTACTATCGCAACATATCTTTGAACATAGAGAAGATTTTTCTGATCACGTCACAGAGTCACCATTGGAACTTTGTTTATTCATTTATTGCATATTAATGGACATTTGTTTTTCACTGGAAATCGATGCACTGCCTTTTTTTGTGCCAGCTGCTATATAATTTTTTAGTGCCCATATTTACTTTATTGACCCTACTCTGATCCATTTAGCTGCATGTGAGTCCTAAAAAGTAGATGAAGTTATAGCCTAATAATAGTATAGTAGTAGAAAGACAAAGGTGGTAGAGAACTGACTCGCTTGCAAGACCTTCTAAATACAAATGGTAATTATGAAATATGCAGCTATAGTTATTTCTGTTGATGGTATTTGTAACGTTATATGAGATGAATGAAGCCAGAAAATCTTTACTGTAATTTTACACACATGTTATATATTGTAGGGCAAATTTGTGTAGCTTAGAGTGAAGCTCCACCCAAAAGGGGAGGCTCCGCTTGTCTCCTCTTCCAGGAGACCTGGCTGCTGCGAGATGCAGAGAGTTCCCCTGGAAGTTCGGCCCCCCTCCTCCTTCCTCCCCTGCCGGGACAATTAGAAAATGCAGCACACTTCACGCATGCACAGTAGGAAACAGGCTGGGATTGAAGCGGAAAGGCTTCACTGCCGTTTTCACTTACCACGAATGGTGACGGCCACCTGAGAGCCAATCGAAAAATCGGCTGGGGTGCCGACATTGCTGGATTTCAGGATAGGTAAGTGTCCTAATATTAAAAGTCAGCAACTACAGTATTTGTAGCAGCTGAATTTTAATTTTTGGATGGGGGGGGGGGGCTGGAGCTCTGCTTTAGTGTGTAAGATGAAAAATAACTAAAATCTATGTCTGTTATTATTCTAATACCAATTGCAAATTAAAATCCTGGCTTGCAGTAGTTGCACAAACACACACAAACAGAAACAAAAAACATAAATACCAAAGATTTTACAATTTCTTAATTGAAAGGTAGCGTCTAAATAAGACAATGACAAAAATAGTTACCATATGGCACTGGAATTAAATGCACCAGACGTGAAATAACCCAACTTGTTTCAACACAGGAAACATACTCATATGGCTTAAAAGGAAATGAGTTCTCAGTACTTAAATTCCCCAATGTTCTATATGCTCTGAAATGTTATCAAAGTTGATCAGGTCTCCTCCATCTAGGCAATGCCAGCCAATTTAACGGGCCTGCTTGAAAGTCTCTGCGTGCTACTCTCTCTCTAAATTTCACAGCACATAACAGTTTTGCAATAACGTCTTTCTAATTACCTCCACTAACCTGTCATCTGCAGACATGTTGGAATATAACCATTGGGAATATGGAAGTGACTGGTGGGTTTTATTAAACAGTTCAATGGGTACATATATGTGAGAAGCTCCTGGGACAATTTTTATATTTTATTGTAAGTATTACAGGGCTGCACAACTGCAAATTGCATGTCTCTGCCTTTCTTATCAGCAATTCAGAGGAGAACAGATCACAGTGCTCCCTACACTTCTTTTTAGTCTTTCCTAATCTCTACTAATGCATTTTAAAGCCTGTCAGAAAGTGCCTTCTTATAGAAATCGAGATATCTTAAAACTGTTAATTAATCAGCACTTCCACGACTAAATGGTTCAAAGAGAAGCTGGGAATGACTCTCTTTAAACTAATTATTTGAATCACTTGACTGCTGCTACTGTTTTGAGCAGTTGCTTCCACTTCATATTACATTCTCCTAAAATGAACGTGGTAGCAAATTTAAATACACCATGTAACTTTACTTCAAAAGCTTTTAGCTGTCAGAGTAAATAACAATATTGTACGTACAGGAAAAGTGGGTTCAGCTGTTTGGATGTAATAATGCTTGGCTAAGGGCTGCAGTGGGGAGTAAAATTTCACAAATTACCATCATTTATACTAAAAAGACAGAAAGAATTAGAAAAAGATAAAAGCCTAATAACCCTTTAAAATTGCAAAAGATAACAACTGAGGAGAATTGCCAGAATTAGGGACTGGCATGTTAAGAGTATAAAAAATATGTTATACTTTATATACCACATAATACATAATCTGTATAATGATTTTATAATAATATAATGCTTACATCCTTATCCTAGCAATGAGATTTCTATCTGTTCTAATTATATGGGCAAAAGGAATCATTATCTATGCTGTGCAATATAAACATTGGCTGCTGCTAATTGAACATATAATAAAGTAGACCTTTTAGCATAAAGTCACGCAAATACAACAGTAATAAAATAAAATGAAATGTAAATGCGTGGAGTAACCAATTACTATTTTAACATATACAGTAAGGAACATTAGCAATACCAGCTGAAAAGTATTTAAACCAAAGTGGAATAAAGTGCCTTCAGTGGAACTTCCTATAGAAAGGTGCTCTGAACTAGCTACACACTTGAGGCATTATCTTATTTTGGTTTTGCCTAAATTCAACTCTGTGGACTCACAAATTGTATAGGTTTTTGTATAGAGGAAAATACTACTTGCTCAATTCCCACTCAAGTCCAAACTTTTTCTTGAAAATAATATAAACGAACTGTATAATTTGATAAAAGCATTGGAGTACTATTATAGTTTTGTGGTCAATTAACAGAATCATTAGAATAATGATTGCATTGTGCAAAGAGAACAGCAAGGAAAAATAAAAATTAACTTGGCAATATAAATTTTGACAGAGAGCTGCAACGCTATTGGAAACTAGATTTAGAAATTGGAGAATGGGATGGAACCCACTCATTTAAAAAAAAAAATAATTTAGCAGGAAAGATCATTTGATGAAAATTAAGCATTATCACCAGCAATAGGAGTTAACTTTTTGAGGAAAGAACACTAATAGGGATGGGCCCGGTGTGCGAATCGAACATCGGGCGTTCGACCGCTCGTCGAGCCCAGAACTATTTGGGCCGTTCGCATCAAATTCGTGTGATGCGAACGGCCCACAATGCACTGCGCCAGTCGCAGTGCATTGCTGGCTGATGATTGGCCAAGCATGCAATGTGACACCGCATGCTTGGCCAATCATAGAGCCAGCGGCGAGGAGAGCAATAATTGGCCACAGGCAGATGCCTGTGGCCAATTATAGCTCAGGGGGTTTAGTACACGCCCCACACTATATAAGGCCGCCGCGCCGGCGGCCTCATGTAGTGTGTTCCGGCGTTAGGAACATGACGGTGTCAGTGACATTATTCATTCTGCTGAGTCTGACATTATCTGCTGTGATTCTGGGGATTAGTGTAGTGTGTGCATGCTGTTAGTACAGCATTGCAGTATCACATTAAACCACCTTTACCCTTCTGGCCTGTTGTGTCATCTAAGTCAGCCATCTGCGGCTAATGAATTGCTGCCTCCCGTAATACAGAGAACAGTCATTATTGAAAGTCATTGATAAAAAAAAAAAAAGTCATTGATAAAAAAAAAATTAAAAAAAGCATGGGGGTCCCCCCAAATTCAATTACCAGGCCCTTCAGGTCTGCTATGGATATTAAGGGGAACCCTGCATCAAATTAAAAAAAAAATTACGTAGGGGTCCCCCTAAATATCCATACCAGACCCTTCAGGTCTGGGATGGATTTTAAGGGGAACCCGGCATCAAAAAAAAAAAATGGCGTGGGGTCCCCCTCAAAATCCATACCAGACCCTTATCCGAGCACGCAACCTGGCAGGCCACAGGAAAAGAGGGGGGGACGAGAGAACCCCCCCCTCCCTCCTGAACCGTACCAGGCCACATGCCCTCAACATTGGGAGGGTGCTTTGGGGGTCTGTGAAGATGCCGGAAGGAGAAGATGAAGAAATCGAAGGATGAAGAAAGGAAGAAGGAAGAAAACCAGAAGAAAGAAGATGAAAGAAGATTTTAATAAAGGAATTGTCAAAAACCGTCTCCTGTCATTTTTACCATTTTTGTCACTTTTTTGGTGAAATGGTAGGGGTACTCCCTTAACCATTTCACACAGGGGGGGGTGGGATCTGGGGGTCCCCTTGTTAAAGGGGGCTTCCAGATTCCGATAAGCCCCCCGCCCGCAGACCCCCACAACCAATGGCCTGGGTTGTGGGGACGAGGCCCTTGTCCTCATTAACATGGGGACAAGGTGCTTTGAGGGGTCACAGACCCCCAAAGCACCCTCCCAATGTTAAGGGCATGTGGCCTGGTACGGTTCAGGAGGGAGGAGGGGGGGGCGCTCTCGTCCCCCCTCTTTTCCTGCGGCCTGCCAGGTTGTGTGCTCAGATAAGGGTCTGGTATGGATTTTGAAGGGGACCCCACGCCATTTTTTTTTTTGGCCGGGGTTCCCCTTAAAATCCATCCCAGACCTGAAGGGTCTGGTATGGATATTTAGGGGGACCCCTACGTAATTTTTTTAAAAAATTTGACGCAGGGGTCCTCTTAATATCCATAGCAGACCTGAAGGGCCTGGTAGTTGAATTTGGGGGGACCCCCACGCTTTTTTTTTTATTTATTTTTTATCAATGACTTTTTTTTTTTATCAATGACTTTCAATGAATGACTGTTCTCTGTATTACGGGAGCTGACAATTCATTAGCCGCGAGTGATTTTAAATAGCTTTTTTTCCTGCAAAAATGACACTTTGTGCAGGGAGAGTTCTAAGCACGGGAAACATGCGCCCCTTCACAGGCATACTATAGACACCCCCCAGGTACGAAATTTAAAGGAATATTACACTTTTATTGTTTCACATTAAGCATTATTAAAATCACTGCTTCTGAAAAAACGGCCGTTTAAAAAAAAAAAATTGCATTGATACATGTCCCCTGGGGCAGGACACAGGTCCCCAAACATGTTTTATGACAATAACATGCATATTAGCCTTTAAAATTAGCACTTTTGATTTTGAACGTTCGCGTCCATTGTAATTAATAGGGTTCTAATGTTCGCGCAAACTTTAGGTCCGTTCGCAGGTTCTGGTGCGAACTGAACCCGGGGGTGTTCGGCTTATCCCTAAATACTAAACAGGAACACAAATTAGAAAAAACATTTTTTAAATGCTATGCAAACACCACAAGAAATTCAAACCATGCTGGCACGTCAACACATTTTGAAAATATATATTTTTTAATAAGATAAACTAACTCAAAATATCAGGAATTTGCATTTTGAAACAAAGGAAGAATTTAATAGGATACGGTAACAATACAGGAAACTAGTGATTCATTTTATAGACCAGACAGGGTGTTCTGTCCCATCTAAATGTATTCTTCTGTGTTGTGTTAAAGTGCATCAGTTTACAATTGTTCTGAAGTGGTGGTTTGGGGCCATTACAACCTGTTTACTTATGTGTTTTGGTATCTCCATCTGTCATCCATTCCTTTTTAGTGCTTGTTAGTTTGGTACTCGCTAGACACTGCCTGGTTCTTCCAATTTTCCCTCAGTCAGTGTTAGTTTTATGCAAAGACAGGGTTTAGGAAAGTCGTTGTCTTCTTACACTTCAAAAGACTGGAAAAAGGTTCTGTCTACTGCAATTATCTGAAGTAAAGTTCAGTTAAATTTAACTTCTGTGTCTTATTGAGAGCTAAGCTTCCTATAGATGGTGCCAAGCCATCAGGTAATCATACTATCCAGACAGACTGGATCTATGGGGGCATGTCAACGCACAACACGGCATTTGAAGCAGAACATAGGGAAGTACACAAAGAGTGGAATGGAGTTAGTCATTGAAATAAAGTGGAAAGGCCTACATTTAAACAAAAGGGGAAACGTTTTCCCTTGGGAAACATAGTTCACCAGCATGATTCAACAATACAGGAAACTGGCATTTAAGTTTAGAAACAAGTCAGAGAGGCTCACAAATTTTTGAAAAAGAAGAAAAAAATAAATATGACAAAGTCATCGTGTTTTGGAAAGCATAAACATTGTTCTGCAGTTGAGGCCTTTTTGTTAATCTTGATGCCATAAAGCCACAAAGTTATAAAACGTACCAGCTCATCTATCTATATGATTAGAAATGTCACCAAATCTGCATGAAAAGAGGGCAAAGACTTTTTTATGAAAGATATAATATGGTCCTTGATGGAAGAAACAGGTAGAACAACTGCCAAATTAAATAGAAGAACAAACTAGAATTTAAAACCTTAAACCCACGTTTTTTTGTGAAATGATAGGGGTACAATGTACCCATTACCAATTCACATGGGGGGGGGAGGCCGGGATCTGGGGGTCCCCTTATTAAAAGAGGGGTCCATATTCCGATAAGCTCCCCACCCACAGACCCCCACAACCACCGGGCAAGGGTTGTGGGTATGAGGCCCTTGTCTCCATCAACATGGGGACAAGGTGCTTTGGGGGGCTACTCCAAAGCACCCTCCCCATGTTGAGGGCATGTGGCCTGGTACGGTTCAGGAGGGGGGGCGCTCTCTCGTCCCCCTCTTTTCCTGCGGCCTGCCAGGTTGCGTGCTTGGCTAAGGGTCTGGTATGGATTTTGGGGAGGACCCCTACACAATTTTTTATTACATTTTGGAGCAGGGTTCCCCTTAAAATCCATGTCTCCTGGGGCAGGACCCAGGTCCCCAAACACTTTTTATGACAATAACTTGCATATAAGCCTTTAAAATTAGCACTTTTGTTTTTTCATGTTAGTGTCCCATAGACTTTAACAGGGTTCCGTGGCTTTCGAATTAGCCGCGAACACCGCATAATGTTTGTTGTTCGCTGAATGTCCGAACAACCAATGTTCGGCCCGAACCTAGGCTTGGGCCGAACTGTTCGCCCATCCCTAATCCCCAGAGTGACACAAATGACACAGTCACAAGACACAGAGAGTAATACAGGTGATCATTTAGATCTGTTGTATTTTAATAACTGATATTTTCATGTGGGATTTTTTACTTAGATGTGAGTCACTAAATGTGAATGTCGAGGGTGCTTAGGGTGTTGCCTGTGTCTCTGAACAGCTGCAGCTAAGTGGAAAAAAAGATGCCCCCAGTGTGTGCTATGCGGCTGTGAGGGCTATACTATTTTACATCCTAGGGAAGACCAGCTATCTACACCCCCCCCCAAAAAAAAAAAAAAAACAGTAGAAAATATTAAAACCGCATGTAGTTTGGTTGACACGGCCCCGATTTAAATCACTTGATATCATTCTGTGGACACTGGAGTTTGTGCAGTGCCCAGAAGGGATCTGGCGGTGTGCCGCACTGGGATCACAGAAACTTTGGTCTCTGTATGCCCTGTGTGTGGAGCCCTAACATTACACGGCTCTCACATTCTGGGCCTATTGCGGGGAGTGCCGGGCCTTCATCTTTGAGGTGCGCCCAGCTGAGGAGGCTCTGTGTGACTACCTAGTGCCCTTCCAAGACACAAGGCACTATTGATCATTGCTGCTAAGGTCATCACTGTGGCCACATCTCCTGAAGAGCAACACCCATGCTCTCCAGACCTGGTGGAGGAGGAGGAGGATAGCACCCATCAGCCCCCCCCCCCCCGTGGACCATGGGGTTGAGCATTTCCCCAGTGCCACCAGGGTTGAGCTTGAGAGCCTGCATCGGAGGTACCATCTGTGCAAGTGATTGAGGCACGGCCACCTATAGCAGCACACCCGGAAGAGGGAAGTGGTTCTCTAGGCTTATCGGATGTACAGCCCTCTTTCCTACTTGTGAGGAATCCCTAAGACTTTGGGTGATGCCCCTAAAGAAAATTCCATGGCAGAGGAGGTGGAAGGATCTGTGTCTCACATCGCTTCACGTGCAACATCTTCACCAGTCCCCACCACTGTTTTACCTGAGAGGGGGCACTAGCACACCTGGCGCCCTCCTTACATGGAGTCAGAAGAGGAGGAAAGGCAGGAGACCAGCAGTGCCCCGGCGACCCCCCAACGCCCACCATTCTACCTGCCCTCAAAAGCCAGCGGAGTGTAGGGAAACCAGCGGCTGTGGCTGTGCCCTAGGTGGCAGTGCGCCCTAGGTGGCTGCCTAGTTTGCCTAGCAGTAGCGCCGCCCCTGGCTGCTGTGTTACGTACACTAATATAGAATTTTTTGCTGTAACATACAAATGGTTGAACTAGGTGATTTTCTGAATCCCCCCCCCCCCCCCCCCCCCCCCCCCAATTTTCTTCAAGGTCATGAGAGCTGCAGTAGCCTCCCTGGCGGTATTCCCGATTCTGGCTCGGGTGAGATTTTAGTACCAAAAGCGGTATTCCCGAGCCAGACTCAAGATTGCATCGTAGGATCCATGTAGAGGTTACTTACCTTGGTCCCTGGATCCTGCAATGTCTCCCCGCTGTGACCTGCGAGCCGCCGTGTCTCTCACGATTCACAGTGCCGAGCTCCGTTCCCTGCGAGCGTTGCGACGCACGGGGACGGAGTTCGGCGCCAAATTCAAAAAGTAAAAAACACAGTATAGATACAGTATACTGTAATCTTACAGATTACAGTACTGTATCAAATAATTACACATCCCCTTTGTCCCTAGTGGTTTGTCCAGTGTCCTGCATGCAGTTTTATATTATAAATACTGTTCTTTATGCCAGGAAACTGGAGATTGTCCATAGCAACCAAAAAATGTCCCTTTACATCAAAAGTGCTTTTAGACCAGCTAGAAAACAGCGACAATAAATTAGAATCACTTGCAGAATTGTGCGATAGTGATTTGTGGGGAAATTTATCATCAAACACTAAAAGTAATGACAGCGACAATTCTGCAACTGAGCAAATTTCAATGTTTTTGATTTGATTACATTATTGAATAATTTTTGTTATTATATATTATTTATTATATATTTATATATATATTATATATATATATATATATATATATATATATATTATATTATAATTTATGATTTCGTATTTCAAACTTCATCATACCCGGGATGTCTATTAGACTCTTGTTTGGACGGATTTAAGTGAATTATTTCCAAGAATTGCAGGCCTACAATATAAAACGCCAAATTTCCATGCAAAATAATGGTACCGCTTTCAGCACCTAAAATCTGAAATAATCATACCGCTAGGGAGGTTAACACCTAAGAATATACTCTCCATTATATTTTTGTTTGTAAAGGCACCTAATACCACACTCCCAATTATTGTGCTTTCTTTTATGTTCTTTTTTTAAAAAAAATGTAGGCTATGAGGACAGAATTTTTTTTTTCCTCTGTAAGCTGTGTTTTTGGGATCAGATCAAATAATCTTTGTGTATATAGCTGCATACACTTGAGCTGTAACTGGGTAAATACATATTGATCAGTTTTTTTTTAAACTGGAGTGGGAATCATCTGCCCATGATTCCTAATTATGTTGTGTAGACTGTGCTCAACCAGTATTTACTGCACATTTTAAAAGCAGGCCTACCTCTGGATTCTTTTTGACATGATAACCACAGCTTATTTTTAACTCTGTCTCCTTCTATGAAGTCTCCTACTCAGCAGCGTGATCTGGTCCTCACATCTTGTCCAGCAGTAAATGTACCATCACCACCTACAGTAACTCATGGTCATAGGTATCATAATTAGTACTAAAAGTATCTAACTATCCAGTGCTGCTTGCCTACCCTTGCCTTTTCTACCCCTAGATTTGCCATGGGTGTCATCACTAATGCCCCGTACACACGATTACGATTTACGACAACAAATGTTGGATGTGAGCATGTTGGCGGAAAGTCTGACCGTGTGTATACTCCATCAAACATTTGTTGTCGGACTTTCCGGTCGTGTGTACCCAAGTCCGTCGGACAAAAGTCCACACATGCTCAGAATCAAGTACGAGCAGGAGATATAACTAGCGTTGGTAATGGAGACATCGCGTACATCTTGTACGTCACTACGCTTGTAATTGTTGGCCAACATTTGTGTGACCGTGTGTATGCAAGACAAGTTGGAGCCAACATCCTTCGAACAAAAATCCACGGTTTTGTTGTCGGAAAGTCGGATCGTGTGTACGGGGCATAACACTATTGTCACTACCCAACATTTCTCTCATCATTTCTATTATGGATTGAAGTGACATTAAAATGTTTTCTTACGTTTGGATAGTAAACTCTCAGAAGCAGGGCCCTCCTAACTCTCTTGTATTCAATTGCATTGTAACTGTACTGTCTCCCTTTATGATGCAATCAACGCTTGTTGGTGCTATACAAATCCTGTATAATAATAATAATTATAATAATAATTAGTCAGGTGCCTCTAAAAATCTCATGTATATACATTTTTTTATTTTACTGGACTGCTTGCCAGGAAGACATCTCATTAGCAGAGACACCATGTACTTTTTTTCAGAAAAGTAATTACGAATATAACATTTTGAAATATTTGTTAGAACAATGTCCAAACAAGCACAGCGATGGAGGCATTTATAGCCTAGCAGGATTTATTTTTTTTTTTTAAGAAAATTTACTGATTTGTAAATTGTGTCTGATTAACTGAGACAATAAAAGAACATTATATTTGCAATGATGTAATTTCTTGCTTAACAGTCCAGTAATTGTTTTTTTCCTTTAGTAAGTTGACAAATTTACATTGGGGGTTATGTTTCTGCCTTTGATTGAGATACTGCTAGAATAATATTTTTTCTCTGCAGCCTAATATACAGGACATGGAAGATAATGCTTTTATTTTTGCAAGAAGAATCTGGGAAATTCAGAAGAAATTATGCATACAGAGTTGGATGACAAGCACTGAAGGGCATCCGCTTTAATGTTTTGTGTCAAGGCACTTAGGCCATGGGCTTCAAATATTGAAATCAATTGGCAATACAGGTGTGAAGGAAAAGGGTTTCACTGTGTCATTGAGGTAGGGTTTTAGGATATATAACCACTTGATCTCTGGAAGGTTTTACCTCCTTCATGACCAGGGAATTTTTTGATATTTAGCACTGCGCTATTTTAACTTATGATTGCGTGGTCATGCAATGCTGTACCCAAACAACATTTTTTTCACACAAATAGAGGTTTCTTTTGGTGGTATTTGATCACCACTGAGTTTTTTATTTTTTGCCATCTAAACAAAAAAAGACCAAACATTTTGGAAAAAAAAAAAACCTTTTTACTTTCTGCTACAAAACATAGGGTTATTTACGAAAGGCAAATCCACTTTGCACTGCAAGTGCACTTGAAAGTGCAGTCGCTCTAAATCTAAGGGGTAGATCTGAAATGAGTGGAAGCTCTGCTGATTTTATCATCCAATCATGTGCAAGCTAAAATGTTGTTTTTTATTTTCCTTGCATGTCCACCTTGGATCTACAGCTACTTTACTTCCAAGTGCACTTTCAGTGCACTTTCAAGTGCACTTGCAGTGCAAAGTGGATTTTCCTTTAGTAAATAACCCCCATAGTTCCTTAGTACTGTGTTGAGTGCATTCACGATAATTATGGTTAATTACTTTTTAATGTACATTTCAGTAACTGGCTCCAGTGACCATCAGCTTCAGTCACACGGTGAGGTCTCTTTCTTTTGGGCTGTTTAGGCTACAGTACATCAGGGTAGATCAGGTGGTGTAAGGTAAAGGTAAAGTGGTAGATGTAGTATGGGAGATTACTACACACAACCCTTGAGTAATGTTTTTTATTATTACATGTACTGTATAGAATTACTTGTTTTTAGGTGGAGTAGGGGAAAAATAATTTATTCATGTCATTCATCCTTCATTTGCAGTGGAACTAAAATAGAATCTTTCCAAACACACGCAACAAACCTCCATAAAGCATGCCTAAAGGAAAATGAAAGATTACCTTAATTATGTTACTTTACAACTATCCTATTTAATTATTAAGATCATAGTTCTTAATCCTGTAGCACACGCCTCCTATCACACATATCCACCACTGGGCATACATTCCAAAGCTTTGTCATCACTAGGTAACACCATGTCAGAAATAAATCTGCTTACAGCATCAAATGTCTTTGTGCTGTTTGTAAAAGTTTAAATAAGTAACCAGAAAATTGGCACTAAGGTTGACAGATGAGTTGTCCCACTTCTATTAGTAAGGCATGCAAATGTCAACAGATGTGATTCTTGAAGGAATGTTATTAATTATGCGTAAAACCAACATGGTAATTAGAACATGTGATTATACTTTGTAGGAAACCTTTAAATATTCACGGGCTTTGTCAGGGCGGTAAAATATGTCGAGCTTTGAGTAGGTTTAAAAGTACAGTTTTATGAGTCATTTATATTTTAAGCAGCAGTTCTTGTGTTTTTAAGTTCATATCGGGCTAATAAGGTGATCCGCTATATGCTTCCCAGTGGGACCTATTGAGCACAGATGTGTTCATGTCATGCGGACATCCCGCAGACATAAACTATCACATGTATTCAAGTATGTCCATAAAAGAAAATTAAGACCTTTATCACTTGGTCTGTAATTGATTAGTGTTGTTTTTCTTCTTGTAGCCCTTTTGGTGATCTCTGGGACCCATATTACAGTATACCGTATGTTTTTACTGCAATTGTTCACCAAGGTTTCAGCCCTATGATACTTAATGTTATCAAAGTAAGAGCTTCAAGGAAAGCTGTTTGTGATAATTTTTTGTGCTTTTCTCTCATACATTATATGAAAAAGCCTGAGGGGTCTGTGCATTCTGATATATGATACATAATGTTAAAAACTGTAAATAGTTAAATATCTATATATCTATATATATCTATATATATATATATATATATATATATATATATATATATATATATATATATATATATATATATATATATATATATATATATATATATATACATCTATATATATATATATATATATATATATATATATATATATATAGTATATATATATATATATATATATATATATATATATATATGTAGCGGTCTCCCCAACCTCTAAGGGCCTGATGGTGACCCCACTGCAGGAATAGAGATGGTAAAAAATGGGGAGGTGTATGGCTGTATATCGAAAATGATGTACAAGTGAATGTGAGAGATGACATCACTAAGGGAGCAAGGGAGGAGGTGGAATCCTTATGGGTAGAGCTACAAAGGGAGGAAACTAAGGGGAAAGTAATACTGGGAGTATGCTATAGGCCCCCTAACCAGAGTGAGAAGGCGGAGGCTGACCTCCTATCACAATTTGGATTAGCGGCAAGAATGGGAAGTGTCATTATAATGGGGGATTTTAATTATCCAGACATAGACTAGGTAGAAGGAACCACGCATTCATCTAAGGCTCGCCAGTTAATAAATGTCTTGCAGGACAATTTCATGGGTCAGATGGTAAATGTACCAACTAGTAACAAAGCGTTACTAGACCTACTGATTACCAACAATACAGACCTGATCACTGATGTGGAAATACGGGGCAATTTAGGAAACAACAATCACAGGTCAATTAGTTTCAGTATAAGGGGAATACAAAGACACTGAATTTCAAACGAGCCAACTTCCCTAAACTACGATACTTGCTAGAAGATACTAATTGGGATAAAAACTTAGGAACAAATAACACGGAGGAAAATGGGTATGCTTTCAAAGCATATTAAATAAGGGCATTTAGTCAGTGCATCCCAATGGGAAATACATTTAAAAGAGCTAAAAATATGCCTTGGCTGGTTTAACTCCAAAGTAAAAATGCAAATAAAAGCAAAGGAGAAGGCCTTCAAAAAATACAAGGCTGAGGGATCATCATCAGCATTCCAACTTTACAAAGAATGCAACAAGAAAAGTAAGGGTGCAATCAGGGCGGTTAAGATAGAACATGAAAGGCACATAGCAGGGGAAAAGGCACAAAACCCCCAAGAAATACATAAATAGTAATTAAGGGAGGTCAGATCATATTGGTCCCATAAAGAATGATGAAGGGAATCTGGTTACTAAGGATGGAGAGATGGCAAAGGTATCAACATTATTCTTCTCCTCAGTATTCACAAGGAAATCAGGGGGCTTCAGTAACCAAAACTGCAATGTTTATCCTCATGACATGTCACAGGAAGCACCCTCATGGCTAACAGAGGACAGAATTATAAATAGACTTGAAAAACTTAACATTAATAAGTCACCGGGACCAGATGGCTTGCACCCGAGGGTCCTCAAGGAACTCAGTCAAGTAATTGCCAGACCATTGTTCCTAATTTTTACGAACAGTCTACTGACTGAATGGTACCAGCTGATTGGAGAAAAGCCAATGTAGCACCAATATTTAAAAAAGGGCCAAGATACATCCCTGGGAATTACAGACCAGTTAGCCTAACATCAATTGTATGCAAGCTCTTGGAGGGGATGATAAGGGACTATATACAAGATTTTAGTAATGACAACGGTATCATTAGCAGTAATCAGCATGGATTCATGAAGAATCGTTCTTGCCAAACCAATCTATTAACCTTCTATGAGGAGGTGAGCTGCCATCTAGATAAAGGAAGGCCCGTAGACGTGGTGTATCTGGATTTTGCAAAAGCATTTGATACAGTTCCCCATAAACGTATCCTGTACAAAGTAAGGCCCGTTGGCATGGACCATACGGTGATTCCATGGATTGAAAACTGGCTACAGGGGCGAGTTAGGAGGGTAGTGATAAATGGGGAGTACTCAGAATGGTCCGGGTGGAAAGTGGGGTCCCCCAGCTTTCTGTCCTGGGATCAATCCTATTTAATTTATTCATAAACGACCTGGAGGATGGGATAAACAGCTCAATCTCTGTATTTGCGGATGATACTAAGCTAAGCTGGGCAATAACTTCTTTGCAGGAGGTGGAAACCTTGCAAGGAGATCTGAACAAATTAATGGGGTGGGCAACTACATGGCAAATGAGGTTTAATGTAGAAAAAATTTAAATAATGCATTTGGGTGGAAAAAATATGAATACAATCTATTTACTAGTGGGAGAACCTCTGGGGGAATCTAGGATGGAAAAAGATCTGGGGGTCCTAGTAGATGACAGGCTCAGCAATGGCATGCAATGCCAAGCTGCTGCAAGTAAAGCAAACAGAATATTGGCATGCATTAAAAAGGGGATTAACACCAGAGATAAAACGATAATTCTCCCATTCTACAAGACTCTGGTCCAGCCGCACCTGGAGTATGCTGTCCAGTTCTGGGCACCAGTCCTCAGGAAAGATGTGCTGGAACTGGAGAGAGTCCAGAGAAGGGCAACAAAACTAATAAAGGGACTGGAGGACCTTAGTTATGAGGAAAGGTTACGAGCACTGAACTTATTCTCTCTGGAGAGGAGACGCTTGAGAGGGGATATGATTTCAATGTACAAATACCATACTGGTGACCCCACAATAGGGATAAAACTTTTCCATGAAAAGGGAATTTAATAAGACACGCAGCCATTCACTAAAATTAAAAGAAAAGCGGTTTAACCTTAAACTGCGTAGAGGGTTCTTTACTGTAAGAGCGGTTAGGATGTGGAATTCTCTTCCACAGGCAGTGGTTTCAGCAGGGAGCATCGATAATTAAAAAAAACTGTGGGGGAGCATCGATAATTTAAAAAAAAAATCTATTAGATAAGCACCTGAACGACCACAACATACAGGGATATACAATGTAATACTGACATAAAATCACACACATAGGTTGTACTCCTTCAAGCTTTACTCACAGCTACCCGCTGTATTCCTGGATAAGTCTCTACTGAAGCTTTCCCACACACTTCACTGTTCCCAGCTAGTGAAGCATCTGCTCTGATACTCCTTCAGAACTCCACCCCTTCTAAACTTGCCTCCGACAACAGGAGTGGTCGTCTCTCTGGCACTTGTTTCTCCTTTACCTCTGGCAATGATCAGGCTCCCCTCGGCCTAAGCCTCTATACACGTGGTTAGGCCCCAGGCTTCAGGTCTAGACCTCTGCTGCTGCTCCTCACACGCCCACCCAGTCCGCAGCCTGGGTGGAAAGAACCCCAATCACATGACTTCTCCCAAATAAATAGCTTATCCCAGCATGCAAAGCGACCAAAGGAAACTCCTGCTAATTGGCTGAGACAATATATTTACTCATAACCTGAATTCACTGTAATCTATCATCCTAATGCCAAAGGCAACAGTGCCACCTATTGACAGAAGAGAGAGACTACAAATTAAACTCAAGCTTAGGAAAGAAACCAGTGCATCAAAGACCACAAATTAACCAGGCTAGTTACCACCTATCACAACTAAATTTACTAGCAGCCCTGTTTAGGACAAGGGTGCTAAATAAATAAATAAATATATATATATATATATATATATATATATATATATATTATATATATATACATATATAAAGTATATAGATAGATATACAGTATCTCACAAAAGTGGTACACCCCTCACATTTTTGTAAATATTTTATTATATTGTTTCATGTGACAACACTGAAGAAATTACACTTTGCTATGATGTAAAGTAGTGAGTGTACAACTTGTATAACAGTGTAAATTTTCTGTCCCCTCAAAATAACTCAACACACAGCCATTAATGTCTAAACCGCTGGCAACAAAAGTGAGTACACCCCTAAGTGAAAATGGCCAAATTGAGCCCAAAGTGTCAATATTTTGTGTGGCCATCATTATTTTCTAGCACTGCCTTAACCCTCTTGGGCATGGAGTTCACCAGAGCTTCACAGGTTGTCACTGGAGTCATCTTACACTCTTCCATGATGACATCACGGAGCTGGTGGATGTTAGAGATTTTTTTTTTTTTTAAATATATTTTATTGAGTTATAAAGAGCATAACAAAGAAAAACAAAAGAAGAAAATAAACAGTTAAACGTACATTGGTCTTACATGTCATCATTGTGGTCCCTACGGGGACCTCATTACAGTTATGTCATATATAGCTAGCAGGCACATAGCATAGATTGTAATCACTCATACAGCAGCACAGTTCCCTGGGTCACAGGATATTTTAGTTAACAGTCGCATATGCTGGTAGAACATCTGATACAGTCATTGAGTACAGCAGGCACCTGCTTGAGAGCTATTTTGTGTATGTTCTACTGGGAGGCCTCTGAAGCAGAGGAGGAATCCGCTAACCATTTAGACCAGACTTTGTCGTACTTGTTGGGACAGCCTCTATTGGCGTATGTGTCCTTATACAGAGGTAAGCTATTGTTGATTAGTTGTTTGCACAGGGAGAGAGGGGGGGGGGGGGTTGGTTTGCGCCAGCTAAGAGCTATGGCTTTGCGGGCATAGAACAGTAGGAGTCCCACAAGTGTGCGTCCCGCTACTGTTGGGATTAGTTGCTCAATCAGGCCTAGTATGCAAATTGCCATTGACTGTTGCAGAGGTACAGAGGTAATTTGCGTGATAAAGTCTAAAATCTCCTTCCAGTAATTGGTAATGGCCATGCAGGTCCAGAAGATATGGGTGAAGTCCCCTGGAATCCCACCACACCTCCAGCACCCAGGAGGGGAGTCGGTGTTCATTTGGTGTAGTCTATGGGGGGTGAAGTATGCCCGGTGAACTATCTTGAATTGGATCAGGCGGTCTCTCAGAGAGACCAGGGAGTTAAAAGGGAAGTCCCATATGTCGTCCCAGTCGTCGTTGTCAAGATCAGGGATGTCATGGGACCATTTAGCTCTCAGTTTTTCCAATGCCGGGAGAGAGGTGATGATCAAATGTGAGTACAATTGAGAAGTGTTTTTTTTTGCACAATCTGAGGAGGTTCTCTAGTGAAGATTGGATCAATTGAGGTGGGGAGTTGGAGAATTGGCCACCGAAAGCATGGGAGAGTTGATGGTAACGAAAAAAATAGGATCGTGGTACATTGAAGTCAGACTTAAGTTTGGAAAGCGGAGCCAGGGATTGGTTGGAGACAATCTGTGACACCGTTTTAATGTTGAACTTGGTCCAGGCATGGGGCTCGGGTAATTTGTAAATGTGTTCTAGGGTTGGGTTTCGCCAAAGGGGGGCATTGGGTGAGATTGCCTGTTTAGGGTATTTTTCGATTTTTAGACCTGCCCCCCATGCACGCAATGTGGTGCGCATGGAGGGTGTCAGTGGGTAGGGGGCCCAAGGGCCTCGAAAGAGTAGCAATTTGAGAGCTTCAAGGGAACCTAGCACCGCCGTCTCGATCTGGGTAGCTGGGTTGGAGATGTCCGGATTGAGCCACCAGGCAGCCGTAACTAGCTGGGTAGCTAAATAGTATTTATAAAGATCTGGACATGCCAAGCCACCTTGAGAGGTCGGACGCATCAGTGTGGTCCAGCTGTATCTGGGAGATTGGGATCCCCACAGGAAAGAGGCGAGGAGGCGGTGTAGTTGTGTGAAGAAAGATTTAGGTATCCATTGTGGAGAGTGGCGAAAAAGGTAGGTGAACTTGGGTAATATTTTCATTTTAAACAAGTTTATACGTCCCATCAATGAAAGTGGTCATGATTCCCATGCCTTTAGTCGTTTTCGTGTCTCCTGAACCACCGGGGACAGGTTTAGGGGTATGTAGTCAGAGGCCTGTCTAGAAACCACCACCCCCAGGTATTTAAAGGTCTCGACCCATTGGAGGGGAATATTAAGAGGGGCTGTGGCTCGGGCCGCTGGGTCTATGGGAAACAGAAGAGATTTTGTCCTGTTAACCCTGAGGCCCGTGCCTGTGGAAAAGGAGTTGAGAATCTGTAGGGCACCCTCAAGTGATGGACCCGCATCATTGAGGAAAAGCAGGAGGTCATCTGCGTAGAGGGCGACCCTCTCCTAAAGCCAGCCAATACGCAGCCCCTTAACGCAGGGGGAGGTGCGGAGGGCCTCTGCAAGTGGCTCCATCGCAATGGCAAATAGGGCCGGGGAGAGAGGGCAGCCCTGCCGCGTACCTCTGGACAGACGGAAGGACTGTGACAGGCCCCCTCCCAGCTTAATGGCGGAGGTGGGGTCTCGGTACAGGACCTTGATCCACTCAATGAAGACCAGGGGGAATCCCATTCGCCGGAGGATCTCCCAGAGAAAAGGCCATTCGACCGTGTCGAAGGCCTTTTCAATATCGAGAGAGGCCACCACCCTAGACCCCTCATTCAGATGTTGCGCGTGTATGTTCGTGAATAAGCGTCGCAAATTTACGTCTGTTGCCCTGTTGGCCATGAAACCAGTTTGGTCAGTCTCAATGACAGTGGGGAGTAGGGGCTGTAGTCTCATAGTCAATAATTTAGTGAGGATCTTGAAGTCCGTATTAAGTAGGGCAATAGGCCTGTAGGAGGCACAGGATGTGGGGTCTTTAGGTGCTTTGTGGATGAGAATAATGTGGGCATGACTCATGGAAGCCAGAAGGGCACCATCAACCAAGCAATGGGTAAAGAGTTGGGCTAATTTGGGGGCCAGTAGGTCCCCATGAGTCTTGTAGAACTCGATGGGGAGTCCATCTGGGCCTGGAGATTTCCCGGTAGGGAAGGACCTCATCGCTTTTAGTACCTCCTCCGGGATAATCGGCCTCACCAGGGATTCTCTCTCTTTATCAGAGAGCCAACCAAACGCCAAGGAGTCTAACCAGGGTGCAAAGTCCTGTGGCTGGAAATCCAATGGTAGTACTGAGGTATAAAGGGAGGCGTAGTGTTTGCGAAATGCCTCCAGTACATCTGGCAGAGAAGAGACCGATTCCCCCGAGGGGGACACCACACTAGGGATTACCGTCAAGGGATTGTCATGTTGTGACAGCATCGCCAGGAGGCAACCGCTCCGGTCTCCCTGCTCAAAGAACCGTTGCCTATTCCGGTAAAGGTCCAGTCTGGTTACCTCGGTGAGGTGGAGGTGTAGCTCACGTTTTGCTGCATTGAGGGAGTCATAGTGTGCATCTGAGGGGTCTGCGGCATATGTATCGGACTGGGATTGCGCAGCGGCCTGTAGGATAGTAGTTGTAGCAGCTTGCTCCTTCCGGACCCCAGCAATAGAGGAAATATATTGCCCTCTGGTGAAAGCCTTGAAGGCGTCCCAGGTCACAGTTGTGGAGGAGGACCCTGTGTTAATATCCCAAAATTCTGTCAAACGTGGTGGAATGGCATCAGCTATGTCCGCATGGGAGATCCAATGGGTCCCCAGGCGCCAAAGGGACGAGGAACGTGGGGATGGAGAACGAATGCTAAGGAGTAGGGGGCAGTGGTCCGACAGTCCGCTGGGCAAGTAGGAGGCGTCCAATATATCTGTCAGCATGGTCGGGTTGGCAAAGGCAAGGTCTATGCGAGAGGAAGTTTTATGCGTATTGGAGAAACAGGAGTATGCTCTGGTCGTGGGGTGTCTCCATCTCCACACCTCAGACACTCCCAATGCCTCGGCCCATGAGAGTAAATCTGTGGAAAATTGTTTAGGAGGGATGGGTCTGTCAAGGTCTGGGGCTAGAATAGCATTGAAGTCAACCATGAGTAACAGTTTGGCTGGGCAGTATGGAGTAATTTTCTCTAGGATGGTGTATAGGGTGGCGGAGGAGAAGGGCGGAGGGATGTAAACACCCACCGCAATATAACGGATACCCCAGACAGTAAACACCATTAGCACGTATTTTCCCTGGGGGTCAGTATGAACCTGTTCTATGACACATGGGAAGGATTTACTGATTAAGATGGTGACCCCTCTAGCATACGTGGAATAAGAGGCATGGAAGGCTCTCTGGATCCATGGTTTTCTCAATGCTAGTAGTTTGTTGCCCACGAGATGCGTTTCCTGCAAAATTGTTATATGTGGGGAATGTAATTTAAGGTATTTGAAGAGCACTGCTCTCTTAAACTTGGAATTAAGTCCCCGGACATTCCAGGATAGTATACTGTAGGTGGGGGTGTCACGTCCCGCCATTGTGTGGAGATTGGGTGGGGGAAGAGAGGAGGACCGAAACAGGTGCGTTTGTACATCTCAGGAGCAACAAAAACCCTGTGGACCTGCGCCAGGTAGAATTATGACCAGTGGAAGACCAAAAAAGACAATAAACAAAGACATTCACAAAACTTATAAACAATACCTGTAATGACACCGAGGTGTCAGCCCTGCCCTCATCTGATGGCATCCCGAAAAACTGGGGAGCGTTCAGATCGGGCCTATACCCAGAACTTACCAACAGTAAACCCTTTTAACTTTGGCTAGTATGGTCACGTCCTGGACCAAACAAAGGGGGAAGGGGGGGTCGCCGTAACCGGCAGAAGTCCTCACCGGGACCTAGGTGGAGGGGGGGGGGGGGTGATTCAGTGGGAAGGGTTCCCGTTTAGGGGTCAAAGACAAAAGTCTGCATACAGGTTGCTGGAACTCCTCAGACAGGAGGAGCTGGTCACAGTTCCATTGGCAGAGGATGTAGGATAAGGGGTTAGGGAGATGGTGAGGTGTAGCAGTGCAGAAGGTCATAAGGGCAGAGAATAAGTAATGCTGAAAGTTAACAAGGGACCGAGAGGCGGATCGTCAGAGGTGAGTGAAGTACTTGGCTGGTCTCAGCCGGCTGCACGGCAATCACAGTTCCAGTTGGTGTCACGACATTAGCGGGTATCCAACCATGCTGCAGCAGCCTCGGGGGTGTCGAAGAAGCGGGTGTTGTCCCCATCGGTGACCCTCAGCCTGCTGGGGTATAGAAGGCCAAAACGAATTCCCTTTTCCCGAAGTCGGCGTCTGACATCTGTGAACGATTTGCGGCGCTGCTGCACCTCTTGGGAGAAATCTGGAAAAAACGACAACTTGGCATTTTCATATTTGATTTCCGGCATGGATCGGGCCGCCGCCAGGATGCGGTCACGATCACGGTAGTTCAACAGGCGTAGCAGGAAGGGACGTGCAGGAGCCCCCGGTCTAGGAGGAAGTGGTGGGACCCTGTGGGCTCTTTCCACTACAAATGTGGGTGGCGTATCGCCCAGACTAAACAGGGTGGATAACAGCTGTTCAGTGAATTTGGCGGGTCTGGGGCCCTCCACTCTCTCAGGTAGACCAAGGATGCGAATATTGTTGCGCCTGAGGCGGTTTTCGGTGTCTATGGCTCGTTCCTGGAGCGCCTTCCCTTGTATCTGTAGGGCCTTCACCTCCCTGCAATCAGACCGAACCACATCTTCTACCGTGGAGACCCTATCCTCCACTTCCGCTATACGGGATCTAAATTTATCCATATCCTGACGGATGAGGCTGACATCCACAGTTAGGAAATCAATCTTGGTAGTCAGGGTTTCTTTACATGCTGTGATGGCCGCCAGGATCTCTGCTCCCGTGGGGGACTCCGCTGCCCCCGACTCCACGGCCGCTGATGTGTTTGCTGCCATTGCAGCCGCTGGTCATTGCACAGACATGTGTGGCCACTGGTGGAGAGGGATGAGGAGGCTTTCTTTTCCCCTTGGAATGTGAATAGCGGGTTTTGGGGGGGCCCATCCGCAGTATGGCCTGTGGTGAGATAGAGCCTCACTTTTGGTGAGGGACAGCAGGCAGGCACCAGGTCTAGGGGGGGCAGGATTGTGGTGGTGATATCTCCACTATGCAGGGTCAGAGCTTGCCTTGAAGTGTGATAACTGTGGAGATGGAGGGTGCACTGGGAGGGCAGCACAGTCACACTGGGGCACAGTACCTGTGTGTATGGGGTTTTCCAGGCACTGGAGGCCTCAGGATCTTAGCAGCAGGAGAGCAGCCTGGAAGGGTCCGCTGGCAGTCACCTCTTGGCAGGGCAGTTACTGTTGAGAAGGCCTGTAGGGGTCCACCGGCAATCATCCACAGGCTAGTCACCCCTGGGATCACCTCCGCTGATGCTGAGAAGCCGGCCGTCACCCGCTCGGGCGAACGGGGGCACTTGAGACTGGGGATGCTGGAGGCTCTGTAGGCCTCAAAATGGCGGCGGGTCGCGGCGTCTCGGACTGGCCTCGATCGGGCCCTCTGTGGTCCTCTGGCTCCCCACACAGTGCAGGCACCTCCCGGGGGCATCCGCTGCCTGGGCGGATCGGACGACCACCACTTGCCACGCCGATCGCGGCACCCGAGACTGGAGATTCGTTAGGCCTCGTAGGCCTCAAGATGGCGGCGAGGCTTGGAAGTGAGGAGTAGGCTGCGGCCCCAAAAAGAGCCCGATCCGCCGGCCAATCCCCACAATATTTACCAGGGCTTGTGCGGGAGAGGGTCTGGGGCAGCCGGAGGGAGTCTGGAGGTATTTTTGCCAATGTGGTGTGCAGGATGGAGGTGGATAATTGCAGGATCAGCGGAGCTCCGCAGCAACACGTCCTGCTTCAGCTACATCCGGACACGCCCCTCAGACCAACACCGCACACTGCATCAAATTGGTCTGCATGGCTGTCGTCCCAGAAGGAAGCCTCTTCTAAAGATGATGTGCAAGAAAGCCCACAAACAGTTTGCTGAAGAAAAAGCAGACTAAGGACATGGATTACTGGAACCCTGTCCTGTGGTCTGATGAGACCAAAATAAACTTATTTGGTTCAGGTGGTTTCAAGCGTGTGTGGCAGCAACCAGGTGAGGAGTACAAAGACAAGTGTGTCTATGTCTATGTGTTGCCTATGTCCAAGAGGGTTAAGGTGTTTGTTAAGTCTAAATTATAACTCACTGCAAGCCCCTCTATTAGAGCCTGGCATACCATACTATGTAAATCATTTCTAAAAACGAGCATTGTAAATTCCTATTTAGAGCTATCTTCAGGCCGGTCATGATGTATGGGGATGGTATTGGCCAGGTGATGAGTGGTGCCTGGTTTTCTCCAGACATGACACTTGCCATTTAGGCCAAAGAGTTCAATCTTTGTTCCATCAAACCAGAAAATGTTGTTTCTCAGGGTCTGAGAGTCCTTCAGGTGCCTTTTGGCAAACTCCAGGCAGGCTGTCATGTACCTTTTATTGAGGAGTGGCTTCCATCTGGTCACTCTAATATACAGGCCTGATTGGTGGAGTGCTGTAGAGATGGTTCTTCTGGAAGGTTCTCTGCTCTCCACAGAGAAACGATGGAGCTCTGTCAGAGTCGGCCTGCTCTAGGAAGAACCCTGGTAGTTCCAAACTTCTTCCATTAACAGATGATGAAGGCCGCTGTGCTCATTGGGACCTTCAATGCTGCAGAAATTGTTCTATACCCCTCCCCCAGATCTGTGCCTCAATCCTTTCTCAGAGGTCTACAGACAATTACTTGGACTTCATGGCTTGGTTTGTACTCTGCCATGCACTGTTAACTGTGGGACCTTAAACAGACAGGTGTGTGCCTTTGCAAATCATGTCCAAATCATGCAAATCATGTCCAATCAACTGAATTTTCCACATGATTTAGAAACATCTCAAGGATGATCAGTGGAAACAGGATGCACCTGAGCTAAATTTTGAATGTTACGGCAAAGGATGATTACTGTAAATAATGTAACATATAGTTATTCACATGTTAGAGTTATTTACATGTGAATTTTTTGTTTTTTATTTTTAACAAATTGCAAAGATTTCAAACAAACTTCTTTCAAGTTATGTTGGAAGACAAGGCACAAAATATACGGCGTTAAACTTGCAGTAACGCACTGAAATATTTGGAGTTAAATTCGCAGTAAAACACTTAAATGTACGGTATTAAAATTGCAGTAACGCACTGAAATATACTGCATTAAATGGCATGTAACGCACTGAAATATACGACGTTAAACATGCAGTAACAAACTAAAATATACTGCGTCCTCCCATTGCTCCCAATAGTGCATTCCTGCTTGACCTCAAGCAGGAATTCACTCCTGCCCTCTCCCAGGTCTGGTACCGGGAGACGTGCTATTTGCAAACCTCTCTAAAGGGGCACTCCACCTGAGAGTGCCTAAGAATTTCTTCTTCTTTCCTGTCCTTTGCTCCCATCTGTTTCTACCCCCCCCTTTTTTCCCTTCCTACCCCCACCCTCCCCTCCCCTATATAGCATTATACGTCAGACGGATATCAGCGATTGTTTAATCAGTCTCTGTGCTAACCATGTCTTACTCTGAACTAGGTAACAATGCCTCTGTGCTCTCTCATAACGTCAGAGGCCTGAACTTACCAGAGAAGCGTGTCTCACTGTTAAAGGAGCTTCATAAGACGGGGGCGGCAGTGGTGCTTCTCCAAGAGACTCACTTCAGAACAGGTACAGTACCCAAATTACATGATAAACACTACACTCAGGCCTTCCACGCCACGAATGCCAAAACAAAGTCAAAAGGGGTATCCACCCTAATACACAAAAATGCAGACATTACCATCACTCAACAATTAGCGGATGAGGAGGGACGATTTCTGTTCCTAAAAGGACAGTGGGCAGGGAAACCAATTACTATAGCAAACGCTTACTTTCCCAATACTGCGCAGGTCACTTTCTGCCATCACTTAGTAGATGAACTAAAAAGCTTTGCATCTGGCTGCATCATACTGGGAGGGGATTTCAACCTGGCGTTGGACCCCCTGGTGGACACATCCGATGGCAAGACTAGCATACAATATGGCAAATTGCGTAAGATTAAGTCTCTCCTGACGTCAATTACTTTAATCGACACCTGGCGCCTGATAAATCCTTCAGGCAGGGACTATACCTACTTCTCAGCACTCCACAACAAACATACACGTATAGACTATTTATTCATTTCACAAAGGGATATCCCCTGGGTGAGAGATGCCAGAATAGGGGTGAAGGCCCTCTCTGACCACGCACCGATCTCACTGCGACTTCGAAAAATGCATAACAAAAAGGGTCCCCCCTCATGGAGGCTGAATCCCTCCCTGTTGACGGACCCAGCAAACATTAGCAGAATTAAAGAAGCTATTAAATGCTACTTCACTGAAAACGCGACAGAAGATATGTCGCCTTTAGTAGTTTGGGCAGCTCATAAATGCGTGGTCAGGGGGGACTTCATGCAGATTGGCGCGGAACAGAAGAGGGAAAAAGAAATCAATGACCTGATACAGGCTATAGCCAAGTTAGAAAAACAACACAAACAATCCCTAGCACTAGATACAGCAACAAAATTATTAGAACTACGGAAAGAATTACAGACCACGCTGAACCTTAAGGCCCAGAGGATCCTTTTCCTACGTAAGGGATTTTTCTATGAACACGGAGATAAAACAGGTAAATTTCTAGCGAGAGCCCTCAAAGACACATTAATGTCAACAAACATAGCAGCCATTAAAACCAAGACTAACCAAATAACACAAGACACATCTAAGATTGCTCACAGATTTCAAGAATACTACACGAGTCTATATAACATACCAGACGCACATAAACCTAAAGGCCTATCAGGGACAAGGTCAGAACTTATTCACAAATTCATCAAGGAGAGTGGCCTCCCTACTCTCAGTGATGAAGACAGCTTGTCACTAGAAGAACCCATTACAGCAACAGAATTAGCTACAGCCATTAAGGCACTAAAACCAGGGAAAAGCCCCGGACCTGACGGATTGACAACCCACTACTACAAGACTTTCGCAGACATATTGACGCCCCACATACTAAAGACATTCAACTTTCTCAGGGAACCCCATGAGATACAAGAAGACTTTCTAAGAGCACATGTGACTATAATACCCAAACCCAACAAAGACCCCCTTGACTGTACCAGCTATAGACCAATATCCCTACTCAACGTAGACCTGAAACTGTATACAAAAATCTTGGCAAACAGACTACGACCCCTACTACACAAGCTTATAGGACCGGAACAAGTGGGTTTCATGCCAGGTAGAGAAGCCAAGGATAATGTGACAAAAGCCCTGAACCTTATCCACCAGGCCCAAACGGGGGAATTCGAAGGCATGCTCCTCTCCACAGACGCTGAGAAGGCCTTCGACCGCGTGTCGTGGGACTTCTTATTCGCCACATGCTCACATATAGGACTAAAGGACAATATGATGTCATGGATCCAAACCATATACCGCAACCCAACTGCACAAATAAAAGTCAATGGGACACTATCTGACAAGGTGATAATACATAATGGCACTAGACAAGGGTGCCCCCTCTCGCCTTTGCTATTCATACTTACCCTAGAACCCCTGATACGCATGATTAACAAGTCTCCTTCCGTACACGGTTTCTCTATAGGCGGCAAAATCTATAAATGTGCGGCTTACGCTGATGACTTACTATTTTTTCTAACTCAACCGCACGTAACTATGCCCACAATATGTAACATTTTCACCCAATACAGTTTTTTATCAAACTTTAAGATTAACTATAAAAAATCGGAAGCGCTAAATTTGACATTACACAACGACACACTTAGACACACACAACAGAACTTCAAATTTAGATGGGAATCTAATTCGCTCAAATACCTAGGAATACAACTAACCCCAAATCTACATTCAATATACCCACAAAACTTTCTACCGTTGCTACAGAAAATACGAAAAGACCTCGAGAGCTGGTCACCTAAACATTTCTCCTGGTTTGGTAGAGCGGCCATTATCAAAATGACGATCCTCCCTAGAATCCTGTATTACTTCCAAACACTACCCATTGCAATCCCTATGAACTTCTTCCGCTCATTAGATACCCTACTTAGACGATTTCTGTGGAACTCCAAGAAACCCCGCGTAGGTTTAGCACTACTTACTAGGGATAAACACAATGGGGGACTGGGCTTCCCCAACCTCAAACACTACTTTCTAGCCACGCACCTCACCAGAGTTATAGACTGGACCTGCCACACACATAATAAAGATTGGGTAGCCCTGGAAAATAGCATAGATGTAGTACCTATAGCCCACACACCATGGATCCCATGGACGCAATGCCCCCCAAGGCTGAAACAACACCCACTCATAGGCACAACCCTGAAAGCCATACAGAAGGTGACCCGACTGACGAACCTGACCACCGCTATTGGCCCTCTAACACCTATAGGGACAAACCCGGATTTCCCACCAAGCCTGCAGGGCCTGTCTCGACACCTTACACAGAGAAGCTCACCACTACTCGCAACACACTGTATTGCGAACGGGAGGGTCAAATCCCTTGCCAACATGCAAGAAGAACTAGGAACCCCTTCACTAGACCCTTGGTCATACCGACAAATACATGACTACGTCTCGAGCCCACAGAGGTTTAAATATTTTAAACGTCCACTCACACCTTTTGAAACGGTCTGCTACCAAGCCGACACCTCAACAAAAAACATCTCACTGACTTACGCTTGGTTGCAGGCCAGCAGCCTCCAAGAACCAAATAAGCACAAAATATTCTGGGAAACAGCCCTGAAAAGGACCTTCACAAAGGACCAGTGGCTGCAAGCATGCACTTTTGCACATAAGTGTGCCATTAGCACTCGTCTACAAGAGACATCTTTCAAACTACTAACAAACTGGTACAACACCCCGACCAAAATACATAAATGGGCTCCGGCGGTTTCGGAGAACTGTTGGCGCTGCAACCAAGACAGAGGCACATTACATCACATATGGTGGGAATGCAGTCTGATCCGTCCATTTTGGACCCAGGTCACTGAACAGATAAAGCACATAACTGACACACGCATTCAACTAGATGCAGCTTGCTGCCTACTACATATCACGAACTGCTCCATGAAAAAATATAAGAGCTCTCTAACAAGATTTTTGCTCACGGCGGCAAAAGCGATCGTACCGAGGCACTGGAGAAGCACCACTGTTCCCTCAATTGCTGAGTGGCTTAAAGAAATACATACCATATACAGGATGGAAGAGCTCAGGGCAACAGCGCAAGATCAAATAGAGAAATTCAACAGCACCTGGCAACCCTGGATCATTTTTAAATACTCATCTAGACATGATGCACTGATGCAGACATAGAGCAGCTCGCTACAGAATACTTTAGATCTGACAATTAGACTTACTCACACCCATCCTTTGAATCCCCCCCCCCCCCCTCCCTCACCCTACCCCCCGTCCCCCCCCCCCCCCCCTCCCTACCCCACATCTCTCTTTCTGTACTATCCTTTCTCCTCTTTAGATCTGTTCTTTGGATCTTCATTAAAATACCATACTTAAGGTAAAGCAATTTTTGAGGACGCTCAAATGTTAATATGTTTATTGGTTAAAAGAAGACAAAATATCCTGGAAGGAGTTGTCCAACAAATACAACGTTTATAGTACATGACAACAGAAAATGCATTAATGACATCTTTGATATGTAAAGTTGACACAAAGCTTTATTGAATGTATACCTGTTCACTACTGTATTCCTGTTTACTTTTGAAATAAAAAATAAAAAAAAAAAAAAAAAAAATATACTGCGTTAAACGGAAGGTAACACACTGAAATATGCTGTGTTAAGCGCGCACTAACGCACAGAAATGTACTGCGTTAAACGTACTGCGTTGGAGTGGGGGCAGAGTATTTGTGCTAGGGGGAGTGATTTTTTTTGGGGGGGAGGGGGCGATTTGTGCAGGGGGGATTTGCATAGAGATAGGATTTGCGTTGTGAGGGGTGAATGGGGGTAACACAGATTTGTGCTGTTTTTTTTTTTTTAGCAGAGGGTGGGCTTTTCCTTTATGCTTAGGGGGTAAGCATGCAGATTAGTGCTCATTTTTTGTGGGGGAGGGTGTGATTTTTTTCTGACATTTAATGCTCATACACCTTGATGGAGAATGGGGGTGCAGTTTGGCATGTTCGACCTGGGCTCTGGGTGATATTGTCCTGGTTCTGCCTACAACATCTACCCCTTCCTCAAAAATAAAAAGAATGGGAGAGAATGTGTTTGTGTATGTATGGTAGGTAGGTGTTAGTCAGGCATTGTCCTGGGTTTAAGTTCCCTGTTGTGTTGGGGTCCAGTGGGGTTTCACTATACACCCCTGTCACTGAACATAACAATTCTTCAACAATTAACAATCTCATGTCATTTATTATTCTCTTTTTGTAGATAGATCCTTATGATTGAAACCCTATAAGGTTTATTTACTAAAAGCTAAATGAGGTTAATCTCTGCAGACATCCATCATCCAAACATGTGCAAGCAAAAGTGCTGTTTTTGTTCCTTGCACATGATTGGTATTCATTGTAAAGTTAAATCTAACCACATTCAGTAAGCTCTGGGGATAATTTGCTAGCAAACAGCTTATTTGCCTTTAGTAGATCAACACCTATGTCCCTAGCATGCATTAAAACGGTGCAGCCCCTTGACAACATTTTGGTGTTTCCCTATATTGCTGATTATTATATGCCCATTCAGCTGTACAGTGCCTTGAAAAAGTATTCATACCCCTTGACATTTTCTACATTTTGTCATGTTACAACCAAAAATGTAAATGTATTTTATTGGGATTTTATGTGATAGACCAACGCAAAGTGGCAAATAATTATGAAGTAGAAGGAAAATAATAAATGGTTTTAAAAATTTTACAAATAAATATCTTAAAAGTGTGGCATGTATTTGTATTCAGCCCCCTTTACCCTACTACCCCTAACTAAAATCTAGTGGAAACAATTGCCTTCAGAAGTCGACCACCTGTGTGTAATCTAATCTCAGTATAAATTCAGCTGTTCTGTGAAGCCCTCAGAGGTTTGTTAGAGAACCTTAGTGAACAAACAGCCTTACGAAGGCCAAGGAACACACCAAACAGGTCAGGGATAAAGTTGTAGAAAAGTTTAAAGCAGGGTTAGGTTATAAAAAAATATCCCAAACTTTGAAAATCTCACAGAGCACTGTTCAATCCATCATCCGAAAATGGAAAGAGTATGGAAAACTGCAAACCAAGACATGGCCGTCCACCATGGCCGTCCACGCTCTAAGGAGAGCATTAATCAGAGAAGCAGCCTAGAGGCCCATGGTAACTCTGGAGGGGCTGCAGAGATCCACAGCTCAGGTGGGACAATCTGTCCAACTATTAGTTGTGCACTCCACAAATCTGGCCTTTATGGAAGAGTGGCAAGAAGAAAGCCATTGTTGAAAGAAATCCATAGGATGTCCAGTTTTCAGTTTGCAAGAAGCCATGTGGGGGACACAGCAAACATGTGGAAGCAGGTGCTCTGGTCAGATGAGACCAAAATTTTACTTTTTGGCCTAAAAGCAAAATGCTATGTGTGGCCGAAAATGAACACTGCACATTACCCTGAACATACCATCCCTACCGTGAAACATGATGGTGGCAGCATCATGTTGTGGGGATGCTTTTCTTCAGCATGGACAGGGAAGCTGGTCAGAGTTGATGGGAAGATGGATGGAGCCAAGTACAGGGCAATCTTAGAAGAAAACCTTTTAGAGTCTGCAAAAGAGGTTCACCTTACAGCAGGACAACTACCCTAAACATACAGCCAGAGCTCCAAATCTAATTGAGAATTTGTGGCAAGACTTGAAAATTGCTGTCCAGAGACACTCTCCATCCAATCTGACCGAGCTTGAGTTATTTTGCAAAGAAAAATGGGCAAAAATGTCACTCTCTAGATGTGCAAAGCTGGTAGAGACATCCCCAAAAAGACTTGCAGCTGTAATTGCAGCGAAAGGTAGTTCTACAAAGTATTGACTCAGGGGGGATGAATACAAATGCATGCCACACTTCTCACGTATTTATTTTTAAACAATTTTGAAAAACATTTATAATTTTTCTTCCACTTCGCAATTATGTGCCGCTTTGTGTTGGTCTATCACCTAAAATCCCAATAAAATACATTTACGTTTTTGTTTGTAACATGACAAAATGTGAAAATTACAAGGGGCATGAATACTTTTTCAAGGCAAAACTTTTTTATAGTTTTGGATAGAGTGTAGAGGGATTAGACCACCTGTCAGTTTTTATTGTCCCTGTTAAGGAAATTCACCCTCTCTATTTGTCCTGTTTACCATTATCATTGAATATGAAATTAAAAGAAAATCCCACATTTGAATAGTCCCCAAAAAAGTATTAGAGGGGAAATCTTCCAATGGGGACAATAGTTGTGGAGATTCCCTCAGTTTTCAGGGATTTCCTCTCACTTCCTGTTTGGCTATGGGACAGGAAGTGAAGGGAATTCTCCCCAATAGGAAAAAGATTGCAAAAATAAACCTTACAGGAGTTATAACCCTCCCTTACTGTGTTCAAAATAAAAAAAATAAAATAAAAATTGCTTCTGTATGCAAGCTTTTTTAAAATGTATTTTACTTCTTATTTTTTATTTTTACACTGCCCCTTTAATTTTTTTTATTTTTTTCCAAAAAAAAAAATGTTTATTTGGAGAAAGTACAATTAACAAAGATATAAAAAGCGTAACAATATCAAGAGTGGATATATATGTTTCAAATCCAGTATAACAGAACAATGATATATATGTATTACACATGTTCAGTAGAGAAAGGATATCTTAATTTACAACATTACCTTTGGTTAGTTTTGAGTTAGTTTGGATTTAAGCCAAAAAAATTATTATAACATAAACAATTTTATGGTACTAACCTAGTAAAATAATAAACTATTTTATGGTACTAACCTACTAAAATAAATCTAAAGATGTGTGAGGTCCTGGCATTAAAACTTTTCATATATATATTTTTTTATCACTTTTAATTCCAATATAAGGAAAGTAAACATCCCTTGTAAAAGAAATAAGCATGACAGGTCCTCTTTATTGAGAGATCTGGGGTCAAAAAGACCCCAGATCTCTCATTTGCCTTTAAAAGCAAAAAAAAAAAAGAAACATTTTGCTTTTAAGGGAAAAAAAAAATCATCCCTTTAAGGCCGAGAGGCAGAAGTGATTTCAGACATCTCTCCAGTCCCCCAAAGGCATAGAGCCGGCTTCCTGCCTAGCCACCAGCCGCACCGGATTGGTTTCCGGGTTACAGACGGGTCCCGTAATCTTGGGGACCACCGGTAAGTGGCGCCTCTCCCATGGCCTATAAAAACGGTCATTGTCAAACTGCTGCTGGGACCACTTTTATATGAAAGCCATCCGCCTGCTGTAAATAATGATGCCAGCGTTATGGCAGCTAACCCCAGTATTTAACGTCAAAGTAATGACATATATTTACAGTTAGGAGGTCGGCAATTGGTTATATTGCCAATATATTACATTTATCTAAACTCCATTTAATAAAATAAATTCACAATGGGACATTTGTACCAGCTTAGCTTTGCTTGTGTGAACTTTTGACCCCTAGAAGTACTTATGACCCCACACTTTTTGAATCCTTTCTCTACGGTTCAGCACTTTGTGTATTCCAGTTACATTTCCACTGTGTACTGATAAGCCTGGAGTGACAACTCCCACATCGACACAGCATTAGGGAAAGGTTCCATTGGCAGGCCCCATAAACACAAGGAGGAAATTCAGTCAGTCGAAGTTGTGAAATGTTACTCCTAAAACAAAATAAATAATAATGTGTTTATTTTACATACCAAATACATGTTTCAAATCATCTGAAAGTCATAGACACCCAAGAATGTACCAAAACCACAATGAAAAGAGGAGTGGAGGGTAAAAAAAAAAATAGGCTTATACAAATGTCCTCATCCCTGGAAAGAAAAGAAATATATATATTTTCTCTGGACCGTTTTAAAGAGTCGACATCCTGTGTTAGAGTTCTCTAATCATCACCAGCACAATTTACAGTCAGAACACACAGAGAGCCAGTTCAAACCAGCTCATCTGTTGATTTTGGCTGGGCCCATTGCAGCTGCCACTGGAGACATGGGGGACTCGGCATTGAGCCCAAGAAGGAGGGTGGGATTGGGAAGCTAACCCGGACGAAGCATGAACACACAGGCCTGCTTCATTTCAACACACGACACTCAGGGGCTTTTTTTCTTTCTCCCCTCCTTTTTCTTTTATTAGTCTTTTCATTTTACTACCTTTCTCATTTTTTTTTTGTATAACCTGAAATGAAATAAGGACCTCTCATGAGCCACTGCACTCCAGGCATAAGGAATTGTAATATTTGGCTTCCAAAAACTGTCCCGTCAAAATGTGCTTCTGATTAGGTGGCTTAATTACAGCTGTGAAAACAATGTTGATTTAGTCCTCAAGATTCCAGAGCATGTCAGTCGTTATTAGCTAACCTTGGAGGGCAGCCATTAGGTTAAAACTCAGCAAAACTACACACTCACCATGCCTGATAACTTTATTTTTTTTCCTTGTTATTTGTAAAGTTAGCTGCCAGAAGCAACACCGTTTTGTGCAAAATATTTTCTCAGTTCGGGAGTTTCAGACTTTAGGACACTAATGCTGGCACTGTAGGTTTTGAGTCACATTACAAAAAAAGAAGATAAAACAAAATAAAATAAAAAGAATTAATAAAGTTTGAGTGACACAAAGCTTAATTTTAATTTCTCTAACTCAATTTCAAACTGCATCCTGTGTGTTGGTTTTAGCGCCCTCTTTTTATAGCCGGGAATTTTCCTTGACAGTTTCATTGGCTGTCAGGAAATATTTGCCATTTACTTGCAACCTGGGGAAATAAGAAAGCAGTCCAAAATTATTTATATATTCATGTAAGTATGTTTTAAAACTTCCTATTTCCTTGAATTGGTCTAAAACACTGTCTGGTGGAAGATAGTAGATAGATCTGTTAAAGGTGTTCTATTTAAATTCATCTGTCAGTCTGTAAACTACAAGTTTCAGTAAACATGGCATCCCTATCATTAATCTAAGCTTAAAGTGGAACTACTGTATACTGTATCTGAGCACCACAAACCAAAAATGCTATTTTAATTCATTTTTAATATTCAAAACAAAATCACCCTTTAATCCATGTCTCCATGCTTTATTTTTCAGAGAAATCACTTTGAAAAACACTCCCCTAGCATTTCTGGCCACAGCCATCTTGAGCAAGGGCAGATGATTCATGTAGCCTTTACTTCCTGGAATCCATCTACCCTTAGCTCAGAAATGTAGACAAGAGGGTGTGCTTGGCTGAGAAAACCCCTCCTGAAGACTCCTGGGATGTATATCATTTGCATAGGCTTGGAAACCAGGAAGTAACTGAAGAAATGTAAAACAAAAGTGTAAAACAAGTAAATATAATAAACAAAAAAGGGAGGAGCTGGTGTGAGGTGGGTAGAGGGGATCTCTCAGTCCCAATTAGTATTCATACAACAGCAAACGTGGGCCCATGGGACTTTTAATGAGTCACCTCATATATAAAAAATGTAAGAAAATGTATTTGCAAACATTTAAAAGCAACACATAATACATGAATTGGTAATCAAATGTACATATTTGATGCTAAATATAGTTTAAAAAAGAAAACTTTTACATGGAACCTAAACAATCCATATTAATATCCACCATCAGTCTGAAGGATCTGTGCTAGCATTCTCAACGTGTTTCACAAGGAAGACCCTGCTTCTTCAGGAGAAGCACAGGAAAGTATAATTTGTAGAAAGTAGTGACCAGCTTCCACCTTGATTGTGGTATAGCCAGCAGGTAGATTTGAATCAAATATTTTCCAGATATATTCCAGATATATGTGGTAACAAAGGCTGGAATGAGGTAGCCAAAGGGTCCACTATTTTCTACCCGGGTGCTGTGAAGGGGCAGGGGGAATGAGAAAAAGATGACTCCACTCTTAGGTCCCTTTCACACTGGGACGGGAGCCGCGGCGACGGTAAAGCAGCGCTATACTTAGCGCTGCTTTACCGTCGTTTTAGCCGCGGTATTCGGCCACTCGCGGGGCGTTTTTACCCCCGCGAGCCGGAAAAGGGTTAAAATCCCCCGCAAAGCGCCGCCGTAGTGGCACTTTGCGGCGGTATTGCTGCGGTATTACCGTGGTGTCCCATTGAAATGTGAATATGTGAATATGTGAAAATGTGAATACACCGCTCCTATACCGCTCCAAAGATGCTGCTAGCAAGACTTTTTTTACCGTCCTGCTAGCGCACCGCTCCAGTGTGAAAGCCCGCCGGCTTTCACACTGGAGTGAACGGGGCTGTTTTTTTCAGGCGGTGTACAGGCGCTATTTTTAGCGCTGTACCGCCTGAAAAACGCCCCAGTGTGAAAGGGGCTTTAGTGTAGGACCCTACACGTGTGTATTTGATCCAATGAGGAAAAAGAAACCACCCCAATCCCTATTGGTGAGAAACAGAGAATATCCGGCAGTCTAATAACAGCCACAGATGGAAGTAGATACTGTAAAATATACTTTCCTAACTATTTACTAATGCTAGCAGCAAAAGGATTACAAATTATTAATTTTGAATGACAGAGTGAAGTTCCACGTTAACAACAACAAAGAGCATAGAAATACCTGTTTAACCTGCAAATATTATAAGACGTATAAACTATTTTCAGGGAGCACATTTTTTGACCAAAAGTGTTTCTTCACCCGAGAACCAATAAAAAAACAAATAAATGAAATTCAATATCATCATCTATTGTAACTTTCTTACCTTCTAATAGTATCGTGTAACAGCACATCTCAAAAACTGCCTTTAAAATCTGCTGTGCTCCTCAGTTACGAGGGAAGTTTGGTTTACACAGTTCCACTATATGTGGGGATGTAGCCACCCTCCTCTGTTCGCCCCAGAGATGGACTATATTGTTATGTGCTGAGGCAGCCAGCGCTGGCGCTAATAGCATTGGAAACCTCCCCATTCATAAAAACCCCACTCACACAAATGAATATTATTAAAGACACATGTACAGTAGGGGAAAAAGAGCAATGAGCAAAGGGTATTGTAGTATATTGAGTAGAGCAGTGAATGTGACCACAATATACATGCCCTGCCCATATCCTATCAGCAGAAGTGAAAGTACAATATCTGCAGTTGGGAAGCACGTAGAGAAAACAAATGACAGAAAGAAAACCTAAATTTTAAACTCAAAGGCTGTTTATTATAACATTGTTCAGGCTTTGGTGGTTGGATTGTTTGATGACACTATAATATAGTGATTTGTTTAAGTAATTTTTCTTTTAAATTTAAAGGCTATTTTTGGCCTTTCCTCTCTTGTCCCTAAAGCTCCCCCACTGTATTTTTTTGTATACTTACCTTTTTTAGATGTATTCGGGCTGGTCACTGCTCTCTATAGTACACCTGTGCTGGGGTGTAGGTGAGTAGTGTAATCTGAGTATATTTTGTAAAATTTCACCCAAACAGCAAAGAGAAAATTACTTTCCAAAAAAGGGGACGTTAAAGGCATCATACTCAGACTAATAACACAATTTAATAAAACAATATTTTTTCAATCCCATTCAGAGAAAACGGTGGAGTAATACAAAGCCACCACACATAGGTTACGGACGTATAGCACATACAATTAAATTTAAAGGCTATTTTTGGCCTTTCCTCTCTTGTCCCTAAAGCACATACAATTAAAAACAGTATAAATGCATAAATGGATTAGATGCTAGTATATCCTGCTTCTCTGTACCATGTTTTGCAGTCCACAACTGCTTCACCAGGGACACCATGGAAGCATCTGAAAAGTTGGAGAACAATTTAACAGTACAAAAAAAAACATCATCACACTTTAAATGAAACAGATTATATCACCATATGTGTTCATAGGCTTACCACAGCATTTGCCACCTGTATAACATCCGCTAAAACTCGGGAAGATGCCACAACCAAGGTCTGAATACCAAAAACCAAGAAACCGAAGAAGAGGGAGGAGGTGGGCTGGGCACTGGACCAGTCAGATGGGAGACACAGGACACATGTGTTTCATTCAAGGTATGATGATGTTTTGTACTGTTAAATTGTTCTTCAACTTTTCAGATACTTCCACGGTGTCCCTAATGAAGCAGTTGTGGACTGTGAAATGTGACGGAACAGATAATCGGAATACCAGCATCTACTGTATTTATGCATTTGTATTGTTTTTAATTTTATGTGCTATACGTTTGTAACCTAAGTGTGGTGATTTTGTATTACAACATAATTTCTTTTAATGGGATTTTATAAATATTGTTTATTTAAAAGTCCACTTTTTTGGAAAGTAATTTTCTCTTTGCTGTTTTGGTACAACTTGGGATTTGGCATTGTACGCCTTTTTCCTGCGATATGATAATATTTTCAGTCTTGTTAAATTTCACCCAAGTTGGGCTTTAAACTATTTTATCAATAATACATGATTTTTTTTAGATTAGCCACAAGAAGAAGATTTGTATTTTATAACAGTCATTCAATCTCCACCATTATTTTAAGTCAGACAGACCAATAGGAATATATTTACAAATGTTTTCATCCAAGATTCACACAACTTTTACATAAGATTCGCACATTTTTTTAAGTTTATTTCAAGTGGTTGTAAAGGCAGAAGTTTTCTATGTATTAAAATAAAAAGCCTTCTGTGTGCAGCAGTAAAGAGAATATATAGAGGGATTATATAACAATGGGGCGCAGACACTTAAAAATATCTTAATAAAATTAATTAAGAAAAAATATTGATACTATATGACACTAAAACAGATAAAAATGTAGATTTTTAAAATTTTTAAAATTTTTAAAAAAGAATGTGGCGCTTGCTGCTGAGGAGGATAACAATCCTAAGGGAGGGCTCCAAAGGACGGTTTCCAACAAAGCGTCTCAAAATTGATAACTACAAAGGCGATGTATAGCATCAAGTGATAAACTGTGCTATAACAATAAATAACTGATCAAGAAACTGATATAAACATCCAATGGTGAGAAAGTGTCCTGTGCAAAAAGTGCATTTATATCCCTGACTAGTTGCGTCACGCCCACGTGACTTCTTCAAAGGATTTAAGGATGGTAAATCCTTTGAAGAAGTCATGTGGGCGTGACGCAACTAGTCAGGAGAATCAGAGTCTGGTGACGCTGTGTGTGGTCACGGCCGAGATCACACACAACCCTGCACATCGCTGTTGATTAACTGCTGTAACTGTGAGTGATTCATTTTTGTTCTTAATAAAATTTATGGTTTACTGCACAATGGAGTCCCTCCTTCCCTCTCTTTTGCCCACATGCCGAGTTATGCATTGAGAAGAGGTAAGGAGCTACAAGAATCCGTTTGCTTGCTGATCTTTGGGATAATTACTGCTGTCCAGCTGGATCCAAGTAAGGCGTCTTTACCCTTACTCTGAGGTAAGGGGCTGGGGGAACTATTTTTATCGGGCACATTTGGTCACGCATGGAGGAAACCACCTTTAAAAAATACACGGCTACAAGGAGGATTCAACAGATTTTGAAATCTGCACCTATATGAATTACAGTGGACCTTTAAAGCACTAGTATTTTATCACTGGACTTTCAGCATTTTGCACTTTATTTTCTGTTTTGTATTTTTTCACATGCGTTGTTTGCACAGTCCTTTGCACACATAGCATTGATTGCGATTTTATTTATTACTTGGATCTTTTATTTTTATTTTTACCTTGTATATTTTTGCACTTTTAGATTCATATATTTTTTCACTTTTTTGCATGATCATTATATGTTTACCTCAGGAATTTGTTTGTTCACTATTTTGATCTATAAGTGATCATTGCACTTTTTGCACAGGACACTTTCTCACCATTGGATGTTTATATCAGTTTCTTGATCAGTTATTTATTGTTATAGCACAGTTTATCACTTGATGCTATACATCGCCTTTGTAGTTATCAATTTTGAGACGCTTTGTTGGAAACCGTCCTTTGGAGCCCTCCCTTAGGATTGTTATCCTCCTCAGCAGCAAGCGCCACATTCTTTTTTAAATTTTTTTAAAATTTTAAAAATCTACATTTTTATCTGTTTTAGTGTCATATAGTATCAATATTTTTTCTTAATTAATTTTATTAAGATATTTTTAAGTGTCTGCGCCCCATTGTTATATAATCCCTCTATATATTCTCTTTACTGTATTACGGTGTGTGAGCACCTTGATGGTGGCTGCGGCGGTTGTGTATTTTATCTATTAGTTGTTTATTGGTTTTTATCCCTGTTTTGGTTTGCGCATTTGGATTTCCCCTTGTTATATACATTCTGTGTGCAGCAGCCCCCCTCAGTCCCCCTAATACTTACCTGGGCCCATCTGGTTCCAGCAATGTTGCAGGATAGACTCGGCTGTCTGGGACTCTACCTCCTTATTGGCTAAGACAGCAGCGAAGCGCCATTGGCTCCCACTGCTGTCAATCAAAGTCAGTAAGCCAATGAGGAGAAAGAGGGGGCAGAGTCGGGCTGAATGGACACACAGAGCTGTGGTTTGGCTCAGGTGCCCCCATAGCAAGCTGCTTGCTGTGGGGGCACTAAACAGGAGGGAGGGGCAAAAGAGGAACCCGAGAAGAGAAGGATCCAGGCTGCTCTGTGCAAAACCACTACACAGAACAGGTAAGTATAACATGTTTGTTATTTTTACACAAAAAAAATTGAATTTAACCACTTCAATACCCGTGTATAGTCATATGACGCCCACAAGGTGGATCTACCATCCTGGGTGGGCGTCATATGACGTCCTCGGATTCCCGGCCGCCTGGGGGGCGCGCGCGCGCCCGCGGCATCGTTTGGGACCCGGTGCGAGTGCCCGGCGGCCGCGATGTCCGCCGGGCACCCGCGATTGCCCGTTAAAACACCGGGACCGGGCGGGACCGTGGAGCTGTGTGTGTAAACACACAGCTCCACGTCCTGTCAGCGGGGAGGAGACCGATCATGTGATCCCAGTACGGAGGAACACATGATCGGTCTCCTCCCCTTGAGTCCCCTCCCCCTACAGTTAGAATCACTCCTATCAGGGAACACATTAACCCCTCCAGCGCCCTCTAGTGTTAACCCCTTCCCTGCCAGTCACATTTACACAGTAATCATTGCAATTTTATAGCAACGATCGCTGTGTAAATGTGAATGGTTCCAAAAATGTGTCAAAAGTGTCCGAAGTGTCTGCCGCAATGTCGCAGTCACACAAAAAAAAAATCGCAGATCGCCGCCATTACTAGTAAAAAAAAAAAAAAAAAATTCAATAAATCTATCCCCTATTTTGTAGACGCTATAACTTTTGCGCAAACCGATCAATATACGCTTATTGCGATTTTTTTTACCAAAAATATGTAGAAGAATACGTATCGGCCTAAACTGAGGAAAAAAATAGTTTTTTTTTTTTTTTTATGGAAGGGCGCATGCGCGAGGCTCTGTATGGCGGACGTGTTCCACTAGAGCTCCGCACCTCCCGCCGCAACATCGGGACCATAAGCCGCGCCTGAGCCACCCTGCAACGCCGCGCCTGAGCTGCCCTGCAACCCCGCTCCTTCTGGATAAAGCCTCCAGAATCGCCACAGCATCACCCGAGATGGTTTTAACCGGCCACCGCGGTAAGGCCAAACCTAAACCGATCAAAGAAGCCCTGGCCCGCGCCTCGTCCAAGATGGCGGCGAAGGCCCTGGCTAAGCAGCATGCTGTCTCACCTGACAGGCCGGCACAGACCACCGCTGAGAGCGATGATGAGGAAGATAACCCTGACTACACAACCGGCTGTTCTCCCTTCCTGCCTCCCTCAGGTATGTCCCAGGGTGATTTTCTGCAACTTATGGAATCCATGTTACACAAGGCCCTAAAATCCACATCAGACCAGATAACTAGCAGGCTATCACGTGAGATCAGGGAGCTAGGCCAGCGCACAGCAGACCTGGAAACTAGGGTGGATGATATGGAACTCACACTGCAAGAGCAAGCCCATGAGCAAGCAGCCCTCCGTGATGAGAATGCCATGTTACTCTCCCGCCTCGAGGGCACTGAAAATCGCTCCCGTAGGTCAAATTTACGCCTGAGAGGCATACCAGAAAATGTGGACGACCTACTGTCCTTCTCTACAGCCCTATTCCAAGAGCTATCACCCTCAATCCCCATAGAACGCCTGGAATTTGACAGAATACACAGGGCCCTGACCCGCCGCCAGCAAGATGGGCCACCACGAGATATTATTATCAAATTGCACTTTTTCTGCACAAAGGAACAACTCCTAGCTGCTGCCCGCAACAAGGACGCTCTCCTGTTTCAGGGCCACACATACCAACTTTTCTCTGACCTAGCTCCATCCACAATTGCTAAACGCCGAGCTATGAAGCCGCAGCTTCAAATTCTCCTGCAGCACCAACTAAAGTACACCTGGCGTTTCCCCTTTGCTCTACAATTTTCTTACCAGGGCCAACAACACTCCTGTACATCACCAGAATCTCTCCAACGCCTTCTTGAATCCCTGCGCCTAACTACCCCAGAGCAACCCACGGAGACAACACTACCTCGCACTCCTGCCCGCGCGACAGCCCATCCCTATGCGGCCACTCCAAAGAGGCCTAATCCATGCCCCTCATCCATCCGCAAAGGCACCCAGCCCATTCACCCAGGGACAACCTGCCGGATCGACAAATATACTCACCACGCTGAACTTGAACTTGCTGCCTACAAGACCACTTGACGCTAGCTACCGGAGGCCGCTTGTCTGAAGCTATTCTACTCCTTGCCACCTGATACAACCGACATCTCTTCAGTCAAGTTAAAGGAGGACTGTCCTGTTATAGGCTACCCCCTACTGGTAAAAGGGGAGCCTATACAGTCCACCTAACCCCTCCGGGGTTGCAGGGGCTCAGACCCCATGTTACTACCATATCTTCTTTTTCATCAACACATATGGGGAAAATCTCCCCTCTTCCCCCCCCCCCCTTTTTTTTTCTCTCCTTTAAGGAAAAGAGACCCTTTTCTATTCATTTTTTTCTTCCCCTACAGGTTATCTTTTTTTCACCTTCCCTCTTTTATTGGGAAGAGGCAATATATTTTACGCATAAATGTCACTGTGCTACACATTACTTGGCGCTGCTTGTCTGGCTCGCCGCATGTGCCCAGGGTTTACCCTGGGCGCCTGCGGTGACCCAGACACTGCTGCCTACTTGTTATCTACTAACCCAAGACTTGGGTAACTTGAAATGTTATGTTTTGTTTTTTTTTTGTTTTTTTTCCTTCTTCATTCGTCTCACATTTTAGACGTACGTAGCAGGACACATGTACACGGATACGCTCAACTTGAGCACCTAAGTATCCCTGGCTATGTTCCCTGAGTATTACCCTGGGGGTCTACGTCACCCCAGGTAGAAATGGGTTATACTGTAATATTAATGCAACCAAAGTCCTTTTTTCCTATTGCCCTTTTCTCCTATTGTTTTGTTTGTTCAAATTTCTAGGATATCTGTTGTAATCCCCTCCTTGCGGCGGGAGGCTGTCACTGCCCCCCCCTACATGGTGAGCACACTCGTGAATCGGCTGGCCGGCTGGCGAGTCTGCCCACTATTTGGTCGGGCGACCAAACTCCACCTTTACCTGCTCTATCTACTTATCCATTTGCCCTACAACTACTACCCACCCCTTCCCTCCTTTTTCTCTTCCCACCATCCTTGCCTCCCCCCCCCCTCCTGATCCCTGTCGGCGGGGTTGCGGGGTCCCCGGGACCCCCCACTCTAATATCCTACCTTTCCCCCCATGGCCCCCCTGAACATTCTCTCCCTTAACGTAAAGGGACTTAACTCGCCTCATAAACGAGTGAAGGCCTTCCACTCTTTTGCAGCACTTAAAGCTGGCATTGTGGCCCTCCAAGAAACCCACTACATGGCACAATCGACCCCAAAAATTTTTAGCCACCGATACCCCCAAGTATATTCTGCCTCAGCCAATGTCAAAAAACGTGGTGTGCTAATAGCGCTTCATAAATCCCTTCCTTTTGTTTTAGCATCTGAAATTAAAGACCCAGAAGGGCGTTATATAATCCTTGTAGGCACCCTCCAGGAAGTGGAAACCACATTAGTCTCCTATTACGCCCCAAACGATAATCCGATCCCCTTCTTCTCTCACTTGTTACAAGTTATATAAACACATTGTAAAGGCACAGTGATTCTCTGTGGTGACTCCAACACAGTGTTGCAGCCACACATAGATAAATCCCCATATGCTCCTGATCAATATACCCCCTCCACGCGCTTTAGGAAGCTATTGCAGCAAGCTACATTGCTTGACACTTGGCGAGAATGCAACCCGACGAAGAGGAACTACACATTCTACTCATACCCCCATAAATCCTTCTCTAGGATTGACCACATATTCCTCTCGGTTGCATCCTCTCCAATACTTGTCAAATCCTCTATACAACCTATACCATGGTCGGACCACTGTGCAGTAATCACCACAATTTCCTCTATAATCCCCCAAACTAGTGATCGCTCCTGGTGCATTAATGAAGCCCACCTCACTAATCCATCTTACTGTCTTGATATTCAAGTGGCCCTCACAGACTACCTGCGACACAATAACACCCCTGATATTTCCCCTGTTCTCCTTTGGGAGGCACACAAACCGGTAGTACGGGGCACATGCATATCGGTATCCACACACCTCAAAAGGGACAAGAAACTTCAATTAGCTAATCTTGAAAGAGAATACCACCACCATTTTCTTCAATTCCAGGCGACCCCATCTGAACCCCATAGGGTAGCAATGGAAAAATCCAGAACTGAACTGGATCTGCTGCTGGCTGAATCGGCCGATAAGGCCATCCGCAGATCTAGTCATACCATTTACACCAAAGCCAACAAACCTGACACCTTTCTAGCTATGCGCCTCCGCCGACCCGAATGGAACCATGTTCCCATCAGGTTAAAAACCGACAAAAACACCTACACCAGTAACCCCACCAAAATCCTGAGTGAATTCCGTAAGCGATTAGAGGACCTCTATAAAGCTAAATTCTCCCACTTAACCGCTGACTCACTCCTACAAGACGCCCCACTTCCTAAACTATCAGACTCAGACCGCGAGCCCCTATCTCCACAGAAGAGGTACTCGCAGCGATAAAAACCCTCAAATCCCACAAACGACCTGGCCCAGATGGACTTTCTGCAACTTACTTTAAAAAATTTGCTGCAACCCTTGCCCCCCTTTTATGTAAATCATTTAATGCTCTACTACAGAACCCTGCCTTTGGTCGAGACACTCTGACAGCTATTATAGCAATGATACCTAAGCCAAATACTGATAACTCCCTTTGGTCCAACTTCAGACCCATTTCCTTACTCAACCTGGACATCAAAATCCTGGCCAAAATATTAGCCCTCCGCCTCAACCCTCTTATAGGTAAATTAGTAGACAGAGACCAAGTTGGCTTCATCCCCCGAAGACAAGCTAGCGACAACATTAGGCGAGTGATACTCCTCCAACATATTGCAAAATCCCGTAATATTCCAATGCATTTGCTATCTCTTGATATAAGGAAGGCATTCAACACAGTATCCTTGCCCTATCTAGACTACATTCTTAAACGCTGGGGCTTTGGCCCACACTTTCTGCAATGGATAAATTCCCTTTACAATCAACCACAAGCCTATATCAGGTACTCAGGATTACGCTCGGACTGCTTCTCTATAGCAAGGGGTACTAGACAGAGATGTCCCCTTTCCCCTTTAATCTTTGCGCTAGCTATCGAACCCTTGGCCGCTTTGATTCGATCCAACGTCAATATTAAAGGACTAGAAATAGCCTCCACCTCACATAAGGTTTGTCTGTTCGCGGATGATGCACTCCTATTTATTACGTCACCCCACACCACCCTTCCCAACCTTATCCTCACCTTAGATAAATTTGCTTCCATCTCAGGTCTGGAAGTCAACCAAGCCAAATCTAAACCCCTTAATGTGTCCCTTTCACCCCAAGAAGTCTCCCGTCTACAACTAAACTTCCCTTTCACTTGGTCTACCACTTCCCTCCCATACCTGGGTATAAAATTGACTGGAAACCCAACCTCCCTATACCAAGCCAACTACCTCCCCATGCTGGCGCAATTGTCATCTCTCCTTGACACTTGGAAGCCCTTGTGTGTATCCTGGTTGGGTCGGGTTGCAGCTGTTAAAATGTCACTGCTTCCCAAGCTTCTATATCTCTATAGAGTTCTCCCAATCAACGTCCCCTCCTATTTTCACAGGATTATCCAATCTAGAGTCTTCAAATATATTTGGGGCCCCACTAAACCCAGGGTCCCGAGAGCTATTCTCCTTCGACACAAACTACACGGGGGCCTGGGTATCCCAAGTTTCACTAAGTATTATCACGCAGCCCAATTGGCCCAACTCACCCTATTACACGCTTTCACAGAAACTTCAAAATGGGTCTCTCTCGAAGCTGTAGACCTTTACCCTCTGACTGTTGATAATGTACTATGGCTACCCCCTCCCACTCGGGGTCATATAACCAACCCTATCACTTGTCACTCATTAAGAATCTGGGACAGATTACGTAAGCACTTTAAACTGATCTCCCCACACAACCCCCTACTCTCTTTTCTACACCACCCTTCCTTCTACCCTGCTTACTCTGAACCCAGCACCTTTTCATGCTGGTTTCAAGCGGGTATAACTAGAATATGTGACCTTACCACCAACTCCACTTTTAAAACATTCACTGATCTTCAAACTAACGCCAAACTCCCATCCTCGGAATCCTTCCGTTATCTCCAAGTGATCCACTTTGCCAAAACAGTAGTTGGTCCCTGTACTGGCTTGAATACCCAATCTCTTTATGAAAAGATCTGCACGGCAGACCCCCACGCATTATTTCTGACCTATATAACCACTTTGCCACACCAACTGCAGACCTACCCCATTATGCTGCACAGTGGTCTGAAGACCTAGGTATATCCCTCTCCCCTGAAGAATGGTCCGACATTTGGGCCACTACAAAATCATCCTCCCAAAATGTGATAGCACTCGAAACGAATTACAAAGTATTAATGCGCTGGTACCTTGTTCCAGCCAGAATATCCAAATTTATACCGAACTACCCATCGCACTGTTTTCGCGGATGCAGCGAACATGGCACCCACCTCCACATCTGGTGGTCTTGTCAGATAGCTCAACAATTCTGGACAGCTATCTTCCAAATGATCTCCACAATATTACATGAGACTGTGCTCCCCGACCCTGCCCTGGCCCTGCTTAATCATATTCAGGGAGAATACACTAGAAGTCAGATCAGCCTCCTCCTTCAGTTGACCACTGCGGCCAAACAAACCATCGCTAAGGCCTGGAAAACCCCGAAACTTCACATAGCAGAAATGAAGAACAGAGTAACTCAAGCCACGATTCACAGTAAAATTGAGGCCACCATAATAGACAGGGTCCCTCGACACACTAAAATATGGACTCCTTGGGTAGACAACTTTCTACCCCCAGACTTTGACCACAATCTCCTTATCCCATGATTCTCTGTTTATCTCCACCATTGTATATATAGTGGCTCCCTCGGCCGCACCGCAGCCTCGCCGACACTGATCCCCTCCCCTTCCCCATCCTATCTTCTCCTTCCTCTCCTTACTGTCTTTCCCTCCCCTCCCACCCCTCCCCTTCTCTGCAAACCTTACTTGAACCCTTGTTCACTTACCTTTCCAACAAGAACAAGCCCCCATGGCTATGACTCCACCTAGTAGATACCCTAGGATCCAGTTTCAAACGTCTGATATTCTATGCTGTCATAGCTCCTGGGACCTCCCATGCTGATACATGCTGACCCCAGCGTGATATTATACCCCCACCTATCTATCAGCAACTGATAATAGCACTTATGTTACTTTCTCTCTGATGTTTTGTAATGATTATTCCTTGTATACAATCGTGAATGATGTTCATTCACCGCTTATGTCTATTTCTTGTTGTACTCTGTACTTTGTTCCAATAAAAAATTTTGAAACATTTAAATACACTAACAGTTTGAAGGCAAACTCCAGCTCACATTTTAAATTACAAAAGGCAGTTTTTTCCTTTTGGGATAAAGGTTTTTACATGAATAAATAAAAGCTGATCATTTTAATCACCCCTGCCAGTGTTAAGGTTTTTTTTCTCATCCATGTAAACTGATACTACATTCTGCTGGAGAGTTTGTACTTTTGAAAAATATCGGACTTGCTAGCTGGATCACCAGATGAAAATAGAAGAAAGAGTCTAAAAAAGGAAACTAAAACAATTATCACATCTAAGAATTGGTACGCTGCAATATAATAAATGTTTGCATAATGTTTAATACTGCTTTAACTTTAACTGAGATAGACACGAACATGTGTAGCAATTTGAAGCAGGAAGCTGTGGTTGTACATGTAATGAGCAAACGTTGTTCTCGTGAATCTCAGGAAATGTTATACAACAAGCTCTTCAAGTAGTAAGTTGAAAGCTTAAAGAGGTTGTAAAGGCTGAAGGATTCTTATCTTAATGCTTTCTATGCATTAAGATAACAAATCCTTCTGTGTGCAGCAGCCCCTCTCAGCCCCCTAATACTTACCTGAGCCCCCTCTCTATCCAGCAATGTCCACGAGTCCCTCGGCCATCCAGGATTGGCTGAGACACCGCAGCGCGTGTCATTGGCTCCCGCTGCTGTCAATCAAACTCAGTTAGTCAATCAGGATAGAGAGGGGACAGGGCCGGGCTGCAGCTTCATGTCTGAATGGATACACGGAGCTGCAGCTCGACTCGGGTACCCCATAGCAAGCTGCTTGCTGTGGGGGCACTCAACATGTGGGAGGGGCTAGAAGCTCCAGTGTGGGACACGAGAAGAGGAGGATCCAGGCTGCCCTGTGCAAAACCACTGTACAGAGCAGGTAAGTATTTGTTACATGTTTGTCATTTTAATAGAAAAAAAAACAAGACTTTACAATCACTTTAAAAAAAACTATGCATATTCTTATGACTACTCTTAAGCATTTAAGGTGCTGTGGAACCCAATTCCTATTGGCATCTGTTTCCTGGACACTCCGATTGAAGCAATCCTAGGTGTATGGGTTGGTATCAGCCTGTGAGGTGGATGTATGATTGGTGTCCTGAACTGGAATAAGTAGGGGTTGGCAAGGGACACATTTTTTTATAAAAATAATAACATCCTTAGACAGTTACTTTCCAGAAACTAGGCTGATAGTTGTGAGTGTTTCAGGACCATGGACAGTTGCAATGCACCAATGCAATCTTGCAATGCAAAAAAAAATGCAGAATAGTGCACCTCATTGCAAAGGATCAAAAGCTTAGATTAGCAGTCCCAAAGTTTAGTACCTTAGTATGCTGTCAAAGTGCAATTTACAATCATTTTCAGCAGTGTTTTCTAGCATTTAGTAATAGGATATGCAAAGAGCTTTTTCTTTTGCTACACATGGGGATGAGCTTTGAATCCAGCATGTTTGCAGTTCATCCAAGCCAGTAGGCAAACAAACTGGCTAAATTTGTCCAGTTCCCTGCCCAAACTCCCAGCTGATTTGTGTAAAGAAATATCAGCGAAAGTCTGTTATTTTGGAGTGATAGAACTATTTGTCACGACCATATTTGATATATCAAAAATGCGAAATGAAGGGACTTTCAGTTCTAGCACTCGGGATAAACCTAGTACAACTGGAATATAAAAGACTATAAGCCTATACTTTATTGGTATGAAGAATTGTGATGACAGAAAAAATAGTTCCGGAATATAGTGTATAAGACCACTAGAGACATAGATATTGCAGTCATCCTAACAGAATCCCATTTCACAGACAAAACAAACAGCAGAGTTTTAAAAAATTAGTCATCCTACATTTGAACATTTTACTTCTTGCCCAAAATGTATGAAAGCATGTGTGATCACTCCAGGCAGGCCGACTGTATGGGGGGTCAAAAGTTTTACTGGACGATTATCTTAGGCCACATGGTAGAGGCTGTCCTTTTACCTAAAAAATACCATACATTTACTTACTACGCGAGATGGTATTTAGATATTGAAGAAAACCTTTTTGTGGCAATCACTGTAGAAACCCTGTTATTCCATAGGAAAAGTCTAGAGGTAGTACCACTTTTTCTAAGTGAAATGGATTTGGAGTCACAACCTTACAAAGACTTTGTGGTTCAATTCAAGACTTTGTTTTAACTTAACCGTACTTTTGTTTTTGATGGGTCCAGCTACCTCCAGATGCAGAAGATCGTGATAAGCACTACATGTGCCAACCTGTACCTAGGGTTGTGGGAGCATTGCTTTCCTTACAGGAGCATCTATTGACGTACCTGTGCTATATCCTAATACTGTTGAATAGACCCATAGATCTGTTGATGGAATTTTTGAAGAACTCAAAAATAACCCTTACAATCTCAATTTTACTATGGCACTTGACAGATGAATATTATGTTTCTTAATGTAATGAGGCACAAAGATGTAAAAAACTTTCTGGATGCCAAATTATTCAGAAAACCCGTGGTGGGCAACACAATGCTGCATGTGACCAGTTCCCATCCTATTCATTTAATCTATTGAATTCCAAAAGGTCAGTAGCTTTGCATAAAGTATATAAAGCATGAAGGACTCTGTTTTTGAATTGGAGTCAAATGAATTACAGACTCACTTCTTCAAGCACAGTTATAGTCACAAATATTTCAAAAGTATACCATCAGGCAAAAAGTACTCCTCATGACCTGTGCTGTCTCAAGAGCAAAATCAATAAAGATCCAAAACAGTTAGCAAGAATACTACAACCAGGCTAAACAAATGTTTCATAAATAATGGGATATCCTGTCTGAGAATACATTTTGCAGTATTTTGTAGAGGATCCCGTCATCATTACATTCAGAGGAAATATATTGCAGAACTAATGACCATGTTTATGCTATAATAAATGGTAATTTAAGTACCCCTGTGGGAAGACACTTCACTCATACACTCATAAGTACCAAACAAAAGGTTAATTGTGTATTCCTAGAACCCACATGTAAAAGAAGATGGCTTTAATTAAAAAAAAAGACAAGGCCAGGGCAACGAAAGGCCAGAGGTAATTGAGCAACTCTCTTTTGCATCTTTTCCATGAAGCCTATTGTCGGCTTTATATACTCTATTATCGTCTCTTAATATGTGTTTAGCCTGTTTAAGACGTTTTGGTTATGGTATCGCGCCTAACCCATTATTATTCTCATTAGTTATATTATTTGTGTTTGGATAACTGTTTATGATTTATTGGTTATTTGTGTATTGTAAATATTAAAGTGATTCTAAAGGTATATTTTTAACCCCTTGGAGCCGGCGCATGCTGGCCGCATAAGAGGTTTTACATGCCGGGAGGCAGGGCAGGGCTTAAGGCCATGTGACCACCTGCCAGGCTGCGTGCTCGGATAAGGATCTGGTATGGATCTTGGGGGGGACCTCATGCAAAATTTTGTCGGGGTTCCCCTGCAAGATTCTCAGCACACAAGTCACACTGCATCATCTTGATCCGGCTTCTGATGCGACTTCTATTCAAATCAATGGGCTCCTATAGGGAACCATTGATTTTGAATAGCGACAGAGAAACGCTGGGCGGTGCATAACGCTGTGTATACAGCGTTAAGCCCCGTTAAATCATGTTTAACATATTTTACAGCGTCTGTCATTTTTACAGCTCTAGCGCTGGAGCCTCAGAATGCACTGGTCCTGGTTTTTTTTTGTTTTTTGGAGCTTAAAAACGCCTATGCCATGTACAGCTCAAAAACACCATGGTGGGCATGAGGCCATAGGCTAACATGGAGAGGTGTTTTTAAGCTGCAAAAAATGCTCAAAAAAGCAGCTGTAAAAATGTCCGTGGGCATGAGGCCTAAATCCTTTTTCTTAGAGCTCTGCTAGGGGTATGTGTATGTTAAACACTATTTTATTGATTTTTCATAAATACAGCTTTATAAGCATATAAACTGCATGTTTGCAATATGGATGATTTACCCTACTGTTAACTACTTCTATTTGATATTCAACCGCCATGTATGTGTATTTAATTCACTTTCTAATTTTTTTCGTTGTTCTGTTATGGTCACATTTTATTTACTGTATCTTCTGTTAAATGTTTTTCCTTTTGGTTTTGTTTTTCCATTGTATACATGTTGGCTGGTATTCTTCTAATTGGCCGCTAGATGGTGCACGGTGTGTTCCTGGGGCTGTGCTATGCATTGCACATGCCCGGAAGGGGGGGCTCCACCTCTGCATAACCAGTGGGTGACAGAAGTGCTTCCGATTCCCCATTGGGGCCTTGTGTGCAGGGAGGAGCTCCTACATGTCCCCGCTGTGTGTGACACGCCGGCACGTGAGGTCATCACGCCCCTAAGGGTGGGGCTACGCCACACGCCTCTGTGTCAGAGAGACACTCTGAGTTCCGGCCCCAGCTGTTACTCTTTACAGCTCTAATGGGGCGAAACAACCAGCATTATGTAATTAACCAGTGAGGATTGGTTTCCTCACATGCTGACTTACTATTTAAAGTGCTCACTCACAGCTGACGCTCTCTCAGTTTGAGGACTTCCGCTCTGATGTCTGCACTGCACCTTTACTTACACAGTGAAAGGTCATTTATATTATTTTTCTGGCAATCCAGGGCAATGTATGCACTTGGCTTGCTGTTTCAACTCAGTAGCTGTGTCTCTAAAAAATATTGCATAGAACTTCATAAAACCTTCCTGTTTATTTATGGCTTTTCAGATAGGGTTATCTTCCTGCTGGTTTAAACATCAGGGTGTCTCTTGTGGATATGAAGCACTGGCCGGCTCTGGACTGCATCGTTGCACACCTATCTGTCCTTTTGAGCTCTCCCAGCCAACGTGGATCATCTGTTATTGTTTTTACCCCTTTTCCATGCTATTCCAATGAACCCTGTATGTAAGTACCTTTTAACCTAAAAATACTGTACAGCTAATTATATAAAATGACTTGTCTTCGTGTACTATTGCACATATACTATGTACTATATCTATGTTGCAGATAATGATAAAGTCACCCAAAATAAATCTCCCCTGATGAAGGAAAATATGTACCAATAAAAATTTCCGAAACATGTCGGGATGCACGCTACAAATCTTCATGGACTGACCTCAGCTTAACTCTGGCAGTGCCTGGATTATTAGCCTTTGGGTTTGATATATATATATATATATATATAAATTCATTTGGTGTACTCTGTATATTTTAAAGTGACTGTTTTTTGACGATATAAATTCATCTATTGTACTTAATAAAAGTGGCACTTGGTTGCCTTTTACATACTTCATTACTCCCATTTCTGCCTTAAAAGTCCAAGGGGGTGGCTCCTATTGCACCAGTTGCATGTGCTCTTTCTTCCTACTCTTAATAATGAGTGACTAAAAACTCTGTAGATTAAGATTTTGATAGCATTGCATTATTGCCTGCAGCCAGCACTTTTTAATTATTCTGGGAATTCCTATGAAAATTGGAGGGGCTGTAAGGTTTATGCCCATGAGATGGCTTGTGGTAAACAGTAATGGCTCTCCTATGATGATACATGATTTGATACGGCCAGCTACTTATATGAGTACAAGTCTAGATAATTAAACTTAGCAATATTTCCATCATGTTTTAAATGCTCACACTGTAGGATAGTAAATATGTTCTGCTCTTAAAAGTTAAGAATCACTGCTGTACTTCTGGGATTCTTCATTTATGTAGGAATGGTGGTTAGAAGAATTTGTTTTTCCCAATCCAGAGTATCTGTTTAATGATTAGGAGTAGGCAGGAGAATAGAAACAATGCTAGTGCCATATAGCGCCTCATAATACAGTGGTGTGAAAAAGTGTTTGCCCCCTTCCTCATTTCCTGTTCCTTTGCATGTTTGTCACACTTAAGTGTTTCGGAACATCAAACCAATTTAAACAATAGTCAAGGACAACACAAGTAAACACAAAATGCAATTTGTAAATGAAGGTGTTTATTATTAAAGGTGAAAAAAAATCCAAACCATCATGGCCCTGTGTGAAAAAGTGATTGCCCCCCTTGTTAAAACATACTATAACTGTGGTTGTCCACACCTGAGTTCAATTTCTCTAGCCACACCCAGGCCTGATTATTGCCACACCTGTTCACAATCAAGGCATCACTTAAATAGGAGCTGCTTGACACAGTAAGGTCCACCAGAAGATCCTTAAAAGCTACACATCATGCCGAGACCCAAAGAAATTCAGGAACAAGTGAGAAAGAAAGTAATTGAGATCTATCAGTCTGGAAAGGGTTATAAAGCCATTTCCAAAGCTTTGGGAATCCAGCGAACCACAGTGAGAGCCATTATCCACAAATGGCGAAGACATGGAACAGTGGTGAACCTTCCCAGGAGTGGCCGGCCGCCAAAAATTACCCCAAGAGCGCAGCGACGACTCATCCAAGAGGTCACAAAAGACCCCACAACAACGTCCAAGGAACTGCAGGCCTCACTTGCCTCAGTTAAGGTCAGCGTTCATGCCTCCACCATCAGGAAAAGACTGGGCAAAAAATGGCCTGCATGGCAGAGTTCCAAGGAGAAAACCACTGCTGAGCAAAAAGAACATCAAAGCTCGTCTCAATTTCTCCACAACACATCTTGATGATCCCCAAGACTTTTGGGACAACATTCTGTGGACCGATGAGACAAAAGTGGAACTCTTTGGAAGGTGTGTGTCCAAGTATATCTGGCGTAGAAGGAACACTGCATTTCAGAAAAAGAACATTATACCAACAGTAAAATATGGTGGTGGTAGTGTGATGGTCTGGGGCTGTTTTGCTGCTTCAGGACCTGGAAGACTTGCCGTGATAAAAGGAACTATGAATTCTGCTGTCTACCAAGCGATCCTGAAGGAGAATGTCCGACCATCTGTTCGTGTACTCAAGCTGAAACAAACTTGGGTTCTGCAGCAGGACAATGATCCTAAACACACCAGCAAGTCCACCACCGAATGGCTGAAGAAAAACAAAATGAAGACTTTGGAGTGGCCTAGCCAAAGTCCAGACCTGAATCCTATTGAGATGTTGTGGTATGACCTTAAAAAGGCCGTTCATGCTCGAAAACCCTCTAATGTAACTGAATTAGGACAATTCTGCAAAGATGAGTGGGCCAAAATTCCTCCAGGACGCTGTAAAAGCCTCATTGCACGTTATCGCAAACGCTTGGTTGCAGTTGTTGCTGCTAAGGGTGGCCCAACCAGTTATTAGGTTTAGGGGGCAATCACTTTTTCACACAGGGCCATGATGGTTTGGATTTTTTTTCACCTTTAATAATAAACACCTTCATTTACAAATTGCATTTTGTGTTTACTTGTGTTGTCCTTGACTATTGTTTAAATTGGTTTGATGTTCCGAAACACTTAAGTGTGACAAACATGCAAAGGAACAGGAAATGAGGAAGGGGGCAAACACTTTTTCACACCACTGTATGTATAGTGGATGAAGTCACAGTGCTCCGGGATTGGGTTTCTCAGGTCTGCTGTAAATTAGGTGGGATATGGAGGTAAGGACACTATGGATATGAACATTACAGAACAGCTGAGTGTCAGGATATGCATTTTCATTTCTGAGCTGAAAGAGCAATAAAACAGTAAGAAACAGACTTCAGAGTGTAAATGTAGCCAACGCATCAAAATACAGCCAAGAATGTGCTGGCAGTGAGGTAGTCTGGGCATAAAATGTTTCACCATAGCCTTCACTTGCCTTCGTTAAGAAACCTGAACCAAACCCATTTATCCTGTGCTGCACTACAACGTTATGGCAACAGTAGTTTTGGAAACTGTCAGCTGGCTTTAAATAGATCTAAACCTAATCACTAAAATCTCATATAAGCTTTAACATGTTAATGTAATTTCAAAAGTTGTTTCCAACTTTTCTAAATCTGCAGCTTTTATTAAAATAATACCTAATTCTCCTGCCACGAGGTGCCTGTTCAGTTACATCCTGTTATGGAGTCTAATGACAGCACAATCAAAGACATGTAACAGGCTCACTGGCCACCAGTGTCTTATTTCTGTAGTTCCATCTATAAATCAATTTTTATCTTCCTGCAGGGAAGTGGGTAAACAAGTTAGGGCAAACTGCCTGTCCTGGCCTTTCCCAATCCCCATCCTACAAATGGCCCCACAACTGACCTCAGATTGGACAGGGGACTGCAGTGTACTGTGCAAGCAAATATTTCATCTATAGGCCCCAGTGAAGAAACTGTCTACTGGGATTTTAAAAAAAGGCCTTACATGTACAGTACACTGACTCAGCAAAGAGGACTGCAGAACTGAAAGGGCCAGTATAGGCTGTGACCAGTTGACGAGGTTGCTGGCTAATTGATGTCAGTGGTTGAATGGTGTGAGAGACAAGGGGGCAGCTTACCAACTTGCTTGTATTGTTATCCTTTAAGTGTCAGAGGACTTTTAGGGCCATCATTATCACTTGTACAGGGTCAGCCCAAGGTAATATTGCAGATGATTATCCTATATATTCAAAATAATGTAGACTGCCTGGAAAATACAAAAAAAAGAGTTGAGGGCTATAAAATCTAGTCAATGGGGCTTTCGAAAGGACATCTCCAAAGGAAAGCCTTGCAGAACATAACACTGTATAAAAAGCCAAGAGAGCATAAAATTACCACACATCTTAAAACTCAATTCCAGGTATGCATATTCTTGCATAGTATGCATGTGTCCAGGGGTGTTGCTAGGTGGGAAAAAACCAGGGGCTTCAGCACGAAGTCCAAGCCCGGCATCGGGGGGTGGGGGTAGGCTCACTTGCTGGTTACTGCCTGGTTCACCAGTGCCCATCAATGTTGACCACTAAACTGACCTACCTGACCATTACACTGACCTACTTGCCCCTACACTAATCTACCAGACCCCTACACTAACATACCAGACCCCTACACTAAACCCCCTGACACCTACACTGACCTACCTGACTCATACACTAACCTACCTGACTTTTTCACGTCAGACTTCAGGTGACCTCTTGACACGCCTGCAGGCTGCAGCTCAGCCTTACCTGTAGTGTGTGGCACGCCCATCCCATTCATGACAACTCACAGATAGCAGGCTGCATGCACTAGGCAGCCAGAGCCAGTATAGTAGAGCCGCCCGCAGCCCACCCACCCGAGCTACAACCAGGGATCTCATAGTGCTCGGCGTGGCCACAGTGTCATTCCCGCCTCCTGGACCGGTGGCGCCTATGATGGACATCACACGTCCCGTGGTCCTGGAATTGAACCAGTGTGATGTCCATCATAGGCATTGCCGGGTCCAGGAGGCGGGACGATTGTTTGATAAATCCCTGCTAGGATCGATCCCCGCTAGCTTCGCTGAGTGAGACAGTCAGTGACAGCCTGACTCTGAGTCTTTGTATACGACCGCTCGGGCTCGGGCCTAATAATACAATTATGAATGCCCGAGACCCGGGGCTTTTTGAGGGCCCACTCGGGGCTCCACCCACCCCTCAGCCCCCCTCCTGACGCCACTGCATGTGTCATACCTGGAAGATCCCCTGAAAGCTGAAAATCACTGTAGTCTGCCCTGCTACTACAGTGCTAGCCACTAGCTTCTGGGTCCTGTGCCAAACGGCTTCCCTGCTGCTTAGTGAACATAGAAGATCACTTAGGACCTATGTGTGCTGCACGACTATAAATGTTTTAAGTGCGTTGCATTAAAATTTAGCACGACAAATCTGAGGTGAATAGCTGATTGTTAAGGATGCCATCCAGTTCTGGCTTCTCAATAACCAGCTTTTCACCAGTGGGGGCCAACTCTGCTATTTACTGTTTTTTAAAGGGGAGTTCCACTCAAAAATTGAACTTCCGCTTTAAGCGAAGGTGACCCCCTGACATTCCACATTTGGCATGTAATTTTTTTTGTGTGGGGGGGAGTGGATACCCTCTTTTTAGGGGCATCCAGCTCCCACTTCCTCCCGAGGGGCTCCCCGGAGCCGGAAGGAAGTTCACCTCTCCCCCCTCCCTCCATGCAATCTTCTGGGACATATCACAGGCCCCATAAGATTGCCCAGCCAACCACAGCCCGCAGCTCGTGCATGTGCAGTGCATGCCCGGCTGTGAAGCCACTCACAGACACAATGCCGATGCTGAGGAGAGGAGGGGGAGAGGAGCGGGGCTTTGTTCATTGCTGGACCGTAGGACAGGTGAGTGTCAATTTAAGGTGAGTGTCCGATTATTAAAAGTCAGCAGCTACACTGTTTGTAGCTGCTGACTTTTATATGGGTGGAACTTTGCTTTAAGTAGCTGGCAACTGGCAGTGTCCTAAACAACCAGTGATAATTCCATGTATGCCTCTCGTAGTACCTCCTTGAGGGTCCGTATACTCCAGCTTCTCTTGTACAGGAGCGATGTTCCCATTGGAGGGGAGAGGAGCTAGAGAAACTGGGCTAGGCAGCAGAGAGCATCGACTCTAAGAATGTGAGAGGAGGAAAGGGGTGCAGCTGGGCTGACTCCTCCACAGGAGCTGGATGGTGACCACCATGAAGTGAGGGGGGAGTGAGGAGGCATTGTTGGTTTATATATTCGCTGATTTTGTAAAGAAGCCGGGATGTGCCAGCTCCTTAACAATCAGCTATTCACTGGGTGTTAACACCTTCCCGCCCGGCTGATTAATGGCCAGGTGGGCCTTTCGTCCCTTTGACTGGACGTCATATGATGTCCTCTCAAAAGGCACCACGCAGTGGCACAATCTGTCACCGGCTGTTTCCACAGTTGACACACTCAATGACTGATCACTGTACCGGCTTGCTGCCGGTACCATGTGACCGCTGTGACCAATCACAGCAGATAACATGACAGTTGTAAACAATGGATGGCTTCCTTTTATGTCATCTATTGTGTACATTTGTGTTTGCTAGCTGTGATTGGTTAATGTGATCACATGGTACAGACAGGGCCAATCCCAGCCCATCTTTACCATGTGATTAGCTCTGGCCAATCACAACAAAACAAACTAAATGAATCAGTTTCATGCAGTAAAATGCTTGCTTATAGCAATGTAATGCATTGCATTAAGCAATCATAATGTGTAAACAAATAAAAATCCTGGTCCCTTCCCTAGAGTAGTACAATGCTACTATGGTAACATTATATTGCTCTGGTCACTAGTCAGTGTCCCTGATAACCACCACACCAGTTGTATGATGACACTGTACTGCACTGGAGACAGTATGTCAAAAAAACAATTCTGACATTTTTTATTTTTTTATTTCTTAAATTTTCCAAAAATGTATGACAGAAAATTACAACTTCAAAAAACTTGCCATGCTTCTTACTAGATTTCTTGGACTGTCTGCTTTACAAATAGGGGTCATTTGGGGGATATTTTTACTTTCCTGACATTTTTGGGCCTCAAGAAATGAGACTGCCAGAACATCAGGATTGATCAATTTTAAGATATCTATACCATATTTTGTGGACTCTATAACTTGTATAGTTGGGTAAATAAAATTATAAAAATTTAGTTTGGTACAGTGTTGCATGACTGCGCAATTTTCATTCAAAGTGTGACAGTGCTAAAAACTGAAAATTGTCCTGAGCAGGAAGGGGGTAAAAGTGTCTGGTATTGAAGTGGTTAAGGATGTCGGCAGGTTCCCGCTTTTTAACAACCAGCATTTTCAAATCACAAGACCCCAACACACCCTGGGTGCATATTAGGTGCATTTTGATGGAAAGGGTAATGAATGCAAAGAATTCTCTATATGGAGGAGGTATATACTGTGACATCACTGCCTCACCTCTCCACATGGTTCAATCAGAGAAGGTTTTGCATGCTGAGTGAGTGCCATCCTGAGTTCACCAAGCAGCATAGCAGCCAATCAGGACCCTGAAGCTGTAGTATAGCGAATTGGGTTCTCTGAAGGCGTCTGATCATTGCTTGAATATTCTTATGCCGTGTACACATGACCGGACTTTCCAGCAGACTAGGTCCGGCGGTCTTCCCGACGGACTTTTGATGCAGTTCCGACAGACTTTCCGAACGAGCGGACTTGCGCACACACAAACTGACTTTCCGGCAGACTAGGTCTGACGGACTTCCGAATGAACGGACTTGCCCACACATGGACTAAAGTCCGTTCATTTTGAACGTGACTCCAGGTACTCCAGGACTCCAGGTACGACGGGACTAGAAAGGACACCTTGTGAGCCCCATTGCCTGGTATGGATTTTAAGGGGAACCCCCACGCCGAAAAAATGGCATGGGGGTCCCCCCCAAAGTCAATACCAGACTCTTATCCGAGCACGCTGCCCGGTAGGTCAGGAAAGGGGGTGGGGACGAGCGAGCGCCCCCCTCCTGAACTGTACCAGGCCACATGCCCTCAACATGGGGGGGTGGGTGCTTTGGGGAAGGGGGGTGCCCTGCGGCCCCCCCACCCCAAAGCACCTTGTCCCCATGTTGATTAGGACAAAGGCCTCTTCCCTACAACCCTGGCCGCTGGTTGTCGGGGTCTGTGGGCGGGGGGCTTATCGGAATCCGGGAGCCCCCTTTAATAAGGGGGCCCCCAGATCCGGCCCCCCACCCTATGTGAATAAGTATGGGGTACATCGTACCCCTACCCATTCACCTGGGGAAAAAAAGTGTCAATAAAAAAACACACTAGACAGGTTTTTTAAAGTAATTTATTAGGCAGCTCCAAGGGTCTTCTTCCGACTTCGGGTGTATCTTCCGACTTCTCCACGCTTTTCGGTTCTTCTCCCGCTCTCTGGCCTCTTCTCCCTGTCTCTGGTTCTTCTGCCGGGCTCCTTCGCTATCTTCTTCCAGCTCTTTTACTAGCGTTGGCCCGGTCTTCTCCTTCGTTGTCTTTTTCTTCTTCCCTCTTCTGTTCTTCCTAGGTTGACACAACGCTCTATCCCACTGTAATGCTGTGTACACGGTGCGCGACGACTTATATAGGCATGGGGCGGGGTGCTATTTTACTAGCGTTGGCCCAGTCTTCTCCTTCGTCGTCTTCTTCTTATGACGGCACATTCCCAGCATGCCCCTGGCGGGGACGTCATAAGGGACGGGGTCCCGGGGCATGCTGGGACGGTGCTGTCATAAGGGGCAGGGTGACTGTGTGACATCACCCGGTGACCCCGCCCATGCCTATATAAGTCGTTTTCTCACCGTGTACACAGCATTACAGAAGGAGAGAGTGTTGTGTCAACATCGAAGGAACGGAAGAGGAAAGAAGAAGAAGACAACGAAGGAGAAGACCAGGCCAACACTAGTAAAAGAGCTGGAAGAAGATAGCGGAGGAGCCTGACAAAAGAACCGGAGACTGGGAGAAGAGGCTGGAGAGTGGGATAAGATCGGGAAAGCGCAGAGAAGTCGGAAGAGACCCCCGAAGTTGGACGAAGACCCCAGAGCTGGCTAATAAATGACTTTAAAAACCTGTCTAGTGTGTTTTTTTTATTGACACTTTTTTCCCCAGGTGAATGGGTAGGGGTACGATGTACCCCATACTTATTCACATAGGGTGGGGGGCCGGGATCTGGGGGAACCGGAGACCAGGAGAAGAGGCCTGAGAGCGGGAGAAGAACCGGAAAGCGCAGAGAAGTTGGAAGAGACCCCGAAGTCTGAAGAAGACCCCCGGAGCTGCCTAATAAATTACTTTAAAAACCTGTCTAGTGTGTTATTTTTATTGACACTTTTTTCCCTAGGTGAATGGGTAGGGGTACGATGTACCCCACACTTATTCACATAGGGTGGGGGGCTAGGATCAGGGCGCCCCCCTTCCCCAAAGCACCCACCCCCCCATGTTGAGGGCATGTGGCCTGGCGCTCGTCCCCACCCCCTTTCCTGACCGGCCGGGCTGCATGCTCGGATAAGGGTAAGGGCAGAGAGAGAGAGACAGGCAGAGAGAGAGAGAGGGAAAGTGATAGAGAGAGGCAGAGAGAGAGACTGTCAGAAAGGGACAGACAGAGAGAGAGAGAGGCAAAGCGAGAGAGAGAGAGAGAGAGAGAGAGAGAGGGGGGGAGAGAGAAGGGGGCACAGAGAGAGAAAGACAGGTACAGAGAGAGAGAGAGAGAGAGAGAGAGGTGGGGTACAGAGATAGGGGGTACACAGAGAGAGGGGCACAGAGAGGCAGGCAGAGACAGGCAGAGAAAGAGAGAGACAGGTACAGAGAGAGAGAGAAAGGCAGAGAAAGACACAGGCAGAGAGAAAGACAGAGAGAGAGACAGAGAGAGAGAGAGACAGGCAGAGAGAGAGACTGGCAGAAAGAGAGATACTGGCAGAGAGAGACTGGCAGAGAGATAGAGAGGCAGAGCGTGAGTGAGAGACAGGCAGATAGAGAATCCATAGTTAAAGCACACTGCTCTCTCTTCTCTCACAGAATGGCTGAAATAGTTAATAATTTACATGTTTTTCCTGCATTGAGGACTATTGGGAGTCTCCTGAGGTTTTCTTTAAAAAAGCTTCTAACCTCAACTGCTGATAACTGCTGCTAAACTCAGTATGTAAAAGCTGTTAAATGCACGTTTTTCACTGTCGTTTATCGGCTGTCAGTTTCCAGTCTTCAGAAGAGGTTTTCAACTGCCCCCTGTACATGAGGCAAATTCTTCCGGGGCTGAAATGGTTAAAGTGCTACTAAACCCACAACAGTAAAATCAGTCTGTATATGCAGGAAAGCCTGCTTATTATACTCACTGTGCAACCTAAGGGGTTAACCCTCTGCATTATGTAAAAATGCTGTGTGATCCTGTCATCTCTGATCCTCACCTTCTTCCAGTGTCTCCAGTCTCCACCTCATCTCCGCATAGTATAGAGGGCAGGGGACAAGCTGCACAGGCTCAGTTTGGTGTGTATTGCTAGATATTTTTTTTCTTGGGAGAGTGCATGTGATCAGCACAGGGCCAATCAGCACTGTCCAGATAGAGGGTCAGGGGTCCTGCAGTCTTATAGGACAGTGAGAGCAGTATGAAAACTCCTCCTACAAGCTTTAACCAGACGCTGATAGAAGTCACAAGACTGCTATATACTGCTGATGAGGAAATGTTGGCAATTTATATTTACTAAAATAATTGCATTTCCATGTTCCTGTGGGAGACCAGATATAGTGAATGCAGGCTCCTGGGTTTAGTAACACTTTTAATATAATCAGTAGTAGCAGTGCATGAATCTTTCCATGGCCGTCGCTGCCACCCCCTTTTTGGGCGCCGGGCGCCTGAATTACAACGGCGGGGGGTGTTTTTGAAGCACCTGATTTGAGCCATAGGCTCTAATATGCGTCAAAAAAGGTAAACAGTGAGCGCCAAGCTTGACGCTCGCAGTTCACCCAGCTGTGTTAGATACAGTGGTGTGAAAAAGTGTTTGCCCCCTTCCTCATTTCCTGTTCCTTTGCATGTTTGTCACACTTAAGTGTTTCGGAACATCAAACCAATTTAAACAATAGTCAAGGACAACACAAGTAAACACAAAATGCAATTTGTAAATGAAGGTGTTTATTATTAAAGGTGAAAAAAAATCCAAACCATCATGGCCCTGTGTGAAAAAGTGATTGCCCCCTAAACCTAATAACTGGTTGGGCCACCCTTAGCAGCAACAACTGCAACCAAGCGTTTGCGATAACGTGCAATGAGGCTTTTACAGCGTCCTGGAGGAATTTTGGCCCACTCATCTTTGCAGAATTGTCCTAATTCAGTTACATTAGAGGGTTTTCGAGCATGAACGGCCTTTTTAAGGTCATACCACAACATCTCAATAGGATTCAGGTCAGGACTTTGGCTAGGCCACTCCAAAGTCTTCATTTTGTTTTTCTTCAGCCATTCGGTGGTGGACTTGCTGGTGTGTTTAGGATCATTGTCCTGCTGCAGAACCCAAGTTCGTTTCAGCTTGAGTACACGAACAGATGGTCGGACATTCTACTTCAGGATCTCTTGGTAGACAGCAGAATTCATAGTTCCTTTTATCACGGCAAGTCTTCCAGGTCCTGAAGCAGCAAAACAGCCCCAGACCATCACACTACCACCACCATATTTTACTGTTGGTATAATGTTGTTCTTTTTCTGAAATGCAGTGTTCCTTCTACGCCAGATATACTTGGACACACACCTTCCAAAGAGTTCCACTTTTGTCTTTGTCCACAGAATGTTGTCCCAAAAGTCTTGGGGATCATCAAGATGTGTTGTGGAGAAATTGAGACGAGCTTTGATGTTCTTTTTGCTCAGCAGTGGTTTTCTCCTTGGAACTCTGCCATGCAGGCCATTTTTTGCCCAGTCTTTTCCTGATGGTGGAGGCATGAACGCTGACCTTAACTGAGGCAAGTGAGGCCTGCAGTTCCTTGGACGTTGTTGTGGGGTCTTTTGTGACCTCTTGGATGAGTCGTCGCTGCGCTCTTGGGGTAATTTTGGGCGGCCGGCCACTCCTGGGAAGGTTCACCACTGTTCCATGTCTTCGCCATTTGTGGATAATGGCTCTCACTGTGGTTCGCTGGATTCCCAAAGCTTTGGAAATGGCTTTATAACCCTTTCCAGACTGATAGATCTCAATTACTTTCTTTCTCAATTGTTCCTGAATTTCTTTGGGTCTCGGCATGATGTGTAGCTTTTAAGGATCTTCTGGTGGACCTTACTGTGTCAAGCAGCTCCTATTTAACTGATGCCTTGATTGTGAACAGGTGTGGCAATAATCAGGCCTGGGTGTGGCTAGAGAAATTGAACTCAGGTGTGGACAACCACAGTTATAGTATGTTTTAACAAGGGGGGCAATCACTTTTTCACACAGGGCCATGATGGTTTGGATTTTTTTTCACCTTTAATAATAAACACCTTCATTTACAAATTGCATTTTGTGTTTACTTGTGTTGTCCTTGACTATTGTTTAAATTGGTTTGATGTTCCGAAACACTTAAGTGTGACAAACATGCAAAGTAACAGGAAATGAGGAAGGGGCAAACACTTTTTCACACCACTGTAAGTGAATGAGTATTCGCTTTCCTAACACTGAACCGCCTCTCTGCCATTTAGGTGCTTGGGTCTGTTACCCGCAGCTGATTGGCTGAAACGACAGGCGCTGTGATTGGATGCCTATCAGGCGTCCAATCATAGGATAGGACGGCAGAAGAAGACATCGAGGACATCGCTCGCTGTGTCACCCGCTTCCCCACCGAGACAGGGTAAGTGCCGGGCAGACGGCGGGCGGGGGGAGGGGGCACAGTGGGAGCATTTGATGGACACAGTGGGAGCATTTGATGGCACAGTGGGAGTATTTAATGAATCAGTGGGAGCATTTGATGGGCACAGTGGAAGCGTTTGATGGGCACAGTGGAAGCGTTTGATGGGCACAGTGGCAGGGTTTGATGAGCATTGTAGCTGCGTTTGATGGGCACTGTGGCGGTATTTGATGGGCACAGTGGCTGCATTTGATGGGCACAGTGGCTGTGTTTGATGGCACAGTGGCTGCGTTTGATGGGCACAGTGGCTGCATTTAATGGGCTCAGTGGCTGCGTTTGATGGCACAGTGGCTGCTTTGATGGCACAGTGGCTGCCTTTGATGGTACAGTGGCTGCGTTTGATGGTACAGTGGCTGCATTTGATGGTACAGTGGCTGCGTTTGATGGCACAGTGGCTGCGTTTGATGGCACAGTGGCTGCGTTTGATGGTATAGTGGCTGCGTTTTATTGTATAGTGGCTGCGTTTGATGGCACAGTGGCTGCGTTTGATGGCACAGTGGCTGCGTTTGATGGTATAGTGGCTGCGTTTTATTGTATAGTGGCTGGGTTTGATGGTACAGTGGCTGCGTTTGATGGCACAGTGGCTGCGTTTGATGGTATAGTGGCTGCGTTTTATTGTATAGTGGCTGGGTTTGATGGTACAGTGGCTGCGTTTGATGGCACAGTGGCTGCGTTTGATGGTATAGTGGCTGCGTTTTATTGTATAGTGGCTGGGTTTGATCATACAGTGGCTGCATTTGATGGCACAGTGGCTGCATTTCATGGGCACAGTATGGCTGCAATTGATGTTTTTTTTTTTCAGAATTTTTCAGTTTGTTTGCGCCCCCCCCCCCCCCCCCCAAAAATGTTTAACACCAGCCGCCACTACTAATCAGTAAATGTATACTAAAATACCTCTTTGGTTATGTGTGGAAAACTGAAAGATCAGGACTTGAATGACATGAATGAGCATTGCTGTCAGACTGTGCTAACTTGGGACCACTACAAAGATGAAAATTTGGAAGCACCGCAGGCTTTGTTTCACAGTCATGAAGGAATGATTGACTAGCTAAGAGAAAACTAGAGAAGTGCCTGAGGTTCTGTACTGTAGAGAATTGCAAAAATAAGATTAGGAACGTATGAAAAGCTATAACAGCTAATCTTCATGTATGTTCTTGTAACTAACCTTTTCCCATTCAAATCTCCTGGGAAACTTTCTTTATTGAGCGTATTCTTACATTGCATTTAATGTCACAAACTCCAATGCTGCTGTGTGTCCCCTCTAAAGGAGGAGCACTAAATGAACACTTGGAGAACACAATATCATTAGAAGCTATAAACACATGTTGCTTGTGTCATTTTACTATAGGGCTTTTTCTGATTGAAGAAGGGTTCAATCTGGGTAGTCTGAGTTTATTGGCCATTTTAAAACATTAGTGAGAAAATGTGTCAGAGAAAAAAATAAAAAAGTTTAAAACCCCTAAGAAGAACAAGCTAGAGGGAAGTTTATCCTAAGAATTTCCCCCATTATTACGAATGGAGAAGAACTGTAATTCATCAAGGTGTACAATTATACTGGAACATAAAAGCTCACAAAGAATGAGCACTGCACAAACCATTTGACATTTCAGTTGTACATAGGGTCACTAAGATCACACTTGCAGCAGAGCATCCTGTTCTGCCTGTCCTGCATTCCCTCATAAAGTTTATTTACCTTAATATGGCTTTTTTAATAAGGCCCCTTTCACACGGACGATCCGTTCAGGTCCACCTGTCAGTTTTTTAGGCGGACCTAAACGGACACTCCATAGAGGTCTATGGACGGACGGATGTCAGTGGTGACACGTCCGCTGACTTCCGACCCGCTCTGATACAAAAAAGTGTGACGGAGGAAAAAACAATTTTTCCATCCGTCTGCGGATCGGATCGGGTGACGACGGACTCTACGGTCCGTCTTCATCCGATTCCCCCATAGGGGAGAGCGGCGCTCTGACAGGTCCGTCCCTGCACAGAGTGCAGAGACAGACCTGTCATCTGCCTGCTCAGCGTGGATCATCGGAGCGATCCCCCGCTGTGCAGAGCGGGCTCCGTACACGGACATGTCCTTGTGAAGGAGCCCTAAAAGTTGTGACTGTGTTCTTTGAGACAGTCCAATGCAAATAATAGGGAAGATTTACTAAAACTGCTGCACTCAAGATCTGGTGCAGCTGTGCATAATAGCCAATCAGCTTCTAACTTCAGCTTGTTTAATAACGCTTTGGCAATAAAACCTGGATGATCAGCAAATTTTACTGGGACTGCGACAGTGCAGCGGACAGATCGGACACCTAACTGACACTTTTGACACTTTTTTGGGAACCAGTGACATTATTACAGTGATCAGTGCTAAATATATGCACTGACACTGTATAAATGACACTGGCAGGGAAGGGGTTAACATTAGGGGCGATCAAAGGGTTAATTGTGTTCCCTGTTTGTGCTTTCTTACTGTGGGGGGTGGGCTCACTGCATTGACACAGCGATCCATGTTCCTGATTAGCAGGAACACATGATCACAGTGTCCATGCCTGACAGAACAGCGGTTTGCCTCGTTTACTTCAGCAGGCCGCCGTTGTATCTCTGTGGGGAGGGATTGCGGGTGGCTGGCGGACAGCCGCTGATTGGCTCCCCATGTGGCCAGTCAGCATGTGATCGAGCCTCCGGCGGTGCGTGCCCGCCCCCGGTGGCTATTGCACAAAATCACGTACAGGTACGTTCACCCGCATCGCTGGACCCCGGGACAGGTAAGTGTCCAATTATTAAAAGTCAGCAGCTGCAGTATTTGTAGCTGCTGACTTTTTTTTTTTTTTTTTTTGTGGGCCCTCCTCTTTAAGGCCCCTTTCACACTTGTGCGACTTCAAAGTTGCGCGATCTTAACGCGATTTTGCCGCGATTTTTGCAGCGATTTTGCCGCAATTTCGCCGCGATTTTCAAGGAATGTGTAAGTGGTATCAAAATTGGACCAAAGTAGTGCAGGGACTACTTTGAAGTCGGACCGACTTGAAGTCGTACTAATATGAATGGCTGTCATTGGAAATCATGGGGAACAACTTAAACAATAAACAAAACTTAATACTTGCGCCAAAGAATAATATAAAAACACATAACACCATGCAATAGTTAATAAACAAGGACTGCTGCTGCTGCCTGGAAAAGGTTAAAAAACCTTGAATATGATGTAATAATAGATAAGGCTGCGCTAGCAGATGTGAATCACCACTAGGGCTGTGAGTGAAGCAAACAAAACAATAAAAATTGCAACTTATGGTAACAAAATTGCTAATACACGTGTCTCACCACTGGAGGTCGTGCAGATATAGCGACTGTGATTACTATTAAACCACTGTGAGTATAAGTGAGAAAAAACTTTGCTTTACAAAACAAACAGTAAAAACAACAAAATAGTAGATTATAAGTCAAGATAACAACTTATAATAAAATTGCTAGTACACATGTCTCACCACTAGAGGTGGTGCATATACTGCGACTGTGATTACTATTATACCGCTGTGAATATAAGTGAGAAAAACTTTGCTTAACAAAACAACATGGATGTCCTTGATGACGCCCTGGAGGAGGGGTGAAACGCGTAGACGCAATTTCCGGCCAGTAAGCCAGTGACGCCTGCTTCCTGTTCCGTCTGGAGCGCACGCCAACAGCGCACCCGGAACCTGCTGATCCAAGTCTGCTCAGTAGTGAGTCACTATTGTTTTGCACTTAGAGGTTTAGCACGGCGATACCACAAATGCTTGTTTTCTCTTTCCTTTTTACGGCACCCATATTCAACTGGAGTTCCATTGGATCATTTGAAGTATTTTCCGGATTCCTGATATTACCCATCTCACCACTTCATTATAGCTTACTTAGACCCTAGGACTGCAAAGCCGTGGGTCACATTGTTCTGGTGAGTAGGGTTCTTAAGGGGACCATCCCTTCAGGATCACCTGCAATTTATCCCAACCTGCAATATTGACTTTTAACCTACTATTATTGTTGCTGACACTGTTTGTTTTGTTAAGCAAAGTTTTTCTCACTTATATTCACAGCGGTATAATAGTAATCACAGTCGCAGTATATGCACCACCTCTAGTGGTGAGACATGTGTACTAGCAATTTTATTATAAGTTGTTATCTTGACTTATAATCTACTATTTTGTTGTTTTTACTGTTTGTTTTGTAAAGCAAAGTTTTTTCTCACTTATACTCACAGTGGTTTAATAGTAATCACAGTCGCTATATCTGCACGACCTCCAGTGGTGAGACACGTGTATTAGCAATTTTGTTACTATAAGTTGCAATTTTTATTGTTTTGTTTGCTTCACTCACACCCCTAGTGGTGATTCACATCTGCTAGCGCAGCCTTATCTATTATTACATCATGGGGAACAACTTGTCATGCTACTTTGCAGTCCCAAATCGTGGACAAGTCGTATAAGTGTGAAAGGGGCCTAAGACTTGAGTGCTATATTTATCAGCCCAGAAGGTGTTCTGGCAAATTTTCTAAGTTATAGGCTCCATGGTTGGACACCCCGGGCCTAGCCCCAGTGGATCTCATTATGGATCCCCTATTATAGTGTAATTGGCTAGTTGTCATCCTGTTTATTTGTTTACTTGGGGAGGTATATGGTATCTAGATCTTTTGGCCCAGTGTTTGCATTTTTTGCTCGAAGTCATGTTATGTACCCTGCTTTATATCTGTTCGATGTATGATGCAGTTAAACCTGTTTGAACATGTTTTTTTTGCTCTGGAAACTGTACTGTTTGTCTCTATTTCTTGATAAAGTTTTCTGAGATAAAAAAAAGTTGTATAAAACGGTATATTTTTTTGATTGGTTAAATCCCATGTAGACATTTTTGGTCTTATTAGTAGTTTTATTTTTTTCATTTTGCAATTGGGAAACGCTAAGATCAATACAGTAGATTTCCTGAGCATACATGATCTAACAGTATATGTATCTTTTAAAAAAAGTGTGACGTGTATCCCAAGATTTGATTGTTTCCACTGTGTGTTCTACCGCACAGGCTGCCAAGAAAGCACAGCAATGTCACTTCATTGAGCTGTAGTGTGGCAATCCATGGGAATAGGATGAACTGTGCTTTCTCCTCTGAGGCGCACACGGTATCTGTTGGACTAATTATTAATGTTTTGTTGAATTGCTCTCGGTGTCTGAACTCAAGCTGCTGGAGTGCACTTAGCCAAAAACAATATGCATGGTATTCAAGGCCTGAACACTTTCCCTTTTGTTTATAGCTAGCAGAACTTCATCCAGAATGTATAACTGGACTTTCACATTTACAGAAAACATACATTTTATATGCTGACTAATACGGCACTAATGTGGAACTACTTTGGGTTTTGGATTAAATAACAACTAGCACCACTGGCATTCTGCTGCTTTAATAGGATCACTTTTTTTGCATGTTGTACTAAATAAAACATACAGCAGAGCAATGACAGGAACACACAAGATGAAAATACTTCTGTTTCTCTCATTAGGGACAAAACGTGTCTCACATCTGAAAAATATATATATTTTTGTTCTCTCTATGCCAGTTTTTGGAAAAGTTCTTAAAAGTTCACAATATTTCAAGGAAAGTTATAAAGAACAGCTAATATGCACAACTGACTTGTAATATTTTAATTAAATGTATTCATGTTAGTTTTCTGGTTTAAAATATGTTTTTCTCCATCTATTAAAAAGCATTGGTATAGGCACATTTGTTTTAAGTTGCTTTAACTCCTTAATGCTTCTCTACGCATATACACTATATTACCAAAAGTATTAGGGCCCCTGCCTTTACATGCACATGAACTTTAACCACTAGCTGACCGCCCACTGTCAAATGACGGCGGGACGGTGCAGCTACTGTGGCGGGCCGCCGTCATATGACGTCGTCTACCATTCGGCCACTGGGGGGCGCGCGCGCGCGCGCCCTCCGCGTAGCTGGGGCCCCGGTCGCGATGACCGCCAGGCACCCGCGATTGCCTGGTAATCGAGCAGGACGTGGATCGGTGTGTGTAAACACACAGATCCACGTCCTGTCAGAGGAGAGGAGACCGATGGTGTGTCCCTTGTACATAGGGACACCGATCGGTCTCCTCCCCCAGTCAGTCCCCTCCCCCCACAGTAAGAATCACCAAGATAGGGTACACATTAACCCCTGCAGCGCCCCCTAGCGTTAACCCCTTCCCTGCCAGTCACATTTATACAGTAATCAATGCATTTTTATAGCACGGATCGCTGTATAAATGTAAATGGTCCCAAAAATGAGTCAAAAGTGTCCGAAGTGTCCGCCGCAATGTCGCAGTCACGATAAAAATCGCAAATCGCCGCCATTACTAGTAAAAAAAAAAAATAATAATAAAAATGCTATAAATCTATCCCCTATTTTGTAGACGCTATAACTTTTGCGCAAACCAATCAATATACGCTTATTGCGATTTTTTTTACCAAAAATATGTAGAAGAATACGTATTGGCCTAAACTGAGGAAAAAATTTGTTTAAAAAAAAAAAAAAAATTGGATATTTATTATAATAAATAGTAAAAAATATTATGTTTTTTCAAACTTGTCCCTCTTCTTTTGTTTATAGCGCAAGAAATAAAAACCGCAGAGGTGATCAAATACCACCAAAATAAAGCTCTATCTGTGGGGAAAAAATGATAAAAATTTTATTTGGGTACAGCGTTGCATGACCGCGCAATTGTCATTCAAAATGCGACAGCGCTGAAAGCTGAAAAATGGCTTGGTCAGTAAGGAGGTGTTCGTGGCTGGTAGGCAAGTAGTTAATGACATCCCAGTCTAATGCCGTACACACGAGCAGAATTTCCGTTGGAAAAATCTTGTTTTTTCTGATGGAATTCCGCTCAAGCTTGTCTTGCATACACACGGTCACACAAAAGTTCGCTGAACTTTCGACCGTCAAGAACGCGGTGAACTACAGCAGAAAATGAAGTTCAATGCTTCCGAGCATGCGTCAAATTGTTTCCGAACACGCGTAGGAATTTTGCGCGTTGGAATTGCTACAGACGATCATAATTTCCGATCGAAACTTTTTCCGACCGAAAAATAGAGAACCTGCTCTCAATCTTTTGCTGGCGGGAATTCCGTCAGCAAATGTCCGATGGAGCATACACACGGTCAGATTTTCCGACCAAAAGCTCTCTTTGCTGGCCAAATTTCTGAGTGTGTGTACGCGGCATTAGTCCGTAGGGTTCAATATTGAGTTGGCCCACCCTTTGCAGCTATAACAGCTTCATCTCTTCTGGGAAGGCTGTCCACAAGGTTTAGGAGTGTGTCTATGGGAATTTTTGATCATTCTTCCAGAAGTGTATTTGTGAGGTGACGAGAAGGTCTGGCTCTGGCTCTGACAGTGACAATGACAATGAGATGCCAAGGCCCCTTAAGGACAAGAACCTTTTCCTTTTCGTGTGAAATGCGTCAACTGATCATCATTGCAATTTTGTCTGGCTCCTGACAATAAAGACATTTCTACAGCATCTTTTGGATTCAAGTGTGTGCGATCAATCTTTTCTTCTCTTCTTGATATTACCACAAGTTATACAATTAATTTACCTGTACTAACCTACTAGCACACTAAAGGGTGCTACACACAGCACTTTAACAGACATTTGTGAATTTTCTTTTCTTCTTGATATTGCCTACGGTGATGAGCTGGGATTAGCACCTTGGACCGCGTGTGTCCATTTCATGCCTGAAGCTGTGTGTGCGCCCTTGTTCTGTTTTATGACTTATGATAAGTGTGAGTTTGGAATCTGGGTCAGAGTTCCTCAAATTGTTGCGACGAGAACGATTCTCAATTCTTTGTCCACTTTTCTGCCCTCAAGCTGGTGGCACTCAGGGCTTCTGCCTAGTATGCTTATCCCTAGTCTCTTAGATCACACGTATTCCACATTGCAATATTTGGATAACCAACAACAGAAACCCTTGACCTTGCTTGAATATTGTATAGATTTGCATGTCAATTTCCTGTCTGACTATTTGTTAACAAGCTGACATATCTAAGAGCGGCCACTGAGTATCGATCACTCATCGGTGACATTGTTGGAAGCAGTTTACTTTATCAGTAAACTCCCATGTAACGTGATGAAGAGTAAACTATAAACAGCATATGCTGGAAGGGAGAGAGGATAGCTTTTCAGGAAAAGGTGAGTCAGAGTGAATCTTGGTGTAATATGCATACAGATGTTGAATTCAGTACAGTGTTTATTTATTTTAAAGGCGAGGCAGAGTAAATCTGAAACAGAAGTTCTTGCAAATGTAAATAATTAATCTGCAATTAAAGGCAACAGAGAAGATATCTATTGAACAAGAAAGAATAGCTTGTCAAGTTTTAAATGAAAATGATGATATGAGTGCAAGGGAACTTAAGGGATAGGCTCAAGGGGTCAGACCATTACATGTAGGGTTGACAGTACGGAAGATCAAGTTACAGAGATTACATTGCTGAGGTCTTTGAGTTGGCTGTAAGAAAAATTTGATTTCTGTTTGCTCCTTGTTTGAACTTCCCTGCATATCATTTATAAACTGCTAAACTATTTTCTCTTGATTGTCTTCTGATTGTGACTACTGCAAACTGAAAAAGTTGAAATAATTCCTGTTTTCCCAAATTCTGTTAATTGACCACTATCCACTATGGAATTATGGACTTGAACAACAGAGGATAAATATGGGGAGTACAACTAGGGGACTGAATAAGAAGTAATGCCGCGTACAAACGGTCAGAATTTCCGACAGAAAAAGTCAGATGGGAGCTTTTCATCGTATAGTCCGACTGTGTGTATGCCCCATCTGACTTTTTCCGTCAAAAATTCAGATGGATTTATGCCGTGCACACACGGTCGGAATTCTCATCGGAAAAAGCTCTGATGGTTTTCCCGTCGGAATTCCGATGGAATTTCACTCAAACTGTCTTGCCTACACACGGTCACACCAAATTCCGACGGTCAATAACATCACGCCTTAAAAAACTTTCGACTGCACTATAAAAAGGGAAGTTTAATGCTTCTGAGCTTCGTAATTTTGCGTGTCGGAATTGCATACACACGATCGGAAAATCCGATAGAAAGGTTTTCCGTCGGAAAAATTAAGAACAGGTTCTCAATCCAAAGTCCGTCGGAAATTCTGACAGAAAAAGACCAATTGGCGTATACACGGTCGGAAAATCCGATGAAAAGCTCCCATCGGACTGTTTCCATCGGAAATTCCGACCGTGTGTATGCGGCATTAGATAGAGAACATGTTCTATATTTTTCCGACTGAAAAAATTCCTGTCGGAAAAACCGCACGTCTGTATGCTGTTCCGACGCACCAAAAACCATGCATGCTCTGAAGCAAGTACGAGACAGAAGCGCTCGGTCTGGTAAAACTAGCGTTCGTAATGGAGATAGCACATTCCTCACGCTGCAATTCTGTGATCTTTTAATGCAGCGCATTATTTTGTGCTTTATAATGCTAGAATAATGAAGTTGTTTTGCTGCTCATATTCATACAGAGTTCTGACAGACTAATTTCTTTATTATTTCTTGTGATCTCATGAATAATCTTTTATTTTTTTAAAGCCAGATCTCCATAATAATGTTTAGAATAATTTTTTATAGTCATCTTTTTTTATTTTTTTTTATTTCATTAAGATCTGCTTTTTTTGATTGATTATTGAAAATGTACCTGCCTACTCACAAACAAACTGTCCTTTTTGTAGAAAAACATATAGGCAAGTATTTTCAGAAAATAAAATGTCCAATAGCGCGAATCGTCGCTCACCAAACTTCTACTAACACGAGATAAACACGAGATTAGCCGAAGGAGACCAAAGGGTGGCGCAGTGACTATTGAACTTCCTTTTTATAGTCCCGTTGTACGTGTTGTATGTCACTGCGTTCTTGACGGTCGGAATTTGGTGTGACTGTGTTTATGCAAGACAGCTTGAGCGGAATTCCGTCGGAAAAACCTTCAGAGTTTATTCCGACGGGAAAACTGGTCGTGTGTACAGGGCATAACAGTAGGTAAAACTGGTCCAACTTACAGGCCAGAAGGACAAGGTGAGACAGGTCAAGAAAAAAATATAATTAGCAGGTGCAATGCCATTATTTTGTCAATATGTCAAAGCTATTTACCTGCCTGTGACTTCATAAGGGAGGATGCACTTGTAGACCGTAAATGTCTGATAGGCAATGCGAATAGAAAATAAATCTTTGAACAGTACTTTTCTTCTGGTACTTTCAAGCACAAGCTGTTTCCTTGAGAACCATATCTTAAAAAATAAAAATCAAGCATTAGGTTTAGGAAGATTTTACAGCTACAGTTTATTTTCATTTTACTCTTTTTTATGTTGTGATAGGATGTTATATTCCATTAATGTGGGGATTTTTTTTGTGTATAAAGGTATTCTTTTCATGCATGTTGTGCAGAGAAGAGCTGGCAAGTTTTTATTTATTTATTTATTTATTTTTTGATGAATTGGTTTTTGCTTACAATTTACACATGTGGCTTTACTTGAACTATACTCATAGGTTTAAAGGGTCAGCTACAAAGTATATATTGCTTTAATTGTTAAAACACTTTTCAAAATGCAATTTTGTTCCAAAGTTACTTTTCAAGTATCTTTTACAGTTAGTTTAAAATCGTTTTGTGCATTGGAACGGTAGGGAAGGAAACAGCCTGAATAAATGCCAACTTAAAAAAAACAAAAAAAACAACAAAAACAAAAAACAGCAATGAGCTATATAACTTGCATACTTCAAATATTAAAGACCATATTTTCTTTTACTGCACAGCTTGATTTGGTGTTAAACAGCTTAAAGAATGGCAGTCTTTTTCATGTATAGCATGTCTTGTGTGCTGAACAATATATACAATATGATACATAACACCCTGCACAGGCTGTGGGACTTTCCTTTTCCACTTCTTTTGAAGAAATGGATATGTGTTTTGTTATGAGCCTAAAGCCCTGTACACATGGGGCGAATATCAGGCGGTATAAGCCGGTTAGTAGAAACTGTGTGTATGGCAGCCGGTCCCACAGAAGCCAGTGAAATGTCCAGCTTCTGTCGAAGGGGCATGACCAACAAAGGTCTGCAGATCGGCATCCAATCAGCGTTCTCAATTAATGGCTGAGAGAGTTGACCAGTGTGTTCTGGTGGTGGGGGGGCATTCCCCCTGTCAGAACACAATAGCTTAGTGGGGAGATCTCTGTACTAACATTTGATTGTTAGTATAGGCTCTCCTCCCAAGCGCTTCAGTTTTTTTTTCATTCAGCCCACTGGGTTGAATGAAAAAAAAAAACTGATAATATTTACTAGACTTTAGTCTTTACGATGTTTTTTGAGCAAATGATGATCTATCTGGGCTGTAAAGTTAACCTAACACAATCAAAAACATTTCTAACATAAATACTTCCAACAATGCTAAGGTCACAAGATGCCCCTTGCATTCAACTGTCTGATGAGAGACCCTCTACTGTACATTGAGGCTATGGCATTTGATAATTGAATGTACAGCCATGGCCAAAAGTTTTGAGAATGACACAAATATTAATTTTCACAAAGTCTGCTGTTTCAGTGTTTGTAGATTTTCTATGGTATACTGAAGTATAATTACAAACATTTCATAAGTGTCAAAGGATTTTATTGACCATTTCAATAAGTTTATGCAGAGTCAATATTTTCAGCGTTGACTGTTCTTTTCAAGACCTCTGCAATTCCTCCTGGCATGCTGTCAATCAACTTATGGGCCACATCCTGACTGATGGCAGACAATTCTTGCATAATCAATGCTTGGAGTGTGTCAGAATTTGTGTTTTGTTTTGTTCACACGCCTCTTGAGGATTGATCACAAGTTCTCAACGGGATTAAGGTCTGGGGAGTTTCGTGGCCATGGACCCAAAATGTACATGTTTTGTTCCCTAAGCCACTTAGTTATCACTTTTGTCTTAGGGCAAGGTGCTCCATCATACTGGAAAAAGCATTGTTCCTCACCAAACTGTGATGGTTGGGAGAAGTTGCACTCAGAGGATGTTTTTGTACCATTCTTTATTCATGGCATGAGCCCACTCCCTTGGCTGAGAAGCAACCCCACACATGAATGGTCTCAGGATGCTTTACTGTTGGTATGACACAGGACTGATGGTAGCACTCACCTGTTCTTCTCTGGACAAGGTTTTTTTTCGGATGGCAGAAACAATCAGAAATGGGATTCATCAGAGAAAATGACTTTACCCCAGTCCTCAGCAGTCCAATCCCTGTACCTTTTGCATAATATCATACTGTCCCGGATGTTTTTCCTGGAGAGAAGTGGCTTTTTTGCTGCCCTTCATGACACCAGGCCAGCCTCCAAAAGTCTTTGCATCACTGTGCATGCAGACGCATTCACACCTGCCTGCTGCCATTCCTGAGCAAGCCCTGCACTGGTGGTGCCCCGATCTCACAGCTAAATCAACTGTAGGAGACAGTCCTGGCACTTTCTGGATGTTCTTGGGCACCCTGAAGCCTTCTTCACAAATGCAGTGGAAATGTTTTTTATGGGATTAAGTTCATTTTCATGACAATTAATTGCAATTCATCTGATCACGCTTCATAACATTCTGGAGTATATACAAATTGCCAATATATACACTGAAGCTGCAGACTTTGTGAAAATTGATATTTGTGTCATTCTCAAAAATGTTGGCCATGGCTCAATCCAAGATTCTGTGCTGGAGACCAACGCCCAGGCTGGAATGTTCTGTCCCCTATGCTGTCAGTCCTTAATGAAAAATGGCAGCAAGTCGATATACTCCTCTATTAGAACTGTATTTGCTACATGTAAATAGACAGTGTACAAAATGCTAGGCCTAGTGGCATCAATGCCTTGATGGGTTAGGGCTGTTTTTGTGGCAAAATGGAGACCTACTAAATATTAGAGGGATTGGCATAAAGTTATGATGGATCAGTGTATATTAAAAGTGAAGGGTGGGGAATAAAATTTCCCCACCACACCACCTATTGGATTATGTCAGACAAAGAATTTGCTGGAAGTTGTTAATTGATAAAAAAAATAAAAAAAATTGAAAATAAATACTTACCAGTAATTGGTTGAGGAGTTGACAGTTGTCCAAAAATGGTCCTCTGGCACAAGCTGTCACCTATAAAAAGAGAGAGGATGCGTCGTTAGATAGGCAGAAAGCGAGAGGAATGAGAAGACAGCACATTACATCCCACCCATCCCTTTCATGGCCCTTTTTATGAGGTTCGTAATTTTCTTTGAAAGGGGATGTTAAAGGGGTGTTCCGGCCGCAATTTTTTTTTTAAAGTCAGCAGCTACAAACACTGTAGCTGCTGAATTTTAATAAGAACACTTACCTGTCCAGCAAGCCCGCGATGTTGGCCCCCCTGAGGCCGATCCGTCCATCCTCGTCCTCATTGGTTGGGAAGTACGGCCAATGTACATGAGGCCACATGGGCAAAGTAGGCCATATATGACATAAGGGGTACCGCAGTTTATAAACTGCTTTATCTTATCACTCCTCCCATCTACCCCAATTACATCTTTTTTCCTGTGGCACATATGTACACAATTCCCACTACCACATTTGTAGCTACCCTTTTGGTCAAAGATGGTAGTCCAGAGATTATTCAGCCCTCTATTCTTCCTCTTCTGTACTCTACTGGGGGCAATGACACTCCTTAGATCTTTTGGTCTCCTAAACACTACATTGGGATAGGACGAAAGGCATGTCTTCAAGAATGGATAGGATTCAAGTATCTTTCAATTCTTCTTGAAGATTTTCTGTATTGTTGGGACCTTGTTATTAAATTGGGTGCAAAACCTTACTTGTGGTGGTTCATCTTTATCATACTTTGTTGTTCTTTCACTGTAGGACCGATTCAATCTGATGCGTGCGCAGGAACAGAAGTGACGCAGAAAAAAGCGTGGGTTGGAACGTAGAGACACAGGACAGAGACACCATTATCCCTGAGTTTTTAAGATCAAAGATACAACTATGTTGGTGTCCCTTGTTAATTTTCCATTGTGTTGTTTTTAATGTAACTGCCTACTCCCAAACGGTCATTTGAAGATTAGGAACGATCTGAAAATCGTGAATCAATGCTCATCAAACTTCTACTAACATTAAAATGAAATTAACAGATGGGGCCCAAAGGGTGGTGCTCGAGAAATGAACTTCCTACGTTCGTGTTTGTCGAACAACAATTTGTAGTTATAGTTAGTATGCTCCAAAATCCTGCACACGCCCTTTTGACAAAAATCAGAGGCTCGGGCATACGACAATCGAACCATGGCTTTAAAAGGCTTTAGTTAATACCTTGATGAAAAAAAAAAAATGTTTATGAATATTTGTGTAGAGCTCAATTTACCACTTTAGGACCGGAAGGATTTGCATCCTTAATGACCAGGCCATTTTTTGCGATACAGCACTGCGTCGCTTTAACTGACAATTGCACCTTCATGCGATGTTGTACCCAAACAAAATGAATGTCCTTTTTTCTCCACAAATAGAGCTTTCTTTTGGTGGTATTTTATCACCTCTATTTTTTGCGCTATAAGCAAAAATATAGCAGCAAAAAAAGGTATATTTTTTACTTTTTGCTATAATAAATATCCCCAAAAATGTCTTCCTCAGTTTAGGCCAATATGTATATATGTATGTAATAAGCGCATATTGATCGCAAAAGTTATAGTGTCTACAAAATATTCGATAGACTTATGGCATTTTTCTTATAATTTTTTTTTTACTAGTAATGGTGGTGATTTTTAATGGGACTGTGACATTGCGGCGGACATCGGACATTTTTGACACTTTTTTGGGTCCACTGACATTTATACAGCGATTAGTGCTATAAAAATGCACTGATTACTGTGTAAATGACACTGGCAGGGAAGGAGTTAACACGTGATCAAGGGGTTAAATGTATTCCCTGGGAGGTGTTTCTAACTGTGGGTGGGGTACTGATTGGAGAAGGAGAGAGATCGCTGTTCCAGATCAGTAGGAACAGAATAGTAATCTGTTTGTTTACAGTGACAGATCCCTGTTCTGGCTCTCTGTGGAGCGATCGCGGGTGACTGGCAGACATCGCTGTCAACGGTCACGCACATCGTCTCCGGTGCCGCGGGCGCTGTGCGCGCACCCATTGTATCTATTGCACGAACCAGCGTACAGCTATGGTGATTCACGCAGCTGAGCCAGCCTGCCGCAGTATAATGAAGGCGGCTGGCCAGCAAGTGGTTAACCGTTTGCCGACCAGCCGCCACAGTTATACTGCGGCAAGTTGGCTCTTCTGTGCGAATCACTGTAGCTGTACGTCGGGGTCGTTCCCGGCTTTCTGTGGGCGTGCGCATGCAGATTGGCCAATCAGCGGGTCCGGCGGATCGTTCCCCAAAGTAAAGAAGGACGATCTCAGTTCTGACAAGGGATCACATAGAGATCTTGTCTTTCTACTATTCAGAAAGATGGATGTGTGTGTGTTATCCCAGGCAGCCCATCCCCCATACAGTTAATAAACACACCCAGGGAACACAGTTAACCCCTTGATCACCCCTGTTAATCCCTTCCCTGCCAGTGTCATTAGTACAATGTCAGTGCATATTTTTAGCACTAATCACTGTAATAATGTCACTGGTTCCCAAAAAAAGGGTAAAAAATGTCAGTTATGTGTCCGATCTGTCCGCTGCAATGTCGAAGTAACGCTAAAAATCGCTGATCACTGGCATTACTAGTAAAAAAAAAATAATAATAATAATAATAAAAATGCCTTAAATCTATCCCCTATTTTGTAGACACAATAACTTTTTCACAAACCAATCAATATACGCTTATTGTTTTTTGTTTTTTTTTTACCAAAAACATGTAGCAGAATACATATTGGCCTAAATTGATCAAGAAATTAGATTTTTTTTATTGGGTATGTCTTATAGCAGAAAACTGTCAGACTTTTTTTGTTTATAGCGCAAAAAATAAAAACCGCAGAGGTGATCAAATTTTATTTGGGTACAGCGTTGCACGACCGCGCAATTGTCAGCTAAAGTAACGCAGTGCCGTATCGCAAAGAATGACCTGGTCGTTAAGGGGGTAAATCCTTCCGGTCCTTAAGTGGTTAAAATGTGCCATTTTGTTTCTGGGGCTTAAAGGTCAACTTTAAAGGTATAATATAATATATAATTGTTTAGTACATTGTATTTATTTTTATTTTTAGTGTGTTTGCTATAAACTTTCTTTGCAGAGTATGATTTCATCTTATTGTGCAGTTGCTTAATTCTTTCCAGCTTTGCTCTCTTGCTTTCTACATGTATTTGTATAAGGAAGGACTTGCATACACTTATATACAGCTTACAGAAAAATCAGCAGCTTAGGTGTGCTATGCAAAGCAGCGATCACCGGGTCTTGCTGTCACACGGGGTTAGGCATTTTGCTGCTCGCAAGCAATTAAGAGGGCAGGCAGACACCAAGCACCTTTACCACCTATAATGAAGCCTTTTTTCCTGCTACAGTGTCAAGTGAAAGCAAGTTAATTGGGTGAAGCTGTAGAGCATGTTAGGGGCATGGTAAAGGGGTTTCTGTCTGACAGCTGAATGTCAGTAGAAGTTAATCAAGTGTGGCTGAATGACAGAGACCTGTCACAAAGTTCAACTGGGCTGTGGAATAGTTAGGAAACCGAGAAACGGCCCCATCTTCCTTTTTCTCCCTCATTGCGTCCAAACACCTTGAAGATTTCACAATGAATGTTCTCTAACTGTTTCCTTTTTTAACCATCCTTCATTTAAATGACGGGACAAAGGATGCTAATGTTTGTATAAGTGAATGTAAATCAGTTTTTATTTAGACTGGCGTCAACACTTTTCGCACCCAAAAATTTGGAACAAGACTTAAAGAAACATTGACTGCTTCACACACGAGGAATGCAAGAATATATTCGATATTTCACTTCTACCCATAGGACTGGATTGATTGGAAATGTTTTGGAGACAATGAAGCTATAACAAGTCTGTGAAAATATCTCTCTCCGAGTTTTACACAGTATGCAAGCCTATTCAGTTTATGGTAAAGTCCTGTAGACGAGAGGCTACCCAATTGATTTGGAAATTGGGTCGATTGGGAATTCTTTCTGATGAACTGCATTTTGTCCTAGGTATGTAATGGGTGCATAGGGTAAAGCAGCATACTGTATACAGAAAAAATTTAATTTGTGAATTGCCAGAAAGCTTTATTTAGAATTACTTTCCTAGTGTGATAATTCTATGACATAATGGTTCTGTACAGACGATTTAGCCACTCTGGCTTTTGTCAGAAGGGTTGATGTGGCCTGATTCACACCTATGCATTTTTAGTGCTTTTTGCATTTTGCAGATTTTCACTACAGAACGTGTTCCATAGGAAACAATGTTACATTGACTGTAGTGCAAATCTGCAAAATGCAAAAAGCACTAAAACTGCATAGGTGTGAATCAGGCCTTAAAGAGATTTTCCACATAAAAATAGTTTGGCTATTTTTTTTTTTTTCTTCATTAGTCCTGCCCTGGTTCTCATCCATGGACTACAGAAGACCTCCCCCCATTTTATGGAGATAGGGAGAGGGGAAGGTTTTCTTTAATCCAAATCAGGAGTGAGCAGCCTAAGCTGACATATCTGTTCCTCCTTGGATACAATCCAATGAGTGATTGTTGTCACTCTAGGAAAGGAAGTTAGTTTCCCATTGGATAACTATGAAAAAATGAAGGAAAAAAAGCCTGAAAAAGAAAACGAATGTAGCCACAATTTCCAAGGACTGGTAAACTGCAACATATCTTTTGTATTTTATTAAAGGTATATATGTATTATGTATTCTATATATGTATATGTAAAGGTATATACCTTTTGTATTGAACTGTACTGTAATTGTGTTGTCCCCCCTATACATTGTAAAACGCTCTGTAAACTGTTGGCGCTATATAAATCGTGTATAATAAATAATAATAATATCTCTTTTTGTTCTTAAGTTTGGATACACTCTAACTACTTCAGCTTTTGGACATATACATTATTTTTGGGCTAGAGCAATTTTTAAATTTTATGGTTTAGTAATGTTATTTTTCTAAAGAAAAAAAGAAAACAAAAGGGATAAAAAAAGAAAACATTTTTTTTTTTTTAGTTTGTATCTTAGGTTTATTACAATAATACAAATAGATTTTGAAGAAGGTGGATTTTTCTACCCCTAGATCTAAAAAGTAGGGATGAGCCAAATGTTTGAGTCAAACGTAAGTTCGATTTGAACATTGGGTGATTGCCCAACAGCGAACAAATAGGCAAATTCGAAAACTGCCGGAACACCGTTAAAGTCTATGGGACACTAATGTGAAAAATCATTTTAAAGGCTTATATGCAAGTTATTATCATAAAAAGTGTTTGAGGACCTGGGTCCTGCCCCAGGGGACATGTATCAATGCAATTTTTTTTTTTTTAAACGCCCGTTTTTTTGGGAGCAGTGATTTTTTAATGCTTAAGCCCCCGTTCACACCTATGCGAATTAGATGCGGCTTAAACCGCATCCAATTCGCAGGACATTTCAAAATACATTAATATTAATGAGGCTGGTTCACATATATGCGGTGCATTCGCACTCCACATTGCACAAAAAACGTGTGCTTTTTTCTAGGCAGTGCGGTCCGGCTCAGGTGCGAATTCAGGCCCATTATCTTCTATGGGCACGCATCTGATTCGCAGATGTGTGAACAGGATAAAATACTGATGCAATGCTGAGCTGATACTTTGGCAATCCTGAGCTGATACTGAGCAAAAACTGACATGAAACGCTGAACAACTGATTTTCTCTTCGCAGGGAAACCTGAGCTTCAATTCGCACCACACATGTGTGAACCCAGGCTAAAAGTAAACAATAAAATTGAAATATTCCTTTAAATATTGTGCCTGGGCGGTGTCTATAGTATGCCTGTAAAGTGACGCATTTTTCCCGTGATTAGAACAGTACCACAGCAAAATTACATTTCTAAAGGAAAAATTGTCATTTAAAACTGATCGCGGCTGTAATGAATTGTCGGATCTCGGCAATATAGATAAAACTGATTGAAAAAAAGAGCATGGGATCCCCTTCAGTCCATTACCAGGTCCTTTGGGTCTGGTATGAATATTAACCACTTGCTTACCGGGCACTTAATCCCCCCTCCTATCCAGACCAATTTTCAGCTTTTGGTGCTCTCACACTTTGAATAACAATTACTCAGTCATGCAACACTGTTCCCAAATGAATTTGTTGTCCTTTTTTTCCCACAAATAGAGCTTTCTTTTGGTGGTATTTTATCACCTCTGGGTTTTTTTTTTTTTTGCGCTATGAATGAAAAAAGACCGAAAATTTTGAAAAAAAAAAAAAACAATTTTTTTTCTTTGTTTCTGTGATAAAATTTAGGAAATTATAAATTTTTCTTCATAAATTTTGGCCACAATTTATACTGCCACATATCTTTGGTAAAAATAACCCAAATTAGTGGATATTATTTGGTCTTTGTGAAAGTTAGAGAGTCTACAAACTGTGGTGCGAATTATACAAAATTGATCACACCTGATGTACTGGTGGCCTATCTCATTTCTTGCCACCCGAACAAGCCAGGAAAGTACAAATACCCCCCAAATGACCCCTTTTTTGAAAGGGACATTCCAAGGTATTTAGTAAGAGGCATGGTGAGGTTTTTGATGTTGTAATTTTTTCCCACAATTCTTTGCAAAATGAATTATTTTTTTATTTTTTATTTTCTTCCCACAAAATTGTCATTGTAATAGGTTATTTCTCTCACATGGCATGTGTATACCACAAATGACACCCCAAAATAAATTTTGCTACTCCTCCTGAGTATTACGATACCACATGTGTGGGACTTTTATACAGCCTGGCCACTTAGAGAGGCCCAACATGCAGGGAGCGCCATCACGCGTTCTAGGAGCATAAATTACACATCTAACGTGTTGACTACCTAGTACCCTTTTGAAGGCCCTGGAGCACCAGGACAATGACACGTGACACTGACGTGGCACTGATGACAGATGGCACTGATACGTGGCACTGATGACATGTGACACTGATGTGGCACTGATGACAGATGGCACTAATACGGGGCACTGATGACACATGACACTTATGACAGATGGCACTAATATGTGGCACTGATGACAGGTGGCACTGATATCACGTGGCACTAATATGTTGCACTGATGAGAGATGGCACTAATACGTGGCACTGATGACAGATGGCACTAATACGTGGCACTGATGACACGTGACACTGATGACACATGGCACTGATACGTGGCATTGATGACAGGTGACACTGATAACAGATGGCACGTGACACTGACAGGTGGCACTGATGACAGATGGCACTAATACGTGACACTGATGACAGATGGCACTAATATGTGGCACTGATGACACGTGACACTGATATGGCACTGATGACAGATGGCACTATGTGGCACTGATGACATGTGGCACTATGTGGCACTGATGACATGTGGCACTGATGACATATGGCACTATGTGGCACTGATGACATGTGGCACTGATGTGGCACTGATGACATGTGGCACTGATGACAGGTGGCACTGACAGATGGCACTGGCAGATGGCACTGGGGACAGATGGCACTGGCAGATGGCATTGGGGACAGATGGCACTGGCAGATGGCATTGGGGACAGATGGCACTGGCAGATGGCAGTGGGGACAGATGGCACATTTATTTCGTTTTTTTTTTTTTTACTTACGGCCGCTGCAGCCGTTCATCTCTCCCTCCTTACACGCTGTGTCTGTGTGAGGAGGGAGAGCGGTGCTGAGAGATGATCTCATATGTTTACATATGAGATCATCTCCCATTGGACACGCCGATCACGCTGTAAACGGCCGATGTGATTGGCCGTTTACAGCGATCTGTGATTGGCTGTGTCCGAGGGACACGGCCAACACAGAATTTCCCTGCTGCGTGCTCGTGAGCGTGCACAGGGAGCGAGAAAAGGGGAGACGTCATATGACGCCCTCCCGGGAATTGACATCCGCGTCGAGGCCGTCATTCGGCTACGGCCAGATGTCAAGTGGTTAAAGGGAACCCTGGACCAAAATTTAAAAAAAAATTGCGTGGGGGTCCCCCTAAAATCCACACCAGGCCCTTCGGGTCTGATATGGAAATTAAGGGGAACCCTGCGCCGATTTTTTAAAAAAAAAATGGCGTAGGGGTCCCCCCAAAATCCATACCAGACCCTTCAGGTCTGGTATGGATTTTAAGGGGAACCCTGCACCAAAATAAAAAAAATGGCGTAGGGGTCCCCCCAAAATCCATACCAGACCCTTATCCGAGCAGGCAACCGGGAAGGCCACAGGAAAAGAGGGGGGACAAGAGAGCGCCCCCCCTGAACCGTACCAGGCCACATGCCATCAACATGGGGAGGGTGCTTTGGGGTAGCCCCCAAAGCACCTTGTCCCCATGTTGATGGGGACAAGGGCCTCATCCCCACAACCCTTGCCCGGTGGTTGTGGGGGTCTTCGGGTGGGGGGCTTATCGGAACCTGAAAGCCCCCTTTAACAAGGGGACCCCCAGATCCCAGCCTCCCCCCGTGTGAAATGGTAACGGGTAAAAATGTATAATTTCACAAAAAAAGTGTCAAAATGTTAAAAAAGACAAGACACAGCTTGGGACAAGTCGCCGATGGACCGAAAAATAAAAGCCACAACCAATCTGCCTCCATAGGAGGCTCCCGCCGTGTGATGCTTCTTCGCCTTTGACAGTTCTTATATAACTGAGGGCAGGGCCACCCAGTGACCCCGCCCCCTCTGATGGCTTCCCCGTGGCGTCAGAGGGGGCAGGGTCACCCATTTGTGTAACCGGGTGGCCCCACCCCCTCTGACGCCACAGGGAAATCATCTGTATCATCTGTTGTCCATATGTCACACCATGTATAAATTGAATAGACTCATGTGGAGTGGCATGTAATTGCCATCATCCCTTGACATACATGTTAATGCAATACCTCAAATAATGGGATTTTAAAGGCAATATAAAGAGAATTCAATATATAGAAAAAGAGTTCATGAGAACTCCTGATGGTGAAGATGGATTTGGCTGCAGGTGAAGTCCAGGTTGTGACCCTCCAACTCATCTAAGAAGGCAGATACTGGGAACTGAGGGTAGATTGCTGGTAGTGGTTGAAGAAAGACAGGATTCTGGTGGTAGCAGAGCATGGGATTACTGGGGTAAGAAACAGAAGAATGGGCACAAGGATCACAGATATGTGCTCAACGCAACAGGCTGAAGTGCACAGAACTGGAACCAGAATGGAAACCGAAGATACTGGGAATACTGGGATAATGAGACACACAGGAGCTGAATACCAACTGGACAGACACTGCAAACATGGGTCTCGGAGACAATACTGGAAAACACTGGATACCACAAGAGGACAGGTAGGAGAACACAGAGGGTCCAACTGCTAATGTGTGGACGCATTGCTCAAACACTGAACATCCTGAATGCTAACCATTTAAGGCAGTGCCCCCTTGTATTTGGTTGGAGGCCAGCGGATGCACACAGAGGGAAAGACCCATCACTGGAGCATAAAACAGGTGTGACATACATGTTAATGCAATACCTCAAATAATGGGATTTTAAAGGCAATATAAAGAGAATTCAATATATAGAAAAAGAAAATTATTTATTGGTACAAAAAGTGACTAAAAATGATGGTTTATACAATTTATACAAACAATCATACAATAAAATGTATAGTTTACAGATATATAGCAGTTTGGAGAGTGGCGAATTCCAACTACCAATCAATGAAGAGACATATGATGAATCATGGCTCTACAAGGTGAGTAGTTGAAAAAATTCCAACGCATTTCCCTGATGAAGTCACATTACGTAACGCGTAGGGAGGGATCGGAAGCAGTCAACCCGTGAACCGGAAGTGATGTGAGATTTTTTTTCTTTCTGCTCAATTTGAATTTTTATATTGTAAGAGTCCATTCTATATGCTTTGTTTTATTTGTCAATAAAGTCCCCCTGTACCTATTTACTTCACCATTGGAGGCATCCGTTCTTTCCCTCTTTTCCCTGTTTACTATATATGTGGGACCGGAGAGTTGGTAATAGATCCTATTTAGATGCATGCTGGTCAAACATTGCATAGAGGACATTTACCCCAGTGAGAGATTCCATTGCATCGGGATAAAGTGCCTTAAAGGAGGATAAGCATCCGGATGGTGGAGAAAGATTACAGTAACCTGATACAATACGCTGAACCAAAGAAAATATGAGGTGAGAGTCTAGAGAGCCCGTTTGTGGATCACACATGGCTAGTCTGCTGTCGGTTGTTTAATTGCATCAGTGACACGGAAAAGAAAAACACTCAGCCTGTAACATTTGTGGATATATTCTCTACATTTTTCCCTGAACTATTCGTTCATTGGATTTTATTAACGGTTATCGCTTACCAGAGACTACCTTCTAGAATATTTATCACATCAGTGTTATTCAATTTTATTTGTGCACTTATGTATTATTCATTTAGTTATTTATTTATATATTATCACTAGAGGTGTTACACTTTTTAGATGTGTGTTTTAACTTATGCGCTGAATCACTGCCTAGTTTCAGCTGCTGCTACCAACTCCTGGTTGCCCAGCCCCCCCCCCCCCCTAGTGGGACACTGTGACAAAATCCGATGGAAAAAGTCAGATTGTATTATGTTGTCGGAAAATCCGATTGGGTGTGGGCTCTAGCGGGCTTTTTCCGTGGGAATTTCCGCCGGAAAAAATTTGAGCGCAGGATCTAAAATTTTCTGACAACAAAATCCGATTTGACTTTTTCCGATCGTGTGTAGAGAATTCCGACGCACAGAGTGCCACGCATGTTTAGAAGAAATTTGAAGACGAAAGCTATTGGCTACTGGCCTCTACGTAGTCACGTCGTACTTTTTATATGTCACCTCGTTCCGAACAATCAGATTTTCCGACAACTTTGTCTGACCGTGTGTGTGCAACACATGTTTTGGAGAAAATCCGTCGGAAAAAATCAGACAGATTTTTTGGTCGGAATGTCCGAATGTGTGTACAAGGCATTAAGCAAACAGATTTGTTGCCTAAACTTTTCTTTCATTTTTTTTTTTTTTTTTCATTTTAAGATTTTTGATGGGCCATCTTATCATCTCCTGCTGCATCTTTAGCTAGGGGCAAATTAATTCTACACACTCAGTTTTTGTTTTCGTTCAACCAAGTGGGCAAAACCCCCAAAAAACTGAGGAGCTTGGGAGGAGCCCGCTGTACTAACTATCCAATGTTAGTACAGTAATCTCCCCACGGAGCTATTTTGTTCTGACAGAACACACCGCTCAGTGCTCACAGCCATTTGATGCCAGTGCTGATCGGATGCCGATTGTATGCTGATTTTTCAGCATAACCGTTCAACATAAGCCAGCTGTTTCGGCCGGCTTCTGTCAGGCTGGTGTACACATGAGCCAAATATCGTCAGGTTTCTGTTAAAACGGCTGATATCAGCCGATATTTGGCCCATGTGTACCAGGCTTTAGCTATATTTTGCAAAACTCCCTTTTTCACAAAACATCAACAGTACTGCATGCTGCTAACTTCTGATTTGGCAATGCTGTCTGTCAATTACAAGACTGCAGCATGTAATACATTTCATAAGTGCACTTCCACACTGCAGGAGCTTTAAAAGATTTTGATGGAGACCTTCTCTTACCTGATTTACAATGTAAATACATTTTAGGATGGCGCTGTAGCATTAACAAAGCTTTGAGCATAATGAGAGGGTACGGTTGAGGAAGCAGATACTATAACTGAAAATCAGAAGGGCTTACAAGAAATAGGATTACTGTAGATGTTACAATACAATTTAATAAATGGATAAAATTAGTAAAAATAAGGCTCAGGGTGTCCTTCCACTAGTTGCACACGCCATTTTTAGCTATATACAATATTATTATTAAACATTCTCTTTCCAGAACATGAACAGCTAAATCCACTAACAATCCCAGAAAGCATGCAGTTAAAGTGTGCTTCTGGCATTAGCTGGGGCTGATTATTATGACTAAAAGTTGTATGAGATGACCTTCTTGTAGCACCAGGGAGTTATGGGCACAGAAAGTGTTTAGAAAAACTAATTAATATCCTACCTAAATCTACATTTTATTTGGAACTGACATTTTGCTCTAAGCAACAGACTTTGCTGTAAATCACATGTTCCTAAATTTATAACTGGAGACTAAACGACCCTTAAACTTTGAAGGGCACTGTGCCATGCTCGAAGGTGTTATATACCTGGTAACCAAAGCAACAGTTTTAATTACAGTGGTGTGAAGCTTGATACTTCTCTTCAGTACACATACCCACACTTTTCTGATCTATGACCTAGACTTAAAATGGTGAAAGTGTGCCATTTTCAGTTTTATTGTCAGGGGAAACTATTTGGAGCAATTATAATAAAAAGGTTTCCTTGGAAAATGTTGTCCAGCTTAACACTGTGTGGCTGCTGCCAGCATATTACATGTAAGGTTAAAAGTTCTGTATTATATATATATTCCCTCCTCACAGCATTACCATCCAAGTGTTCTCCAACAGCGTTTTCATTCCCCAGGAATTTCCTTATGCAGCCATAAACTGTTTTATGCAATGCATAAAATGGACTGCAGGTTGCTTTGGTTATGTTTTGGTAAAATAGTTATTTCATTCTTACGGGATTGCAGGCAGCCCACCCCCCAAACCGAACAACCCCCACCCCCCCCAATACAGCCATAAAATAAAAACACAACACAAATATTGGCAGATAATAGCCGCGGTACTTTATTGGTATGCAATTAAAACAATTCATGAATATTTATGAATTATTTATTCAAACAAAATAAAGTAGATATTTAAATCTATATAAGCTTAGTTATCGGAACTCAAACCACCTTGAACTAAAATAATAATAAATGTCCCCCCTAGCCATCCAGGGTGACCAACCACACAAGGGTGGGAAGGGAGGGTAGCACTTTTACCAAGGCTTGACCAACTGCGCAAATAACTGGGAGCTCATCCCTATTTATAGGGCTCCCTAGGAATTCTAAAAACTTCCATGAACTCCCATTGGCCAAAAATTCACCTCAAAAGAGACAGTAACCTATATAATAAGAATCTATATAAAATCACCTTATGCCGCGTACACGCGATCGGACTTTCCGGCAGACTTGGTCCGGCAGACCAGAGTCCGTCGGACAATTCGATCGTGTGTGGGCTCCAGCGGACTTTTCTTTCCCAAAAGTCAGACGGACCTAGAAATAAAACATGTTTCAAATCTTTCCGACGGACTCGAGTCCGGTCGAAAAATCCGGTCGGTGTGTGCTAGTCCGACGGACAAAAACTGACTCTAGCGCATCTATTGGCTACTGGCTATGAACTTCCTTATTCTAGTCCGGTCGTATGTCATCACGTTAGAATCCGTCGGACTTTTGGAGTGATCGTGTGTGGGCAAGTCCGTTCGTTTTAAAGTCCGCCGAAAAGTCAGATCGTGTGTACGCGGCATTAGACTTGTGGAAAAAAGGGGGCGGGGCTACCGCGAGCCCATGAAGGCAGGCCCAAATAGATGTTCCCTCCTTTTAAATTCTGTTCTTCAACATCTTTTCCTAACATTGGGTTAATGATGATAAGCCTAAGCAACAAGGATTTCTATACTTTTATTAAAAAAATAATAATAAAAAAAAACTGTAAGCCTTAAGTATCTAAAGCTGATTTTGTAAAGCTTTGGATAGAGCCAATCAGATTTTTATTTCTGTCTGTGTACCCGCTGTTTACCATTGTCTCTGGGGCTGAAAATGAGAGAAAATCCAACATGTTGGATTCACATTTCTCTGTGTGCGTTGCAACATGTGTGCTAAAGTTGCATACTCATAGGCATGAATAGGCCCATATGTTGTAGTTTCCCTTTCACACTAGACTGCAGCACATACATACTGTACATGTGAAACAACCCCTTAGGAAAGAATATGACTGCTTTAAATGCATTTGCACAGCAAATTGCATTAGTTTTACTGTATTAAAATGGACAAGTGTGGACCAGTCCTAAGGCCTCATGCACACGAGACGCAGTTAAACGCGCGTTCAGAGGCAGTTGGACACTTTTTTCAACTGCACCTGAACGCATGCAATGTTATCCTATGTGTCCATGTACACAGTCTAGTTTTTTCCCGTTTTTATGCAGTTGCGTTTAACCTCGTTTTTCCAGAAGCAAAAAAATGCGTTCAGACACTTTGCTTTTCTGCTTTTCAGACGCAAAACACAGCTAAACGCGGCTAAACGCAGGCACCTGCGTTTAGCCGCGTTTGCGTTTATAAGCCTTTTTAAAGGAACCCAATTTTTTGGAGCAGAAAACTCAGAAATATGATGGTAAACCATAAAAAATACTAGAAAAAATTGTTTAAAATGTCGTAATTAGTTTAGATAGTTCATAGAGCATATATACTCACTAATGCATACATGTTTGTGAAATGCATACATGTTTGTGAAATATCCAACGGACATTCGCTGTGCCATCAACGGATGGGTCCAATATCGCCAAGCTCTGATTCTGGACCTCTCATGCAAATTTGCGACGACATTGCTGCCGCATCAAGAGCAACATCAGGAGCATTTCCTGACATATATTCAATATGGGATCCATTTAAAAAAAAAAACACAGAAATAGAGGCAAATGCAAGTGTACAACTGCTCTCTCTGCTGCTGCTGCTCACTCTGATCAAAATGGCAGAAATAGTTAATAATACATGCTTTCTGAGCTTGGGGAGGGTCTATATGATGTTATCTTTACAAATGCTTATAGACGCAAACGCGTCTAAACGCGTCTAAACGCGGCATGAAAACACAGCAAAACGCGCGTTTTTAAACGCAGGTTTCTGCTTTTTAAAACACGCGTTCAGCAGAGTTTGCATCTGCGTCTCGTGTGCATGGGGCCTAAGGGTATTTCCCTCACTTTGGTGAGATTTTCTCTCACTTCCTGACTACAGGACAGAAGGTAAAAGAAAATCTCCCCAGCTGGGCACAAATGGCTAGAAGTAAACATGACAGGATTCTTCTTGAATCCATGATTTCATTCAACCCGAAACCACATTCCTTTTAATAATGTATTTGTTTGTTTCATCCTTTGCAGCATCCTAGTGCTGCTGATCTCCTGAAGCCTCTTTGCAGATACTTCCAGTCTGTATGCACACCAGTGATGCATAGCAGGGCAGATGGTAAAATCAGTGATCCATGCCTGTCATATGTGTGTTGAAACAGCCACTTGTAGTTGGCATTGAAAGCTTGTGTGACACAGTGACAATGCAGGGATGCAATTGTGAGACAGGGACAGGGTGCTGTCACCTTTCCAACATAAAGTGCCTGCATGGCAGGATCACAAAATGTACTTTTAATGGAAGCTGTAGATTTAAAAAAATTGGTAACAATTTTTTTAATTGACTTTACCACATGTTAGAGTTCAAATGACCACAAAAATGTATACAATTCTGTGCTTGGTGCAGTGAAGCCACTTGCATAATATCTTGATATATGATATAAAACAACTGTGATTTCCCAATATGCTGCACCACCAGTTTGAATATACATTGTGAATAATGTGAATACATTGGGGGTTATTTACTAAAGGAAAATCCACTTTGCACTGCAAGTGCACTGAAAGTAAAGTCACTGTAGATCCGAGGGGGACATGCAAGGAAAATAAAAACAGCATTTTAGTTTGCACATGATTGGATGATAAAATCAGCAGAGCTTCCCCTCATTTCAGATCTACCCCTTAGATTCAGAGCGACTGCACTTCCAAGGGCACTTTCAGTGCAAAGTAGATTTGCCTTTTGTAAATAACCCCCATTGACTTAATACATAATAACATACAAACAAATAAATTGAGACAAGTGAAATACAAAATAATTGTTGTAGTGCAACCAAAAAAGTCCAAAGAGTTTCCTTAGAGTAAAAGGTGATCCAAAACAGTCCGCCCCCAAATTCTTAACCACTTCAGCTCGAGAACATTTACAATGAATGGCACTGCAGTACACCAACACCTGCAATGTGAGTTGCCACATGTTGTGATAATGCACACATTAATGCATGCATTCCAACAGTGCAATGGTGTGAATAGAGCCTTAAGTCAATAGAAAAAAAGTGTGATGTACAATGTCCTTGAAATTGGTCACACTAATGTGTTCTAAAGTTTGCTCTGTGTGTAGGCGGGTGTAGTTTGGTCTCCCTGCAAGGGTGTCACTATCAAACAGCCACCTTGCAGACAGAGTGGAAAACAAGGGGGAACTCATGTTCAAACAAATGGCCACTGCAGGTATCACCAGGGGAGCAGGTGTCTGGGTGGACACTACTGCACTGGTTGACCTGCACGGTCATTTTGGTGTGGTGTGTTAATAAATAGCACTTTCTCTCTTCGGTTGGCACGCATTTTGCGAGTGGTCTGGTCAGAGATAGATCCCTCTCTGGTTACGGACAGATTGTCTAGTGTAGGGACAGCTGCCTGTGGAGGAGGGACAGACTAGGGACTGTCACTATGTCTCGTGAAAATAAATGTTCAAAGAGCAGTAGCCTGTACAGGTAATCAGAAATCATACAAGACATTAAAGCAGTGTTCCACCCGCCCTCTCCAAAAATAAAAGTAAATAGCTACACATACTGTAGCTGCTGATTTTTAATATAAGGACACTTACCTGTCCTGGAATCCAGCGATCTTGGCACCCTAGCCGATGATTCCATCGACAATCGGGTGCTGCCGCCATTGCCAGTAAGGGAACCTGGCAGTAAAGCCTTGCGGCTTCACAGCCTGGTCCCTACTGTGCTGCGCTCTCATACTGGCCCAGTAGCAGGAGAAGGAGGAGGAAGGAGGGGGGCTTCTGTAGTACCTTGCAGTGGCAAGGTCTGACAGAGGCGGGGACAGGGTACCCGTCAAAAACAGGTACCCCCCCCCCCCCCTCGAAAGGTGCCAAATGTGGCACTGGAGGGGGGGAAGGAATCAGATAAGCGCCAGTTCCACTTTTGAGTGGAACTCCGCTTTAACATAAATTGTATTTAGTTACTACATTTTGCACTGCATTTTAGGAGCATTTTATTTTTTCAGGAGCATTTTATGAAATCAGTGGACCTATGTGCAAGATCATAAGCTGGGCCCCATTACTTGATCAAAAAAATGTGGTGTGCTTTGTACACCACACTGAAGAGTGGGCATTGTTTTTATTCTGCCAGGGGCATTGCTAGGATTGTTAACCACTTACCTACAGGGCACTTACATTCCCTTCCTGCCCAGGCCATTTTTCAGCTTTCAGCGCTGTCACACTTTAAATGACAATTGCCCGCTCATGCTACACTGTACCCAGATTAAATTTTTATCACTTTCTTCACACAAATAGAGCTTTCTTTTGATGGTATTTAATCACTGCTGCTTTTTTTTTTTTTTTTTTACTTTTTGTCAGTAAATTTTGTAATTAAGTAATTTTTCTCCTTCACTGATGTGCGCTGATGAGACGGCCCTTATGGGCACTGATTAAGTGGAACTCATGAGGAGGCACTAATATGCTGCACTTATGGGCACTGATATGTGGCACTGATGAGCACTGTTAGGTGGCACTGATGGGCACTGTTAGGTGAAAATATTTCCCCATTGTTGGTCTCATTGGGAGGACTTATGGCCCCAAGGGCTGGGTAAAAGCAAGCAAAGGGCCGGCATCTGGCCTCTGGACCATAGTTTGAAGACCACTGATCTAAACCATTCCATTGTAGCTCTGGCTGTATCTTTAGGGTTGTTGGCCTTCTGGAAGGTTAACCTCGGGCCCAGTCTCAAGTCTTTTGCAGTCTCTAACAGGTTTTCTTCTAAGATTGCCCTGTATTTGGCTCCATCCATCTTCCCATCAACTTTGACCAGCTTCCCTGTCCCTGCTGAAGAAAAGCAACCCCACAACATGATACTGCCACCACCATGTTTCACGGTGGGGATATAGTACATTCAAGCATCAACCTTGCATCTGCTTGACTTACAAATCCATCCAGTCACAGTCACATTCCTTTATACTGACACAGCTAATTACAATAACACAGCCAATGTGGTGATACATTTCCAATTTATAACCACTGGACACTATACAGCAATATACCTTATAGCAATGCTTACCTCTGTCAAGGGGGATGCATATACATTATATGCAATACGGAGTAAATCCAGCTAAGACGATGGTTGTGCAAAAGATGCAAGCATGTTCAGGGTGATGTGCAGTGTTAGTTTTCCGCCAAACACATAGCGTTTTGCTTTTATGCCAAAAAGTTACATTTTGGTCTCATCTGACCAGAGCACCTTCTACCACATATTTGCTGTGTCCCCTGCATGGCTTCTCACAAACTGCAAATGGGACTTCTTATGGATTTCTTTCAACAAAGGCTTTATTCTTGCCACCCTTTCATAAAGGCCAGATTTGTGGAGTGAAGGACTAATAGTTGTCCTGTGGACAGATTCTCCCACCTGAGCTGTGGATCTCTGCAGCTCCTCCAGAGTTACCATGGGCCTCTTGGCTGCTTCTCGGATTAATGCTCTTCTAGCCCGGCCTGTCAGTTTAGGTGGACGGCTTTGGTAGGTTTGCAGTTGTGCCAAACTTTCCATTTTCGGATGATGGATTGGGAAGCTTGGGATATTTTTTTGTAACCTAACCCTGCTTTAAACTTCTCCACAACTTTATCCCTGACCTGTCTGGTGTGTTCCTTGGCCTTCATGCTGTTTGTTCACTAAGGTTCTCTAACATACCTCTGAGGGCTTCACAGAACAGCTGTATTTATACTGAGATTAAATTACACACAGGTGGACTCTATTTGCTAATTAGGTGACTTCTGAAGGCAATTGGTTCCACTAGATTTTAGTTAGGGGTATTAGAGTAAAGGGGGCTGAATACAAATGCACGCCACACTTTTCACATATTTATTTGTAAAAAAATTTGAAAACCATTTGTCATTTTCCTTCCACTTCACAATTATGTGCCACTTTGTGTTGGTCTATCACATAAAATCCCAATAAAATACATTATTTACGTTTTTTGGTTGTAACATGACAAAATGTGGAACATTTCAAGGGGTATGAATACTTTTTCAAGGCACTGTATTTATATATATACACCGGTATATATATATACTGACAAGCCTTCTAAGTAGGCCTACTGTTGTCTGCTTTAAATTACAAATAAAAGCAAAAGTAATCATAACAAACAAGGGACACTTGATATAAAAAGGAGCGAACATTTGTGTTTTTGTGTGTGGACCCTCCTCCTCTTTAAAATGTTATATATATATTTTTTCAAATAAATGCTAAATGCAATTGTGTTTTGATAAAAAAAAAAAAAAAAACATTCAAAGTAGAGTTTTAGGTGCACACTGCATAACAATAGTTGAGGAAAATAGTTACCGTTTTGTTGTTTTATATATGTAGTTTGTGGAGGTATTACTGATATTCACTATCCCTCTCTAGCCAGTACTCACTTTTTTATTTATGAAGAAATCAAATGCAGTGCACTACATAAGCTCCCATGTTGACTGTGTAAGGCACTGAGCTTTTTAACCTTCCACTGAGATGGAAAGGAAATTTCATGTTTTCTGTTTAAACAGTTTGTGTTATGTAAGTATGTATTACATGCACATAAAAAAGAACAATTCATAAAAAAATGTGTTATGCTATTTTTAGTTGGTCAGTTTAAGTGCATCTTTGATTTAATGGACAAATCCGACATTTGTCAATTCACTTAGCAACTGCTATGCACACATATATATATATATATATATATATATATATATATATATATATATATATATATATATATATATATATATTGAATTATTGATATAAGCTTGACATTGGTTTAACAGGAAATACAACTTTGGCCTGAAGCAACTTAAAGTAGAACTCTAGTCAAATATTTTTTTCTCAAGTTTTAGAATGGATAAGGTTTATTTTATTGCTGTCTGTAATCCATCTGGAGAAATTACCAACCAGTTCTTGTACTGTGGCACCAGGGCAGGGAAAATATCACCAGCAGATACAAACACCCTGCACACACAGGGTTCTAACCCTTGATATTCTGCCATAAAAAAAATTGTATTGTTTTTACTGGTGTTTCATCCCCATGTCTGACAAATTACATCTGAAACAACATTTTTACTGTGTGTGTGGACAGTATCAGCCATAGAGTTATTACTGCTGACAAAGTTTTTATATTAATATATTAGGATGCTTAGACCTGTGAAGTCCAGCCACATCTTCAGCTCAACTGACATGCAATAAGTAATTTAGTTCTTAAGAAATAAATAATATGTTATTGAATATGGCTGAGAATGCAGCAGTGCTTTTACTACGTGTTTTATCATTTTAAAACAGTTTAAAACCAATAAAAAGTTGGCCAGCTCAATCCCTCGTTCTCATGGGTACTCCCTTGAACTTACTGTTGTATTAGATGTTCTTGAAGTGCCGGCACAACCTGTTTTTTTTCTGCTTTTATAAAGCCATAAGGTACCACAGCTTCCATGGAATCGGGAAATCAAAAGCGTCAACTTCAAAGAAAATTGCTGAGTTAGTTGTTAGATGTAACCATTGATTTTTTTTCTACAGTAGCACAAAAAAGTGAGGCATACAATTGTGGAATTCCAAGTACTCTCTGGATTTCTGAGTAATTTGCTTTTTGCCCAGAGTCCAGGGAGTATACGGCAGAATTGCATGTGATACAGTTACAAGTCATATTGGGGGTCATTTACTATAGTGTCGAAAAAATGATCCTGCAGTCCCAGAAAATAGCGCCCAATTAAGGCTAATTAAGACTTCAACTCTCAGAAACTGGGCGCTAATGCAAATGGAAAGCAGCGCTATTGCCGGAAAACATACCTGTCAGATCACATATGCGGGAATAGTGGAAGTCAGTGGGGTTCAAACCTGCAAAATCCAAAGTTCTCACTGAAGGCTTATATGCAACTTCTTTGCCATAAAAAGTGTATGGGGACCTGGGTCCTGCCCCAAGGGACACGTATCAATTGGAAAAAATGTTTTTAAAACGGGCGTTTTTTCAGGAGCAGTGATTTTAATAATGCTTAAATAAAACAATAAAAAATAAAGATTCCTTTAAATATCGTGCTTAGGGGGTGTCTATAGTATGCCTGTAAAGTAGTGCATCTTTCTCGTATTTATTACAGTACCGCTGCAAATGACATTTCTAAAGGAAAAAAATGTATTTAAAATTGCTTGTGGCTGTAATGAATTGCCGGTTCCTGGCAATATAGAGTAAAAATCTAAAAAAAAAACAGCGTAGGTTCCCCCCACCAGTCCATACCAGATCCTTCGAGTCTGGTATGGATATTAAGGGGAACTCCGCGCCAAAATGTAAAAAAAAATGGCGTAGTGGTCCCCCTCAAAATCCATACCAGACCCTTATCCGAGCAAGCAGCCTGGCAGGTAAGGAAAGGGAGGGGACGAGCGAGGCACCCCCTTTCCCAAAGTACCTTGTCCCCATGTTGATGGGGACAAGGGCCTCATCCCCACAACCCTTGCCCGGTGGTTGTGGGGGTCTGTGGGTGGGGGGCTTATCAGGATCTGGAAAGCCCTCTTTAACAAGGGGACCCCCAGATCCCGTCCCCCTATGTGAATGGGTTTCAGGTACATTGTACTCCTTCACATTCACCCAAAAAAGCAGGGAAATATGACAAAAGACAATAGCTGTTTTTTGGCAATTCCTTTATTAAAAATATCTTCTTTCCCCTGCTTCTTCCTCCATGTTCCTCCAGTCTTCCTTCGGTTTTCTCCTACTTCTTCCCCCGCTTCTTCCTCCATCTTCCTCCGCTTCTTCCTCCGGTCTTCCCCATCATCCTCCGGCTTCTTCTTCCTCACTTCGTTCTCCAGTCTTTCTCCTCCGCCGCTCCCGTTACTGACCTGCTGAACATGAAAACAATGTTTTCACCCAAAATACCCAATACCCATTCACATAGGGGGGCGCGGGATCTGGGGGCCCCCTTATTAAAGGGGGCTTCAAGATTCCAATAAGCCCCCCCCCCCCGCAGACCCCCAAAATCACCGGGCAAGGATTGTGTGGATGAGGCCCTTGTCCCCATCAACATGAGGAAAAGGTGCTTTGGGGTCCCCAAAGCACCCACCCCATGTTGAGGGCGTGTGGCCTGGTATGGTTCAGGAGGGGGGCGCTCGCTCGTCTCCTCCCCTTTCTGACCTGCCAGGCTGTTTGCTCGGATAAGGGTCTGGTATGGATTTTGGGGGGGACCCCTACGCCATTTTTTTTTTATTTTGGCATGGAGTTCCCCTTAATATCCATGCCAGACTCGAAGGACCTGGTATGGACTGATGGGGGAACCTATGCCGTTATTTTCTTAGATTTTTACTCTATATTACCGGGAACCGGCAATTCATTACAACCGCAAGCAATTTTAAATTACATTTTTTCCTTTCGAAATGTAATTTTGCTGCGGTACTGTAATAAACACGGGAAATGTTCTCTACTTTACAGGTATACTATAGACACCCCCAGGCACGATATTTAAAGGAATTTTAAATGTTTATTGTTTCACTTTAAGCATTATTAAAATCACTGCTCCTGAAAAAACTACCATTTAAAAAAAAAAAAATTCCAATTGATACGTGTCCCCTGGGGAAGGACCCAGGTCCCCATGCACTTTTTATGGCAAAGAACTTGCATATAAGCCTTCAGCGAGAATTTTGGATTTTGTAGGTTCGAGCTTTATTGACTTCCATTATTCCCGCATATGTGATCTGACAGGCATGTTTACCGGCAATAGCGCTGCTTTCCATTTGCATTAGCACCACTTTCTGAGAGTTGAAGTCTTAATTAGTAGGGATGGGCCAAATGGACCCCTGTTCAGTTTGCACCAGAACTTTCGAACACCGTGAAAGTCCGGACCCGAATAACGAACCTCATTAAAGTCAATGGGACACGAACATCAAAACTCAAAGTGCCCATTTTGAAGGCTTATATGCAAGTAATTGTACATACATTGGTTATAGAGGTTTTCCGGGTCCTGCTCTGGGGGACATGTATCAATAAAAAAAGAGTTTGTGGGGGCGTGGCTTGACGGCTCGTACTGATGGCTGCCTAGATCCACAGCTCCGCAGTATACCCAGCCAAAGCGACCTATACAGCGGCTCCAGAGAAGGAAAAATCACCTCACAAGCAGCCTAACTATCTGTACACAGCGAGCGCCATGCTGAAGAGGAGGAAGACATCCGCACTCCCCAGAAAACTGACTGATTATTATCCCTCACCAGGCCTGACGAGCGGACAAAATGGCGGCGGCGGCGGCCGGGAATCAACAGTGCGGCTCTCCTCCTCACATCCCTGTCAGAGCCCAACGCTGTCTCCGGGGCTCCACCAGTCCTCAGGCACACAGGGTGAGTGTTCTCTCCCTAACTCGCCCACAACATCCAGCCCTGCTAAGACTAGGCTCAGAACGGAAGAGCCTCAGCAGACTCTGCCTGTCACAACTCCCTGCATGTTCTCTCTCCCCCCACCGCAGCAATCTTCAGTGTTAGATGCCTTTCCTGCCTCAGACCAGCCTCTGTCTGAGAACACTATGAAGAACATGTTACTCTCACTGAGGCAAACCCTGTATACTGATCTTTCTACTGCTGTCTCCTCACTATCAATATCAGTAAATCAGCATGATCAAGCTATTACACATATGGAATCTAAAATGGGAGACATGCTCTCTGCCCATAATGAGCTGGTGGATAGCTTTGCGGATCATGATGATGAACTCCAATTAATCAACCTGAAGCTCGCAGATTTGGAAGACCGATCCAGACGGAACAATATTAAATTCCGTAATATCCCAGAGTCTGTCCAACCATCAGAGCTAACACAATTTCTGCAAGCCCTAATGCGCTCCCTTTTACCTGATCTGACAACTCGTGACATGGAAATTGACAGGGCACACAGACTCCCCAAGCCATCTCACCTTGCTGATTCCACTCCCAGGGATGTTTTGGCTCGCATCCATTTTTTTACTGTTAAAGAAAAAGTAATGTACGCAGCCAAACGATCAACAAGACTCCCTGAACCTTTCACCAACATCGCACTGTATGCTGACTTGTCCAAAGCAACAATGGAAAATCGCAGACAGTTGGCGACCATAACTAAAGCGCTCCAGAACCATAAAATCCCCTATAAATGGGGCTTCCCCACTAAACTAATCATCACACACCAAAACAAAACCCACGTAGTGCGTATCCTCCCTGAGGGACTCACACTCCTGCGAAAGTGGTGCATCATCCCAGAGGAAACACCGAACCCTTCCGATCTACTACCGACTCTCATGGAAACCGGAGGAGACCCTCCAGATAGCCGATAACTACAATGTAAACCCTTCTCTACTCACGCCTAATGGCTGGGAAACTGCAGCGTCATTATCCAGTACCTGCCTGCCTATTAAGAGATCCCTGTCCCACGTTGTGGACGCCAGTTCTCTTTCCCCCATTGTCTGTTTGCAGTAGTATCTGCACATTGAGCCCAGGCCGCTTTTGTTACTGGGCTCTCACTTTTTAACCCCTCACCCTAACCCAGCACCAGCCTATATCCATCCACCTTTTCACCTAACTACACCGAAGATCTGCTTTTCTAGATAAGGGACGACCTACTCTGTTTTTGCTACCTAGAGCCGCATTAGCAGATTGACCCACGCCTACTGCTCATCACCTTCGCCTAGGGACTACTCACCCTACCTTTACTCTCCAAGAATGGCTTTCAAAATTGTCTCTATTAACGCCAGAGGCTTAAACTCCCCACAGAAAAGATCTACACTTCTCAAAGAGGCTAACAACCAAAAAGCCGATATCCTCTTAGTACAAGAGACACATTTTGCTGCTGCTAAAACTCCCAGATTCGCCCTAAACAATTACGACCAGGTTTTTTCAGCCTCGGGTCAGAAGAAGAAAAATGGAGTCCTCACTGCCATACGGAACTCACTACAATTTAAACTACATCAATCCATTGCCGACCCCCATGGCCGTTTTCTGATTCTCATATGTGACATTAATCAAGTCACCTACACCCTGATCAACGTCTATGGACCAAACAAACGTCAACTACAATTTCACAAACTACTCTACAAGAAAATTACACGACTCTGACAGGGGAGACTACTTATGGGTGGAGACTTCAATATAATTGGAAATTCCACATTGGATACTACGTCCACGACCAGACACCATCGCACTGTTCTGAACCCCTTTCTTCAAGCAAATGACCTGTATGATCCGTGGAGATGCCACCACAGCAATGAGCGGGACTATTCATATTTCTCCTCTTCTCAACTCTCATACTCCCGAATCGACTTCTTCCTTGTCGACAAACTCACCCTCCAGGACGTGACAGAATCCGAACATGGAAATATCACATGGTCTGACCATGCTCCCGTCTCCCTTACTGTGGGAAACTGCAGACCCAAGACAACCAGACTATGGAGACTTGACACCTCCCTCCTCTCTGACCCAAACATTGTTCAAAAACTCAACGATGAGCACCACTCTTATTTTCAAGCGAATAACCAACCGGACACTAATCGGTTTGTACTTTGGTCAGCTTATAAAGCCTACATGCGTGGCATGCTAATTAAACTACACAGTACTGTTAAAAAACAGAGGTCTAAGCAAGTTGACGAGGTTCTCTCCCAAATTACCCTGTTAGAAAACCAGAATAAATTGACTCCCTCTCATAAATTGGCCACTGAGCTCCTAGAACAGCGACAAAAACTCCGCTCACTTCTACTCTTTAAATTCGAGAACAACCTTAAATTAACTAAAGCCAAATACTATGCCTTAGGCAATAAAGCTGGAGCATTACTAGCTCGGCAAGTTAAAGCTCAACGCATTAGAAGTAAAATAATTTCCCTTCACCACCCCACCACCAAACGACTCCTGACAAACCCGCAGGATATATCTAACGCCTTTAGCGACTATTACTCATCTCTTTACAATCTCTCTAACGATGCAGCTACCCCTCAACCAACTGTCCAAAGCATACAAAATTTCCTATCCACTGTTGATCTTCCGAATATAACCCACACACAACTGGAGAACCTCTCCCAACCATTCTCCGATGACGAAGTCCTAAAAGCCATCAACACCCTCCCTCTCCACAAATCACCAGGGGAAGATGGCTACACCAACGAATTCTACAAAACATTTGCCACACTCATCACCCCCCATCTCACTGACCTCTTCAACTCTGCTGCCGCTTCTGGTTCTCTACCGCTTGACATGCTGCGTTCAATCATCACCACTATTCACAAACCAGAGAAAGAGTAGTGATAGTCCATCTACTACTGGGGGGGGGGGGGGGGTTTGGCTCACACATCCAAAATGTACTGTAACCATCTAATGTTCTCTTCCTACTGCAACTCTCTCTCTTTCATATATTTCCTCTTTATTCTCTTATCTACCCCCTTTCTATGGTGTAGTTAATCACCTAATTTGCTGGTGCTCCTCCTCCATCTACAACCCCCCCCCCCCACCCACCACCGTCTGGAGTTATTGAGTTATTATGTTACTACTGTGAATATCTCAGCATTTCCTGATTCTACCTTGTAAGCTTTGCCTTCGCTTGCTCCACTCGGAACATCTGACTGTGTTGTTACAAATGTATATCTTGTTCATTTTACTGAAAATAATAAAGAAATATCGAAATAGAAAAAAAGAGTTTGTGAAAAACATAATTTTTAAATGAGCAGTGCTTTTTTTGATTTTTTTTAAAGTGAAACCTTCCAATATAGTGCCTGGGGGGGGGGGGGGCGGGCTTAGTCTACCTGTAAAGTGGCAGATCTGTACCATATCTAGAATCTGCTGCAGAAATAATTGCATTTATAAAGCCAAAAAAAAAAAATTCCTGCAAGCTGCCTTTATTTTGCTCAGCAACAGCTGGGGAGCCAGTGTGCATGATGAGGCCATAAAGTAGTGCACTGAGAACAAGATTAGAAATTTTTTGGATACATTCAGGTGTCACTTTGACTTTGGATAGAAGTAACGGGTGCGTAAAAATTGGTCTTTGGGTGTCAGTGGCACCTTCCCACCATAACCCTATAGAGGTACTCTTGATGAAAGCAAGAATTGGCCTTCCTGTAAAAAATTGCAAGGATATGCACCTGTCAAACAGGTGCTGAAAAATTGGTCTTTGGGTGTTAATTGTGCCCATGAAACCTATACCAAAAACATGCTTCCAGATGAAATCATTGAACACCCTCAAAGCTAGGCAGCCTCGAAGTCCTGCAAAGATTCCACATCCCAAAAAGACTTAATCAGTGATATACGTTTTCCACGACACTGTAACCTACTGGAGTCTTAAAAAACGTTCAATAAAATCCTCTTTAATGTGTCCTAAAGAGATTTTATCTTCTACACTCTCTGTGGGGACGGGATTAGTTCTGAGACCTTCCTCTTATAACGGTGGTCAAGAAGGGTTGCCAACCAGTAATCATCCTTCTCCTTTATGCCACGAATTCTTGGGTCCTTTTGCAGGCTTTAAAGCATGAGGTTGCCCATGAGCCTCAAATTTGCAGAGGCTTGAGAAGCAGACTCCTCCAGGTCACTCAGGATGACAGCATCTGGAACTTCCTCCTCCCAGCCACGTACTACTCCCAAGAGTCCTGGGGTTGGAAAGCCATCGCTTTCAGATTGACGCATGTCTTCCTCTTCTTCAAAGCCTATGAAAGTTCCAGAATCCTCCTCCTCATCCTCCTCCCCTATTTCCTTCTGTGTGTTCTGTGACATAGAAATTATGGTGTCTGGATAAAGTGGGCCTTGAGAGGAAAGGAAGTCCTCCTCTTCCTCCTGCTGCTCTGCCTCCAGTGCCCTGTCCATATTGCCATGCAGAGTCTGCTCCAGCAGGAACACAACAGGGATTGTGTCACTGATACATGCGCTGTCAAGGCTCACCATCCTTGTGGCCTCCTCAAATGGTGACAATACAGTGAATGCATCCTTAATGATCAGCCATTGGTGTGGGGGAAAAAAAGCAGAGGAGTCCTGAGCCTGTCATTGTGCTGTACTGGCAGAGGTACATGTGGATGCTGCATATATAGACACTGCAGCATTCCCAAAGTTGAGTTCCACCTGGTGGGCATGTCACAAATCATGCGGTTTACGGGCAGATGGAATTCCCACTGAATTTCAGCCAACCGAGCACTGGCTGTGTATGACCACCTGAAATGGCTACAGACTCTTTTGGCCTGCTTTAGTACATCTTGCAACCCTGGGTACGTACTTAGAAAAATGCTGCACCACCAAATTGAGGACATGTGCCAGGCATGGTACATGTGTCAACTTTCCCTGTCTAAGGGCGGACAGGAGGTTCGAGACATTATCGGACACCACCATTCCTGGTTCCAACTGGCGTGGTGTGAACCACCTCTGGGCCTGTTTCTGCAAAGTTGCAAGAATCTCTTCTTCAGTGTGGTTCCTGTCCCCTAAACACACCAGCTGAAGCACTGAAGGGCACCTTTTAGCCTGACTCTGGGAATAGCCCTTTGAACGCTTAGGGGGTACCTGGTGTACATAGGACAATTCTGCAGAGGAGGGCATGGAGGTGGCAGAGGAGGCGGTAGAGCTCACAGGTCTGGCATCATCACCACCAGCTGTATGGAAACGTGGGGGCACAACAAGGTGCAGCACCAAGCCCTGTCCTGCATCCTTTTGAGTTGCAAGCAGCGTTACCCAGTGTGCTGTGAACTAAATATATCATCCCTGCCCATGCTTGCTGGACCATGTGTCAGAAGTAATGTGGATTTGACGGCTGACTGCCTTGCCCAACGATGCCAGAATATTCCCTTTCACGTGACGGTAGAGAGATAAAACGGCCTTATGTGAAAAGTAGTAGCGACTGGGAACCTGCCATTGTGGTACAGCACATTGTGCAAATTCACAGAAGGGGGCAGAATCCACCAGAGAGCTAACAACTTTGACAAGCTTGCATTCAGACGCTGGGCATGTGGGTGGCAGGGACTGTATATAAGTTGTTGACTACAGTCTACAGCTGGTGGTGTGCTGCTGGCACCTGGGACAACCTGTGCTATACCATGATCTCTGTCAGTGGAGGCTGCGGAAAGGTAATGACTCAGTTTCACAGGGGCAGACTGAAGTGGGTAAGGAGAAGGAGGAGGGACAGATTTGTACTCCTTTTGTGTGGCTTTTAGGTGCTCTTTCCAACGGGCTGAGTGATTGGACGTTAAATGCCTTGTTAGGCATGTGGTACCCAATTGGTTGGTGTTTTTTCCACGTTTGATGTGCCTGAGACACAGTTTACAAACAGCAACAATGCGATCTGCTGCAGATGTGCTGAAAAAGGCTCAGACAGCTGACCTTTGGGAAGTGGGCCGGGAGATAACAGCTGCAGAATGTTATGGAATAGGGTGCCTGCTCTCTACTCTTTCTTGATGTCGGCCTCCTTGGGGTTGTGCCGCCTCACCTTCAGTTTCCTCCTCTGCTCTATTTGGCACCCAAGTTGCATCAGTGACTTCATCATCATCATCTCCATCTCCTCCATCTTCATCATTACCACTGGTGACAACTTGGCAATACGCTGCGGCTTGGGGAACATGAATGCCAATTTGTCTACCAGTGTTTCTCCCTCTCTCTAGACTCATGTTCCTGTCATCCTCAACCTCAGAACCAACATCTGAATTCAGTAATGGCTGGGCATCATAATAAAGCAAGTGGCTGACGCTGTGGTCAAATAACTTAGCTGACTTCTCAATGGCTGATGTTGGGGCTTTGGCAGGAATAGATGTGGACAAGGAGGCAGGTTTATCCACTCTGGTAACTGCAGGGGACGTCTCTACTTGCATGACAGAGGATGAGGAGGATGAGGAAAGTTTAGTAAGCCAGTCCACCACCTCCTCTTCATGCTGTGGCTGGATAGCACGGGCAAACTCACTAAACAGAGGAAATGATGCCCTGCCTGAGGACTGACCACCACGTCCACCTTTGCCTGTGGACACATTTGTTGCTGGCCCCCTTACAGTACCAAGGGAATGTCTGCCTGTCCTTTTTTTCTCTCAGACATTATTGGGAGGGAGGGGGCGGTCCTTATAAGCAAATGAAAAGAAGAAGTTGAAATCTGTACGTACATGCACTTTAATCAATGTAAAGAGGTGTTTGCTGCACTTTAATTTGAGTACTAACACTACGCAGACACACTCCACAGATACACTATAATATGCTGCAATATAATGCGCCAAACGTACAGTGACGCACAGAACTATTTGGCGTTACACTGGCAGTAACGCACACAAAACTATATGGCATTAAACTGGCAGTAACGCACACAGAACTATATGGCGTTAAACTGGCAGTAATGCCCACAGAACCATATGGCGTTAAACTAGCAGTAACGCACGCAAAAATATATGGCGTTAAACTGGCAGTAACGCCATATATGAAAGCACCACATATTCCGACACCCTTCCTGCATACAGATATAGCAGGGAGCAGGATAAATTATGCAGGATAAAGAAATAATTGTTTGGCACCATTTAGAGGTAGGGCATATTTATCTTCTCTTACAGGCATAATTTGCACAATTATTTGAGGAGGTGACAAAACCTTTTACTCCCTTCTCCTCCCAGGCGCAGAGCAGCTAATTTAACTGCAAGTGCTGCTAATATGCCCTTTTACCTCCTCATCATCCGTTAAATACTTCATAGCCCCACAAAGTGGCTACGAGGAGTTATTAGTTGATCATATGATCGATGATTTGCTGCAGGAGGATGATCTGGGTCATGTGCAATCATTCTTATTTATATATTGAGAATGAGGACTAGCGATGAGCAAATGTGCTTGGGTTTGATTCACAGGAACCAAAATTTGGGAAAATTTTATTTGAATCCTATTGAAGACAATATGGGCAAATCTTCAAAATCAATTCCAGCTAAAGAAAAGTGGGTCTTCCCCTTTTGGGTGAAGTTCCACTTATGTACAAGACCACACTGTATTGTCCACAAAGTTTAATACCATTTTAACACAGAGTGCACAAAAACACTTCAAAACCACAACCCCACAGTTGTTATGCTAAAATAAAACGTACAGTGCTATATTTAACATACAATAGCCAGACATATAGCACAGCTACTAAAGAGTATGTAAGCAGCTTGATTGGGCAGCAATATAAAACGGAGAGATTAGTCATTTTTTATCCTGAAAAAAAAAAATTATAAAGTACAGTCTTCACATTATGGCTCCACATTATGTAAGCATTGCTACTTGTCAGCAATGTATAACAAAGGTCGTTTTTATTATGAAATAAAAATTACAGTGCATTATGTAAATGACAGGCAGAAATGTTCCACAGACACACTGCACATCATGTACTTAGTTTTACAAGCCTGCAATAGAAGAGAGACAAGGCAGTTTTTATAGTGAAATAAAAATTGCAGTGTAAAGAAAAGAACCATAAATCTTGAATCTTGCACGGACACACACCACATAATGGTGGCACTTACTAGGCTGCAATGGAAGGGGGAGAGAAGGGTCTGTTTTTATAGTCATATAAATGCGATATAATATACTATACATTCTTCATGGTTAATGAGGGCGGGGTACACTTTCCTTTTCCTGGCCTCCCATGCTGCATGCTTGAATAAGGGCTTATGACTTTTGAGGGAACCCGTCATTTTTTTTGCTTTTTTGTGTGGTGTTGCCCCTTAAAATTCATACAAGACTCAGAGCGTCTGATATTGAATTTGGGGGGGACCTCATACTTTTTTTTAAATTTAGTGGGGCCCCCCTTGACATCCATATGAGACCTTCATAAAGGGTGAAGGTCTGCTATGTATTTTTTGGGGGAACCCCATGCTGGTTGTTTTGTTTTGTTTGCCATCCTCAGTAAGGGAAACGGCTTTGCGCGGCCTACTGCGCATGCGCGAGATGTCCCTCGGCATTCCGGATCCAGCGCCGCCATCCTCAGTAAGGGAAACGGCTTTGCGCAGCCTACTGCGCATGCGCGAGTCGGCGCGCGGCCTACTGCGCATGCGCGAGTCGAAGCGCGCGGCCTACTGCGCATGCGCGAGTGGGATTTGTGAATGGGGAACGCAATGTGTTGTGGGACACCGTTCCCATAACACACCGCGCCCCATTCATTAGAAGACGGAAGGAGAGAAGATCACTGCAGCGCTGGAGGAGGCAGATTAGGACAATCTGCCTAGCAACAGCCATTTCTGGTAAGTAAAAAAAAATATATATATTTTTTTTTCATTTGAAATTGTTACTAACATTTTTAAAAGTTTTTGTTTTCAGGGTGTCCCACCACTTTAAGCACTATAGGGCACATGATCACTGGAAGAGGAGGGTACACTCCATTCTTTATGACCCACAAAACTGTAACTCACTATAATGTAGCAGTAGCACTATACCACACTGTATATAGCAATGTACAGCAGTAACTATCTCTCCCTGAAATTACTCTGTCAGCTGCTCATCCAGCATCAACACACATTGTCAAAAAGCTGATGGGAGAGCTGACTTTTACAGGGAGAGGGCTGGCACATTTATAAACCTACTTAATTGGCCATACTATAACACCTGAGCACTGTTGGTAGTTGGTAAAATTACTAATTGTAATATAACTTTAGTACATTGGCAAATGAGCTAAAAAACGTAACTGTTTTCCCAAACAGAAGACATGCAAAGTTTGCATCCAACTCTACCCTGGCCTCAAATCTCACCCCTAATGAGAAAAATAGTGCCATGGCCATAGAACAGGAAGAAGGCTAAGCCAGACAGCAGCCAGACTCAGGAGACATCAGGCAAGGAGCAGCAAGAGCCAGTGTAGTGGCAACAGCAGAATATTACCACAAAGTGGGTTCCAGTGATGAGAGGGTGACAGCACAGTCAAATGTTACAACTCCTCCTCAATGAATTAATTCTTCAACTCCTCAGAAACAGTAGGTTCCCCAGGGGCTGCACATCATATGTCATTTTCCAGTCTAAATGCTGCAATGCCGTGCAGCAGCTCATGTGCTTGAAGAACATTTGCTTCTCTGGACCAGAGATGTTTTGCTAACCCACATCATCTTCAGATAAACAAGGTCATGTGTGACAATTGGACCAACCTGCTGGCCATCCTTCAACTGGGAAAATTACTTATGTACCTTGCCTGGCAAAGGTGCTAAACCTGGTGGTACAGCATTTCACCATGAAGTATTCAAACTTCCAGGGGGTCCTTTGTTGTGTTGTAGCTCACCTAGCAGAAATGCAGCACCAACATAATCTGCTTGCCAACTGCCTCATCTGTGACACCCCCTTGTTTTGGAACTCAATGTTGGCCATGCTGCAGAGGTGGCACCAGCTGTCTTAATGGCACATTATTCAGGATGTGTGCAGCCTTTTGGAACACGTTGACGAAGCAACTAAAATGATAAACAGCAATGAGATGGGGACTGGTGATATAATCCCTCTTGTGTGTTCACTTGAAGCACACTACATGACCTAACAGACTGAGCACTGGAAGCACAACAGCAGGAGAGGAGGACTTGCTTCTGTCTCAAGCCTAGTAGGATCCATGAGATGCAGGAGGCCACGGAAGAGCACAAGAAGGAGGCTTGGGGCATTGGAAGAAACTAGGAGGAGGAAATTGGGCATATTTCAAAGGGGGGTGTCTCATCCCTCCAAATCCCAAGGTGCTGTATGTGGGATAAGACAGTGTTGTCCTCAGAAACATCTCTGCTGCAGGTAAATGGGGTCTCACATGCTCAAATGTCTGTACTAGTACCCCAGCACTCAGGTAACCAAAGAGAGAGATCGCTAATGACTTTGACTATCTATCTACTGTATGTGCGTTTATATGTGTGTGCATGCATGTGTGTGGGGGTGTGAATGCATGTGTGTGTGTGTGGGGGGGCTGCATGTATGTGGGTGTGCATGCATGTGTGTGTGTGTGGGGGGGGGTGCATACATGTGTGTGGGTGGGTGTGCATGCATGTGTGTGTGTGTGGGGGGGGGGTGTGCATGCATGTGTATGTGTGGGGGGTGTGCATGCATGTGTGTGTCGGGGGGTGCATGCATGCGTGTGTGTGGGTGTGCATGCATGTGTGTGTGTGGGGGGGGGTGTGTGCATGCATGTATGTGTGTGTGTGGGGGGGGGTGCATGCATGTGTGTGTGTGTGGGTGTGCATGTAGTGATCTAATCTTATCGTTCCTCGTAGATGGAATATAGTCATTAAAAGTATTGTCTCCGCAGCAAAATCCGTTCTCCAGAGAGAGACAACTTTATTGACTTCCAAAACAGAACATTCTTACAGATGACAAAAAATCCAACAGAGTTCATATCACGACAGTGCTAGTAAATATTTAGAGCCCCATGGAAACATGTGACTCTTGGGTGCCTTCGTAAGAACACACACTCTTCTAAACAGATTGAACGTCCTGTTATATCCCCCACACACACTGAATGTCTGAGCAATTTGATTGGGCATTTCCATTAAATGCTTTGATCTGCCCCGGTCTTTCAGAGTGACAGGAGATAACCCCAAGCTGTGAATAGTTGTAATTATAAAGCTGCCCCAATTTACATTCTTGCATATCCCCCCTTTGACATGTTTGAATACTGATTAGATTAAGATAATCATTATCTGTTCCCTTTTGATATGTGGCAACAAACCCTCTTTTAATATGCGCAATTAGATTAACAGCTACCAAAGTGGCCTGCCTATAATAAACTTGTCTTTAGAATGCCTAAATAAAAACACTACATATAATAAATATGTATATATAATATATATATATATGTATACATATATATATATTAGATATAATATACTACAGGTGTGCATGCATGTGTGTGTGTGTGGGGGGGGGGTGCATGCATGTGTGTGGGTGGGTGTGCATGCATGTGTGTGTGTGTGTGGGGGGGTGTGCATGCATGTGTATGTGTGGGGGGTGTGCATGCATGTGTGTGTGTCGGGGGGTGCATGCATGCGTGTGTGTGGGTGTGCATGCATGTGTGTGTGTGTGGGGGGGGGGGTGTGTGTGCATGCATGTATGTGTGTGTGTGTGTGTGGGTGTGCATGCATGTGTGTGTGTGTGGGTGTGCATGCATGTGTGTGTGGGGGGTGTGCATGCATGTGTGTGTGGGGGTGTGCATGCATGTGTGTGGGGGGTGCATGCATGTGTGTGTGGGGGGTGCATGCATGTGTGTGTGGGGGTGTGCATGCATATGTGTGTGGGTGTGCGAGCAGGCGGTGGGGATTCACAGTGGCAGCATTTGGCACACTGACAGCATTTAATGGGCACACCGGCAGCATTTGATGGGCACAGTGGTGGCATTTGATGGCACAGTGGCGGCATTTGATGGGTACAGTGGCGACATTTGATGCTACAGTGGTGGCGTTTGATGGTACAGTGGCTGCAATTGATGGGCACAGTGGCAGCATTTGATGGGCACAGTGGCGACATTTGATGGCACAGTGGTGGCGTTTGATGGTACAGTATATATAGTGTGTGAGTGTGTTTTTATATATGTGTGTGTGTTTACATGTATGTATGCACATTTTATGTAAAATGCCGAAAAGCGATCCATGCTCAGATTGCTTTTCAGAGGCATTTGACAGCCGGTAGAGAGGCAATATGTTGCCTACTTTAACCCCTTAAATGCATCATCACTATGCTGCAACTGCATGCAATGCACACAGTTGCAGAGGGGTTGCAGTGCCGCCCCATTCACCTAGGGGTATACTTCAAGGGTGCCCTGACTGGAAAAAGATTGTGAAACACTGACATAGAGGAACCAATCTCTCCATTTTCCTCCTGCAGCTGCTGAATGCCTGTGGGTGGGAGAGGAGGAGAAGCGGGGAGAAATGAAGAAATCGGTTCCTTTATATGCAGCCACCCACTTGTGACTGAGCCCTGGTGTCCAAAAAATCGGGCTCGGAGTAAAGAGCTTTGTCCAGAGGTCGGGGGGGGGGGCCCGCCATGGTTTCTTGCATCGGGGCCTTGAGGGTTCTAGTTACGCCACTGCCTGGGGGCGTTGGTTAAGATGTTCCAGTGTAGATATTGACATTTAAAACCTCAATAATAAGTCACTAGAGTGTGCTATAATATGCTGACTTACATTGAGTACAGAATAATGTATATTATATGTATTCAGATATTGTTGCTTAGGCTGAACAGCAACGATTATTAATTAATTTGCTCAGATTTTTAGACATTTGCTTATGATGGGATTATAAATCCAATGTGCATAGGGTACCCATTGATTTACTGCAATACACACATACCGATGTTAATGCAAAACAGGTACAGGATGCCAAAAAACATGCATACCTTGAAAATAATGAAAGCTGCACAAACTGATGAAAGCTGCACAAAATGAACTCTTCACAGCAATGTCCTTGTGACTTAATAAATGTAATATGTGGCTGCATAGCATAGACTTTATAACAACAGAGAGTCTAGCTGAGACTCACTGGATAGAATAAGTAATCTCGCGCTTACGCAAAGAGTAAAGCTAATCTAATGCAGCACACACTGGGGGTAATGTCTGAACCCAGAGGCAAGAATAGAAATGGGGAGGTAGTGGCGCGCAAATAAAAAAAACTACACTAAAAGCAGGTAATAAGAATAGGTGAATATGTCCAAATAAGTAATATATGGAGCAGGTAAATGAATTCACGTGATAATGTACCAGTGATTGTGAAGGTAAAATCACAGATAAATAAAATACATCAATACATAGTTAAAAACAAAATCAGCTTGATAAAAAGTACGGTGAATGGTGACTGTGATTTAAAATCAACGTGAATCTTCAATAAAATTCAAATAAAATGCAGTCAAATATTTGTGAAAAAACGCAGCGGCAAGCGATAAACGCAATGCCAAAGAAAGACTGCTGTGAAAATAGCTAGTAATAGACTAGATGTCTATAAACTGACTGAGGTGAATAAATAAACATAACATAAAATGACTGAGGTGAAAATCAATTAAAATTAAAATTGAGTCGCAAGCTAAAAACGCATCACAGCAAGTGTAAATAAATAGTCCATATAAAGCATTGGTGCAAAGTAACAGTTTGTTTCCAAAGTGAAGTGAATTCCTGTTGGGTGTGGGATGATTTTGTGGCTGTGACTATTTTGTGCGATTATAGCAACGCTCTGTGATCCTGGTGGGGGTGGTATAGCTGGCCCCTTACCTTACAGCTGTAAGGTTACAGCATGGGTTTGTTAGGTCTTTATGGTCCCTGGTGACCTTCCTCCTTTAGTGGCTCCAAACTGTGTCCCGGTTCTTATTGGTGCTTAAATTGCATCCAGTTATGGGAGGGGGGGGGGGGCTCACATCAGTATAAAAAAGAGGAAGGAAGTAGCCTCATGGTGTAGTATGTTAAAATCAAATAAGGAGTTTATTTCAATCAAGTAAAACAATGTGCATTAAAACAGGGGGGTACTCACATTCTTAAAATGAGTCAAAAAGCAATGTACAAACGAGCGGCGAGCTCGGTTTTGCGTCACTTCCGGTCGGTGTACTAAGCTGAGGTCCCGACGCGTGTTCGTCACCGATCACGTGACTTCTTCAGGGGTGCCTAGTGCCTTGGGAAGTGTCTTATTTATAGGCCATTCAATTATATTACAGCGGCCATTTTCCTGTGGCCCGATCGCCGGAAATGGTCATATTGACGCCGCCGGAAGTAGTCCGGCGGCCATTTTGGGAATGGGAAAGTCAGCGCTGATAGGCTGAAGAGATCTGGTGTCAGCAAAGAATGTCTAGAATGTATTGCTGAACACTGGGCGGCTTTGTAATTGGAGGATACTTTGCTTTGCCATGCGCAGATGCATAGCTAGTGGGACGGATATTGTTGTTGGTAAAAAAAATGGGTTTAAAATTAAATTGGCACATTTTAAAAAACATTAAAAGGCCAGATGTAAAACTATAAAAAGTTAGGGAGTGAACAGCACAATACTGGGGATAGTATAAAAAATTGCTAATAAGCATAAGTAATGTAAACGTCGGTAAGACTATAAAAGGTTATAAAAATTATTACCGGAAATGACGTTAAATATACACATGATTAAAAATGCATAAGTAGACATCAAAGGGAACGATGGAGAACAGCAATAAGATGGTAAAGGAAAAATAAATAAATAGATAAAAGTGCCCAGAGAGAGGAGGGTGTGGACTTTAAGTATAGTGCCGTAAATGACTAACAGTTCATATAAAATGGAGTGGATATAGGTGCAGGGGTGAGCTTCTTTCAGATAGGAGAACATCGGTGATGATAAAAAAGTATTGTTAAAAGAGTGGTAGCAAGAGGGTCGAATAAATATCTGAGCTATAATTTATAAGAGTGGGCATTTGTACCAATAAAACTATGCCAATAAGTTTATATAAAAGTTGTAAAAGAGGTTAAAAGGTAGATAAAAGGAAGGAGATCGTTCTAAAAATCACTAAGGAAACAATTCAGGTCAAATTCGATGTTTAAGCCATGTGGCGTTAAAGTATTGAGGGTGAAGATCCACTTAGATTCCAGCTGGCTTATGGTTCTGACCTTATGGCCTCCTCTCCAGTGTTTAACATAGGGTTCGATCCCCCAGAATTTCAGGTGTGTGGGGTCTTTTTTATGGTGTGTGGCAAAGTGTCTTGATACATTATGTTTATCGAAACCCTTTATAATGTTTTGGACATGTTCCTTAATTTTAACTCTGAGTGGTCGCTTTGTGCGGCCAACATACTGTAGGCCGCAACTACATTCTAAAGCATAGACGGCTCCTACTGTGCTACAGCAGATGAATTCGTTGATCGTGTAGGTATTGCCAGTGCTAGTAGATGTGAAGTCCTTCTTTTTTCCGTTTGGATTCTTGGTCCTGGTGCAAGCAAAACATCTTTTGCAAGGGTAAAAGCCTTTGCCTGTGAAGAAAGTAAGGCCCCTGCTGGGTGGGTCTGGGATATTTTTTACTATTTTATCCCTCATTGTGGGTGCTCTCCTGTAAACAAACTTAGGTAAAATGGGTAAAATTTCTTTTAGACGTGTATCAGCTTGTAAGATGTTCCAATTTCTTTTGATAATCTTTTCAATTTCTTTGTGTTGTATGCTGTAGTCTAGGATTATTGGTATAGTGTCCTGTCTGATTGTTCCTTTCGTTTTATCCTTTATCAGATCAGATCGGTCCATTTTTTCTACTTCTGCTATGTTTTTATTGATCATTTCATCACAATAGCCTTTTTCAATGAATCTAAGTTTCATATTGTTAGCTTGGTTCTGGAATTGCTCATTTTGTGTACAATTGCGTCGTAAACGCATAAGTTGTCCCTTGGGGATGTTAAAAATCCAGTTTCTATGATGGCAAGTGTCTATGGGTAGGTAACTATTGCGATCGACATCTTTAAAATGTGTTTTTGATCGCAGTTGGCCATTTTCCTGTTCAATATCTAGATCGAGGAAGGTGATTTTTTTGTCGCTAATGTCCCATGAGAGTATTATATTTCTATCATTTTTGTTTAATTTCTCCAAGAAATCAATTAAATTATTCTGGTCACCTTTCCACAGGATAAATACATCATCTATGTATCTCCTGTAGATGTGTAGCTCCTCGGGTCTATTACTGAATATTTCTTCATCTTCCCATCTTGCCATAAATAATCCTGCTACACTGGGGGCAAATTTTGCCCCCATGGCAACTCCTGTACTTTGATGATAGTAATTCTTATTAAACCAGAAATAGCTATTCTTTAAACAGAAATCCAGGCTCTTTACTAGAAATTTTCTTTGAACACATGGTAGTTTGGTGTGCTTTCGCAATCCCCATTTAATTGCTTCACAGGCTTGGTGGTGCAAAATGATGGTGTATAAAGATGAAACATCCGCTGTAGCTAACCACCAGGGTCCATCATTTGTTGGTATTGCATCCAGGATTTGTAAAATTTGCTTTGTATCTCGGAGGTAGGCTGTTGTATCTTGTACCGCCGGCTGGAGAAAATGGTCGATATATTCCCCCATTCTGGCTGTTAGGGAGTTTATCCCATTCACGATCGGTCTTGAAGGTGGATTAACTTTATCCTTATGGATTTTTGGAAGTATATAAATAATGGGAGTCCTACAGGATTCAGGTATCAGGTATTTTGCTTCCTTTTTATTGAGAATGTCTTTTTTTAAACCTAAATGCACAATTTGCTCTAATGCCTTTCTGCATTTAAATACTGGATTGCCTAAAAGGCGTGTGTACGTCTCTTCATCTTGTAGGAGAGTATTTACGCTTTCATTGTATTGCTCCTTAGTGAGGACCACAATTCCTCCTCCTTTGTCCGCTGGCCGTATAACCAAGTCTTTCCTTTTGGTTAGTTTGCGGATCCCACTCTTAATATGTTTCGGTTCTTGGCATTTCTTGATCTTCAAATTCTTTAATTCATCTAAAACCACTCTTTTAAAAACTTCGATGTGTCTGTTATCTTTTACTATAGGGTTAAAAACAGATTTATTTCTTAAAGTGCTGTGCAGGATTTCTTGTTCATGTTGTGCACTTCTCGGTTTGCAAGGGTTGCTTAAAATATATTTTTTGATATTCAGCTTTCTTATATATTTTTGGACTCCTATATATGTCTGAAATTTGTCCATATTCTTTAGTGGGGCGTATTTTAGTCCTTTGTCTAGGACTCCAATCTCTTCATGTGATAGTTCTTGTCCACTAAGATTAAAGATTCCTTCGCCTTTTATTCTCTTTTTCTTTTTAATTCTCTTCCCTCCTCTGCAGCCTCTCGTCTTTCTGGTGTTCGTCTTAGGTGTCTCGTGTCTTCGTTCCTCCTCTGTTGATTGTTCTCCCGTCCTCTCTCTAAAAAAGACCTCTCGTAGTCCATATCGGATTGTCGATGTCTATCTGTTCTGTCTTCATTAGGTCTTCGGTCTAAGGGTGCGTAATAGTTATGGGTGGGGATCGGACTTCTTTCATATGTTCTGTATGTATCTGATGGTGGGTATGGTTGTTGTCCTCCATCTTTTCTTTCCCATTGTCTATCAGGGCTATGTCTTCTTGGAGCCTGATTGTCATATTGTCGTTCTCTGTTTTCATATCCTTGATCTCTATTATCTCTTTGATTGTATTGATATGGTCTATTGTCCCTTTGGTCTTGTTGTCTTGGTCCATTATTGTGCCCATTGTTCTTCTTATTGTTTTTCCAAAAGGGCTTCTTCCATCCATTTTGTGGGGTTCTATTTTGATTATATGGTCTTCTATCGTTACCATATGTTGGTCTTCCCTCATTTCTATGCGGTGTGTATTGATTGTGATTGGTTTGTCGTTCATCGTATCTCTGTGTGTCATGTCTCCCTTGATCATACATATCTTGTGGTCTATTATATACGTCTTGTCTTGTTTCTATATTAGTGTGTTCCGGCTGTACTCTCACTGTTTTTTCCGGAGTGGAGTAAGATGAGATCGGGTCTAGGTTTCCTAATTGGCTCTGCCATTTAAAAGCTTTATCAGTTTTAAAATCATTAATATCTCGATTGTACTTTTTACTTTTTCTTTGTTGCACCTCCTTATCTTTTTTCATAAGATCTCTATTGAGTTGGGCAGTCAGGGCTGTAAATTCTGCTGTATCTTTATAGGCTTCTAGTTCCTCTTTCACCTCAGTTATTATTTCATTTATTACTTTTTGTTTTTTCCTCTTCCTTTCAAGAAGGAACATGAGTAATTCTAATCCCTTTCCATTAAAGAATTTGAACCAATCATCTATTGATTCTTGGTCTGTCAGACCATCATTGGGGATAATGTCCCATCTGAGTCTTCTGGGGGCAATACTGTCCTTGAGGTATTGCTCAAAAGTGGTGATGTCCCACCAGAGACTTACTTTCTTCTCCATGTTGTGGCCTAGTTTGCGCATCAGGCTCTCTAGGTCACTAACTTTGTTAGTGGGTGCTGTGGTATTAAATACTTCCTCTAAATTCACCTGTCTTTTTTCTAAAAACGAGAAAACATCCATGGTAGCGGCAAGATTGGGTATGAATAGGTGTAGATAAGTGGATAGAATAAGTAATCTCGCGCTTACGCAAAGAGTAAAGCTAATCTAATGCAGCACACACTGGGGGTAATGTCTGAACCCAGAGGCAAGAATAGAAATGGGGAGGTAGTGGCGCGCAAATGTTTAAAACTATACAAAAAACAAATAAAAAAACAGGTGAGAGAGATAAATGAATAAATCCAAATAAGCAGTGAAGATCAATAAAAGCATTCACATAGTGGTGTACAAGTGATTGTGAAGGTAAAATCACATAGAGGTAAAACACATCAAAACATAGTTAATAACCAAAAAACAACTTGATAAGAAAAATATAGTGAATGGTGACTGTGATTTAAAATAAAATAAAAAGATCAACGTGAATCTTCATAAAATTGAAAAAAAATGAAGTCAAATATTTGTGAAGTGCTTTACTGGATATGGCTATTTGGTGCGATTATAGCGACGCTTTATAATCCTGGTGAGGGCGATAAACGCAATGCCAAAAGTAGACTGCTATAAAAATAGCTAATAGACTAAAGAAGGGAAAGGAAGTAGCCTCATGGTGTAGTATATTAATAACAATAAGGAGTTTATTTCAATAAAGTAAAACACAGTGCAGTAAGACAGGGGGGTACTCACATTTGGCAATGAGTAAAGCAGTGTTGTACAAACGAGCGGCGAGCTCGATTTTTCGTCACTTCCGGTCGGTTTGCTAAGCTGAGGTCCCGACGCGTGTTCGTCACAGATCTATGCGTTTACGGCGCAATTGTACACAAATTGAGCAATTCCAGAATCAAGCTAATAATATGAAACTTAGATTCATTGAAAAAGGCTATTGTGATAAAATGATCAATAAAAACATAACAGAAGTGGAAAAAATGGTCCGCTCTGACCTTATAAAGGATAAACCGAAAGGAGCAACCAGACAGGACACTATACCAATAATCCTAGATTACAGTATACAGCACAAAGAGATTGAAAAGATTATCAAAAGAAATTGGAACATCTTACAAGCTGATACACGCCTAAAAGAAATTTTACCCATTGTACCCAAGTTTGTCTACAGGAGAGCACCCACACTTAGGGATAAAATAGTTAAAAATATCCCAGATCCACCCAGCAGGGGCCTCACCTTTTTCACAGGCAAAGGCTTTTACCCTTGCAAAAGATGTTTCGCTTGTACCAGGACTAAGAAACCAAATGAAAAAAAGAAGGACTTTACATCAACTAGCACTGGCAATATCTATGCGATCAACGAATTCATCTGCTGCAACACAATAGGAGCTGTTTACGCTTTAGAATGTAGTTGCGGCCTTCAGTATGTTGGTCGCACAAAGCGACCACTCAAAGTCAGAATTAAGGAACATGTCCAAAACATTATAAAGGGTTTCGACAAACATAACGTATCAAGGCATTTTGCTATACATCACAAAAAAGACCCCACACACCTGAAATTCTGGGGGATTGAACCCTATGTCAAACACTGGAGAGGAGGCCATAAGGTCAGAACTATAAGCCAGCTTGAATCGAAATGGATCTTCACCCTCAATACTTTAACGCCACATGGCTTAAACATCGAATTTGACCTGAATTGTTTCCTTAGTGATTTTTAGAACCATCTCCCTCGTTTATTAATCTTAATCTTTTACCACTTTTACAAAATTTACTGGCATTTATGCCCACCCTTACCAACTATAGCTCAGATATTTGCTTGACTTTCTTGCTACTACTCTTTTAATAATATTTTTTATGACCACTGATGCTCTCCTAGTTGCAAGACCTTCACCCTTGCACCCTTAGACCCTCCACTCTATATGAACTGTTAGTCATTTACGGCACTATACTTAAAGTCCACACCCTCCTCTCTCTGGGCACTTTTATCTATTTATTTATTTTTCCTTTACCATCTTATTGCTGTTCTCCATCGTTCCCTTTGATGTCTACTTATGCATTTTTAATCATGTGTATATTTAACGTCATTTCCGGTAATAATTTTTATAACCTTTTATAGTCTTACCGACGTTTACATTACTTATGCTTATTAGCAATTTTTTATACTATCCCCAGTATTGTGCTGTTCACTCCCTAACTTTTTATAGTTTTACATCTGGCCTTTTAATGTTTTTAAATGCGCCGTTGTAATTTTAAACCCGTTTTTTTTACCAACAACAATATCCGTCCCACTAGCTATGCATCTGCGCATGGCAAAGCAAAGTATCCTCCAATTACAAAGCCGCCCAGTGTTCAGCAATACATTCTAGACATTCTTTGCTGACACCAGATCCCTTCAGCCTATCAGCGCTGACTTTCCCATTTCTAAAATGGCCGCCGGACCACTTCCGGCGACGTTAATATGACAATTTCCGGTGATCGGGCTACAAAAAAATGGCCGCCAATACAGAATTGAATGGCCTATAAATTAGACACTTCCTAAAGCACTAGGCACCCCTGAAGAAGTCACGTGATCTGTGACGAACACGCGTCGGGACCTCAGCTTAGCAAACCGACCGGAAGTGACGAAAAATCGAGCTCGCCGCTCGTTTGTACAACACTGCTTTACTCATTGCCAAATGTGAGTACCCCCCTGTTTTACTGCACTGTGTTTTACTTTATTGAAATAAACTCCTTATTGTTATTAATATACTACACCATGAGGCTACTTCCTTTCCCTTCTTTATATTGATGTGAGCCCCCCCCCCCCCCTTCCCATAACTGAATGCAAGCTAAGCGACCAATGAGAACCGGGACACCGTTTGGAGCTACTAAAGGAGGAAGGTCACCAGGGACCATAAAGACCTAATAAACCCATGCTGTAACCTTACAGCTGTAAGGTAAGGGGCCAACTATACCACCCTCACCAGGATTATAAAGCGTCGCTATAATCGCACCAAATAGCCATATCCAGTAAAGCACTTCACACTCAACAGGATTTCACTTCACTCTGGAAACGAACTGTTATTTGCACCCATGTTCTATATGGACGATTCATTTATCCTGTTGTGATGCGTTTTTAGCCTGCGATTATATTTTATTTAATTTACTATTCCTCACCCCAGTCATTTTATCTATGCTTATTTATTCACTTGAAGTCACCTCATAGACATTTAGTCTATTACCATTTATTTTCACAGCAGCCTCAGTTTGGCTACTGCACTTATCGCCTGTCACTGCGTTTTTTTCATAATTTGATTGCAGTTTTTTTCATTTTTATGAAGATTCACGTTGATTTTAAATATCACATTCACCGTTCACCTATATATTTATATATATATATCCTTTATTTATTGATGTCCACTGCCTTTTAACTATGTTTTGATGTATTTTATTTATCTGTGATTTTACCTTCACAATCACTGGCACATTATCACGTGAATTCATTTACCTGCTCCATATATTACTTATTTGGACATATTCACCTATTCTTATTACCTGCTTTTAGTGTAGTTTATTTTATTTGCGCACCACTACCTCCCCATTTCTATTCTAGCTGAGACTCACTATTTCAGTAAAATATTTCAGAGCAATTACTTATGCCTATCCTCATAAATAGCATCCCTCTCAGTGAGGTACAAGATAACTCTGGAACTACCTGTGAAGGATAAAGGACCACCTCACTGGAAACAAAGTACTCTGTTAGTCAGGGAAAGGCTCCCCACAGTATCTGGGTCTTTTGGAGAAACTGTATGCTATTAGGCTCCTGCCCAGCTGCTCACACACCAGCTCTAAAGCCCCATACACACGGATTTTCCGATGGATTCTGTCCTATCAGACAATGTTGTCGAAAATTCCGACCGTGTGTAGGCACCGGATTGTCCGACGGACAAAGTTGTATCTCCTGGTCTAAAAATTTTCCGACAACAAAGTCCGATCACACCAATTCCGATCGTGTGTAGCGAATTCCAACGGACAAAGTGCCACGCATGCTCAGATCACATTACAAGACCAAAGCTATTGGCTACTAGCCTCTACGTAGTCCCGTCGTAGGCAACAAACGTCACCACGTTCAGAATGATCGGATTTTCCGACAACTTTGTCCGACCGTGTGTATGCAACACCAGTGTCGGACTAAATCCGTCGGAAAAAATCTGATGGATTTGGTGGTCAGATTTTCCGACCGTGTGTACGAGGCATAAGAGTGGAGGGCTTATCACTTGGCTTCTCTGAACTGCTGATGGAGAGAAGTCAAGAAACTTATCTCCCTGGGCTTGTCTAGGAACACAGGAAGTTATGAGAAAAGAAGTTAAAGGGGACTGCACCTGCATTTGTGCATATTAAGTAAATGGGCACTCTGTTACACTATAAAAATGTTTGAAATAATTCTTGCAGACATACTATTCTGACATATTTTTCCTGCCATTCCCATGTGAAACTCTAGAATGTGCACGTATCTAAAAATACTTTTTTAGAGTATAAATTGCTTTTTGTGGCATCTACATTATATAGCTCAGTGAACATGTTTGTTTCCCTTGCTACACTGCTACCAAACCACTCAAATCAAAGAACGATTTATTTTGCTTAAAGTTATTCAGTGTAATAGTGTTTCACGCTAGCTGCATCTTGTATACAGAGGTGCATATAACCTGACGCAGAACACTGACAACATGAAGACTAAAGGGAGTTAGGGGATGCAGTGTTGGTATGACAGAAAATAACACCTTGTTAAGATGTTGGAGTTTGATACGCTTGTTTTAAATACAAAATAGGAAAGAAACCAAGCATTAAATAAAGTAGGCATTAATTACAATAATATAATAATAACAATTACAAAATATGATAGCAAAAAAATGTCCACCTATCCAAACAACTTCTAAAATGTAGAGGTAATATACAATAATGGTACCCCATTATATTGATTTTATATTGCTTTTAAACAAAATGTTATGCATAGAAAATAATAAACCTATATATATAGATAATATATATACACCTATTCTGTGACCGCCAAGCACTCTCCCTTGGTTACACCCCCTCTAAGTATCTACATTTTTAGAGAATACAAAACCATGTAGCATTTTGCTAAGTAATTTGTATAGAATGTATTATTAAAGTAAAATAGATTTCCTGCAGCCAGCAAGAATAGACCTTACCCAACAACAATAGACCCCCCCCCTGCAAAAATACACCCCCACCAGTGACAATAGATCTCTCAGAAGCCATCATCAGGAGACCCTTCCCACAACAGTAGATCCCTCCCAGGAATGGTTGACCCCTTAGCAACTATATTCCCCACCAGCGACAATAGCTCTCCCACCAGCAACAACAGACACCCTGAAACAATAGATCCCCAGGGACAATAGATCCCTAGCAGCAGCAATAGATCCCCTGGTAGCCAGCATTACTGCAGAAAAAATGCCCAGTATATTCTGCCTGATGTCAGTTTTATGGGTGAAGGATTTCTCCCAGTCACCAAAAAAAACCCAATAATTTTGCAAGATCTTTTCCTTTATCTTACAGAGGGATTTCCACATGTAACTGTAAGTCAGATAACGTCCTGAGTCCCAAGCCAGATCAACCTCTTGCTCCAGCCCTTCCTTATTTAACTACCCTACTGCTGGTCAGTGGGCAGCAAAACCTGGTTCAGACCCCACACTGGTGACCCGGAAAACCAGGACCAGATTCCATCTTAGCTTCCCATATAAGAATGCATGCGAGGCGAAACATACCGTTCCTCAATCACTTCATCTTTCATTATGTCACTATATATATATATATATATATATATATATATATATATATATATATAAAAACTGTATATTAGGGATGAGCCCGTTGTTCGATTCAAACCCATGTTCGAATCGAACATCGGGCGTTCGCCCACTCGGCGAGCCCAGAACAATGTGACCCGCATGCTTGGCCAATCATAGAGCCAGCGGGGAGGAGAGCAATAATTGGCCACAGGCAGGATGCCTGTGGCCAATTATAGCTCAGGGGGTTTAGTACACGCCCCACATTATAAAAGGCCGCCGCGCCTGCCGACTCGTATATTGTGTTCCGGCGTGTCAGTGTGCTGACTGCTGACATTATGTGCTGTGATTCTGGGGATTAGTGTGTGCGTGCTGTTAGTACAGCATTGCAGTATCACATCTGGGGGTGTCTATAGTATGCCTGTGAAGGGGCGCATGTTTCCTGTGTTTAGAACTGTCCCTGCACAAAGTGTCATTTTTGCAGGAAAAAAAAAAGCTATTTAAAAATTAAAATCACTCGCGGCTAATGAGTTGACAGCTCCCGTAAGAAAGAGAACAGTCATTCATTGAAAGTCATTGATAAAAAAAAAGTCATTGATAAAAAATAAAAAAAAAAGCCTGGGGGTCCCCCCAAATTCAATTACCAGGCCCTTCAGGCCTGCTATGGATATTAAGGGGAACCCCGGCCAAAAAAATAAAAATAAAATGGCGTGGGGTCCCCCTCAAAATCCATACCAGACCCTTGAGGTCTGGGATGGATTTTAAGGGGAACCCCGGCCCAAAAAAATAAAAAATGGCGTGGGGTCCCCCTCAAAATCCATACCAGACCCTTATCCGAGCACGCAACCTGGCAGGCCGCAGGAAAAGAGGGGGGGACGAGAGCGCCCCCCCTCCCTTCTGAACCGTACCAGGCCACATGCCCTCAACATTGGGAGGGTGCTTTGGGGTCCCCCCCAAAGCACCTTGTCCCCATGTTGATGAGGACAAGGGCCTCTTCCCCACAACCCTGGCCATTGGTTGTGGGGGTCTGCGGGTGGGGGGGGGGGGGGCTTATCGGAATATGGAAGCCCCCTTTAACAAGGGGACCCCCAGATCCCGCCCCCCCCTGTGTGAAATGGTAAGGGGGTACAAAAGTACCCCTACTATTTCACCAAAAAAGTGTAAAAAATTGTAAAAAAGACAGGAGACGGTCTTTGACAATTCCTTTATTAAAATCTTCTTTCTTCTGGTCTTCCTTCTTCCTTTCTTCATCCTTCGGTTTCTTCACCTTCTCTTTCCGGCATCTTCTTCCATCTTCTTCTTCCATCATCTTCTTCCTCCGATCTGCTTCTTCTTGCTCTGGTCTTCTCGTCCGGCATCTTCTTCCACGGCGTCGGTGTCTCTTCTGGGCCGCTCCGCGCAATGGGAGGCTCCCGCTGTGTGAGGCTTCGCTGCGTCTGACAGGTCTTTTATAACGGAGGGCGGGGCCACCTGGTAACCCCGCCCCCTCTGACGTACAGGGACGTCATGGGGAATTCCCTATGGCTTTCCCCATGATGTCAGAGGGGGGCAGGGTCACCAGGTGGCCCCGCCCTCCGTTATAAAAGACCTGTCAGACGCAGTGAAGCCTCACACAGCGGGAGCCTCCCATTGCGCGGAGCGGCCCAGAAGAGACACCGACGCCGTGGAAGAAGATGCCGGATGAGAAGACCAGAGCAAGAAGAAGCGGATCGGAGGAAGTGAGGAGTATGTGAATAGACTGTACAGAAGACGTTGTCCCCGCCCCCTCTGACGTACAGGGACGTCATGGGGAATTCCCTATGGCTTTCCCCATGATGGCCAATTATGGTTCTCTTAGCAGAGCGCGCTGTGATTGGCCAATGTGATTGAATTTGAATGTCCCATAATGTTCGCGGTTTGGCGAACGGGCAAACACCCGAACATCAAGCTCATCCCTAGCCTACATGCACTGTGACATACTGAAGCAGAGCACGATCCCCTCCCTTTGGAGACAGGAATGCAGGGCAGTATTCCAACATGATAACGACAACAAACACACCTCCAAGACAACCTCTGCCTTGCTAAAGAAGCTGAGGGTAAAGGTGATGGACTGGCCAAGCATGTATCCAGACCTAAACCCTATTGAACATCTGTGGGGCATCCTCAAATGGAAGGTGGAGGAGCGCAAGTTCTCTAACATCCACCAGCTCTGTGATGTCATCGAACACGCGAACACTGTTAAAGTCTATGGGGCACGAACATGAAAAATCAAAAGTGCTAATTTTAAAGGCTTATATGCAAGTTATTGTCATAAAAAGTGTTTGGGGACCTGGATCCTGCCCCAGGGGACATATATCAATGCAAAAAAAGTTTTAAAAACTGCAGTTTTTAGGGGAGCAGTGATTTTAATAAGGCTTAAAGTGAAACAATAAAAGTGTAATATTCCTTTAAATTTTGTACCTGGGGGGTACCTTCGGGTCTGGTATGAATATTAAGGGGAACCCCCAAATTTCATACTAGGTCCTTCAGGTCTGGTATGGAAATTAAGGGGAACCCCGCGCCAAAATAAAAAAAAATGGAGTGGGGGTCCCCCAAAAATCCATACCAGACCCTTATCCAAGCACGCAACCTGGCAGGCCACAGAAAAAGAGGGGGGACGAGAGAGCGCCCCCCCTCCTGAACCGTACCAGGCCACATACCCTCAACATGGGGAGGGTGCTTTGGGGTACCCCCCAAAACACCTTGTCCCCATGTTGATAGGGAAAAAGGGCCTCATCCCCACAACCCTTGCCTGGTGGTGCCTGGTGGCGGGCGAGGGGCTTATCTTAATCTGGAAGACCCCTTTAAAAAGGGGACCCCAGATCCCGGCCCTGTGGGAAATGGTAACGGGGTACAAATGTACCTCTACCATTTCACAAAAAAAGTGTGAAAGTGGTAAAAATTACATGACATGGCATGTGGACAAGTCCTTTATTAAAAAATTAAAAAATAAAACTGTCCCACAAAGTCTTCCTGAAGGGCCTGGTATGGAATTTGGGGGGACCCCCATGCATTTTTTTGGTTCGGGGTTCCCCTTAATATTCATACCAGACCCGAAGGTCTGTGGGGGAATCCCATGCCATTTTTATCAATGAACTTTTATGTGAATGCCGATCCGACAATTTATTATAGCCACAAGTAGTTTTAGGGTCCTTTTTTTCCTTTAGAAATGTAATTTTGCTGTCAGACTGTTCTAAACACGGCAAACATGTGCCACTTTACAGGCATACTATAGACACCCCCTCAGGTATGAAATTTAAATGAATATTACATTTTTATTGTTTCACTTTAAGCATTATTAAAATCACTGCTTCCGAAAAAACTTTTTTTTGCATTGATACATGTCCCCTGGGGTAGGACCCAGGTCCCCAAACACTTTTATGACAATGCCATGCATATAGGCCTTTAAAATTAGCACTTCTGACACTTTGGACCCAATTTGGACATTTTCACGTAGGGGTGTACTCACTTTTGTTGCCAGCGGTTTAGACATTAATGGCTATGTGTTGAGTTATTTTGAGGGGACAGCAAATTTACACTGTTATACAAGCTGTACACTCACTATTTTACATTGTAGCAAAGTGTAATTTCTTCAGTGTTATCACATGAAAAGATATAATAAAATATTTACAAAAATGTGAGGGGTGTACTCACTTTTGTGAGATACTGTGTGTGTGTGTGTGTGTGTATATATATATATATATATATATATATATATATATATATATATGTATATGATACCTGATCTAGAGGTAAATACTGCTGGTAAATTACTGATGGTAAATCCAACATAAATAGCCTGTGCCAATACCAGTGCCGAGCCTGAACATGTGCCTATACATATGCTGCTTAGTGTGCATGATAATACGTTTGCTTGTGTGTGCTAATACACATTTTGCGGTGAGTTTATGCTTGAAACATGTGCATGCAATGGTCTTCTCGTTTTAGCACATAATTCACTTTTCTTACAGTAAGCTAGTAGTAAAATAAAGAAAAGATTTACAGCCAACCATGTGCTGCAAAACTTTTCTGTCACTGAGGCTGTTTTTGTCATACAAAAAAGGTAAAGAAGAGAACACATACTGTTGAGTAGTGATGTCTAGGCATGAGCCGAACACCCCTCAGTTCGATTTGCGGGAGAACATGCGAACAGACCAAAAATGTGTGCGAACACACAAACCCATTAAAGTCTATGGAAATCGAACCTGAAAAATCAAAAGTGCAAATTTTAAAGGCTAATATGCAAGTTATTGTCCTAAAAAGTGTTTGAGGACCTGGGTCCTGCCCCAGGGGACATGTATTAATGCAAAAAGAAGTTTTAAAAACAGTTTATTTGGGAGCAGTGATTTTAATAATGCTTAAAGTGAAAAAATAAAAGTGAAATATTCCTTTAAATATCGTACCTGGGGGGTGTCTATAGTATGCCTGTAAAGTGGTGCGTGTTTCCCGTGTTTAGAACAGTCCCTGCACAAAATGACATTGCTAAAGGAAAAAAAGTCATTTAAAACTGTGGCTCTGTTCGATGAGCTTCCCTATTCCTGGTTAAGGACTGGCTGCATCTTCTATCCCTATACTTTGCAAACGGCTGTTTTTTCGGGAGCAGTGATTTTAATACAGTGAAACAATAAAAGTGTAATATTCCTTTAAACTTCGTGTGTCTATAGTATGCCTGTAAAGTGGCGCATGTTTCTGACAGCAAAATTACATTTCTAAAGGAAAAATGGTAATTTAAAACTACTCGCGGCTATAATGAATTGTCGGTCCGGCAATACACATAAAAGTTCATTGATACAGGGGAACCCCGAACCAAAATAAAAAAAAATGGCGTGGGGGTCCCCCTCAAAATCCATACCAGACCCTTCAGATCTGGTATGGATTTTAAGGGGAACCCTGCAACAAAATTTTAAAAAAAATGGCGTGGGGGTGCCCCAAAAATCCATACCAGACCCTTATTCGAGCACGCAATCTGGCAGGCCGCAGGAAAAGAGGGGGGATAAGAGAGCGCCCCCCCTCCTGAACCATACCAGGCCACATGCCCTCAACATTGGGAGGGTGCTTTGTGGAAGCCCCCAAAGCACCTTGTCCCCATGTTGATGGGGAGAAGGGCCTCATCCCCACAACCCTTTCCCGGTGGTTGTGGGAGTCTGCGGGTGGGGGCTTATCGGAATCTGGAAGCCCCCTTTAACAAGGGGACCCCCAGATCCCACCCCCCCTGTGTGAATTGTTAATGGGGTACAAATCTACCCCTACCATCTCACAAAAAATGTGTAAAATTTTTTAAAAAAGACAAGAGATGGTTTTTGACAATTCCTTTATTAATGTCTTCTTCTTTCCCCACTGCTTACACCGTGATGTTCCCGGGTGACCCTGCCCCGCAGTGGATATATATATATATATATATATATATATATATATATATATATACTAGACTGACTGTATATATATATAGGAGACTGTATATGTATTTTATGCACTGGAGCTCACTGAATCACCTGCCTGCCAGGAGTATAGTAAAAACAATACACCACCAGGAACGGACTGCAGTGAGATCTAGCTAAACTGTATGCAGTGGATATATATATATATACTAGACTGACTGTATATATATATATATATATATATATATATATATGAAATACACTGCAGCTAACTGAATCACCTGCCTGCCAGAAGTATAGTAGAAACAGTACACCACCAGGAATGGACCGCAGTGAGATCTAGCTAAACTGTATGCAGTGTATATATATATATATATACTAGACTGACTGTATATATATTAGGCCTGTTACTGATTAAAATTTTCGTGTTCGATGAATCGATTTTTTAAAATTGATTAATCGACTAATTTCGATTAATTATAACACACATACAGATCCAACTACTTTTAGCTGATCTCCTTGCATTGCAACTCTGAATTAGTCAGTGGTAAATGTGGTATACACTATATACAATCACCCGACACTAGTTAGTTTTCACAATCCATGACTTAACTTTACAGTTCACACGAATACGTTTTAAATTCAAACTGTAGCACTGATGTAAGTCATTTTTTTTTCCACAGTAGCGTGACAATCCCTCCACCTCCGGTCTAACTAATCACTCTCACCTTATGGTATGGACCCCTGTGCAAACACGTGGTCATGGAAGCGGGTATCAAAAGGGTTAACACGGACCATAAACTTCTCTCACGTCTCCTTAGATCTCAGCAAGGAAGCAACCCTGCCTTTGGCCAATTATGGCTCTCTTAGCTGAGGGCGCTGTGATTGGCCAAAGTACGCAGGTCATGGTGCATGATTTGGACAATCATCATACAGCAATACACTGTGCTCCCGCAGTGCATTATGGGCCATTACGCGCCGCTCGAATTTGGAGCGAACGGACCATAATGTTCGGTTTCCGACAAACGGGCCAACAGCCAATGTTCGAGTCAAACTCATGTTCAGCCCGAACAGAAAGCTCATCCCTAGTGATGTCCCTTAGGAGCCAAGAGACATACAGCCAGGTAGCTGCAGGCTACAGTCAGTGTTGACTGAATCAGGATGAAGGCAGGCAGCAGATAGTCATGTAATTCAAAGGCAGGCAAGAACCGAGCTAGGTGACAGGCAGTAACTTAGTTCAGAGGCAGGCAACATTCAGACATGCAACTGACATTATCATAATCATGAGCCTGACAAGGGTTGGGGCAGGAGACAGTAGCATAAACCAAAGGCAGAGCAGGTGGCAGACAACAGGCTAGCTAAAAAAAAGTCATACTGTTCCATGTATGTCTTCAAGGCATTCCCAAAATCTATAATTTAAAGGATTGCTGTATTTTCAATGTCAGTCTCAAAGCTTCTCTCCCAGCTTCATAAAATGTTTTTTAAGTTTTCCAAGTCTAATTTTTATTGTGTCCTCTGTTAACCATGGAGGTGCTTCCTGTGATGTGTCATGAGAGAGGGATTCCCTCGTGAAGACTAAGGAGCAGAATAAATTCAATACCTTTGCCATCTCCCCATCCTTTGTAACCAGATGTCCTTCCTCATTCTTTATGGGGCCAATATGGTCTGTCCTCCCTTTTTTACCGTTTACATACTTAAAGAATTTATTGGGATTTTTTTTGCTCTCCTCCCCTATGTGTGTTTCATGTTCTATCTTAGCCGTCCTTATTGCACCCTTACATTTCTTGTTGCATTCTTTATAAAGCCTGAATGCTGATGATGATCCCTCAACCTTGTATTTTTTGAAGGCCTTCTCCTTTGCTTTTATATGCATTTTTACAATTAAGCCATCCAGGACTTTTGTTCACTCTTTTAAATGTATTACCCAATGGGATGCATTGGCTAATGCCCTTATTTAATATGCTCTTAAAGCAAACCCATCTCTCCTCCGTGTTCTTTGTTCCCAAGATTTTATCCCAATTAATGCCTTCTAGCAAGCCTCTTAGTTTGGGGAAGTTGGATCTTTTGAAATTCACTGTCTTTGTATTCCCCTTATGTTTCCTATTTGTGTGATTTATACTGAAGCCAATTGACCTGTGATCGCTGTTACCTAAATTGCCCCGTATTTCCACATCCGTGATCAGGTCTGTATTGTATAGAAAAAGTCTGATGGGAGCTTTTCATCGTATATTCCGACCATGTGTATGCCCCATCTGACTTTTTCCGCCGAAAATTCAGACGGACTTAGATAGAGAACATGTTCTATATGACTACAGGGGGTCCCCGACTTACAAACATCCGACTTACAAACGACTCCTACTTACAAACGGAGGGAGACAACAGGAAGTGAGAGGAAATCCACCCCTAGGAAGGGAAATTCACTCCTGTAAGAGTTAATATGGGAAAAAGGTGTCTCCACTGATACTTTATCACCACTCCCTGTTTCCCTAACAACCCAAAATTTTCTAAATCCAATTGTCATTGGGACAGAAGGTGAGGTGAAATCTTCTGAACAGGGACACAGACAGCAAAACAAATGTTACAGGGGTGATAACCCTTCCCTATGTTCTCCAAAAAGCTTAAAAATAGATTTTTTGGCTGGAGCTACACTTAAAAAATTTACCTGTTCCGACTTACAAACAGATTCAACTTAAGAACAAACCTACAGTCCCTATCTTGTTTGTAACCCGGGGACCCCCTGTATATGACTCACACAGAGTTCTGGCAAACTTATTTCTTTATTATTTCTCATGATCTCATGAATAATCTTTTATTTTTTTAAAGCCAGATCACCATAATAATGTTTAGAAATATATTTATTATAGTCATATTTTTTTTTTATTTCATCAAGATCTCCTTTTTTTTGGATTATTATTATTTTCTAGTGATCTCCATATATCATTTTTTTTTTGTGTGTCAAGTTACCACAATAACATTATTATCTTGTATTTTTTAACCTCAAGGAGGTTGGTGTCCTTTGTTAATTTGGCATTGTCTTTTTGAAATGTACCTGCCTACTCACAACAAAAACTGTCCTTTTTGTAGAAAAAGCGCGAGTCTGAAAAGCACGAATCATCTCTCACCAAACTTCTACTAACACGAGATAGACACAAGATTGGCGGCGCAGTGGCTATTAAACTTCCTTTTTTTTGTGCCGTCGTACGTGTTGTACGTCACCGCGTTCTTGACGGTCAGAATTTGACCGTGTGTATGCAAGACAGCTTGAGCGGAATTCCGTCAGAATTCCCTCGGAAAAACCTTCAGAGTTCATTCCGACTGGAAAACCGGTTGTGTGTACAGGGCATTAGATGAATGTGCGGTTCCCTCTGCCCAGTCTATGTCTGGATAGTTAAAATCCCCCATTATGATAACACTTCCCATCCTTGCTGCTAATCCAAATTGTGATAGGAGATCTGTCTCCCCTTCCGCCCTCAGGTTAGGGGGCCTATAGCATACTCCCAGTATTATTTTCCCCTTAGCTTCATCCGTTTGGACCAATACCCATAAGGATTCCACCTCATCCCTAGCTCCCTTAGTGATGTCATCTCTCACATTCACTTGTACATTATTCTTGATAAATAGGAATACCCCTCCCCCTTTTTTACCCTCTCTATCCTTGCGATAAAGGGTATACCCTTAAATGTTTGCCATCCAATCATGAGAGCTATTAAACCAAATCTGAAATTCCTACAAAATCCAAATACAACAGTATCTCTAGTTCACCCATCTTGTCTGCCAGGCTCCTGGCATTGGTGAAAATGCCACGTAGTTTAGACCAGTCGCATATTATCCTCTTATTGGGTGTACCGAGATTGCGAGATAAACACACCAATTTCACTTTCATGCCCCACTCACACCTAGAATAGTGGAGCATAGCGTTTTTTTCCGCGACATGCATAGTGCAGCCCATTGATTTCAATGGGCTGCCCTACATCCAGCAAAGTAGTTCATGGGACATTTTGGCACGTTGCATTTTGCACATTTTTTACTGTGCGTTTTGCTGCATTTGATGCTCGTTTTTTCAGCTTTTCTGGGGTGATTTTTGCATGTAGGGCAGCCTATTCAAGTGAATGGACTGCCTTATGCGTGATGATTGAAAATTCTCCAAAAACCCCCCAAAAAATGCATGTGAGAATGTGAGTTGCCACTATGTGGAGATGTGAACAGGGCCTGACAACTTAGTGTCTCCGTCTACTCCTTCCTATGTACTTGTATAAAGATGGCCATACACTATGCAATCTGATTGTACAATCTCTATACAATTCCCGAATTATCAGAACTATGGTATAGGAAGACCCACCTATCTATCCATTCAATTTGTACCAAATCAGACAGGCCCTTGCATTACATAGCTGATGTTAGATCTAAAGGACATTGTACAATAAGATTGTACAGAAAGTGGGTGGAAGATGGAATAGTAATGGTGTGGTCCAGAGTGTTGAACATGCCCTATCACTCACTCTTCTGTGATGCAACAAGGAAGTGAATGCTGGGAGATGATCTATAGATATTGGCCGAACGACCCCTGGTTCACTGGAAAATCAAAAGTGCCCATTTTGAAGGTTTATATGCAACTAATTGGCTATAAAAGGGGTATGGGGGTCCGGGCACTGCCCTGGAGGACATGTATCAATGAACATAAAGTTTGTAAAAAACATAATTTTTAAATGAGCAGTGATTTCTTTAAATATTGTGCCTGGGGGGGGGGGGGGGGTCCCCTTAGTCTACCTGTAAAGTGGCACATCTGTACTGTGTATAGAACCTGCTGCAGAAATAATTAAATTTATAAAGCCCAAAAAAATGACATTTTCCCTGCAAGCTTTCTTTATTTTATAAACAACGGCTTGGGGAGCCAGTCTGTATGATTAGGCCACAATTTAGTGCACTCAGAACGAGTTTAGAGATTTTTTGAATAAATTCTATTTCGCAGACTTAATGTAAGGCTAAGGTAACAGGTGTGTAAAAATTGGTCTTTGGGTTTCGGTGATGCCTTCACACCGCAACTCTATAGAGTTAATCTTGATGAAAGCAAGAATTGGCCTTGCTGTAAAAAATTGAAATGATACGCACCTGTCAAACAGGTGCAGAAAAATTGGTCCTTGGGAGTTAATTGTGCCCATGAAACCTACACCAAAACATTTCTCCCAGAGGAAATCAACACCCACAAAGCTAGGCAGCCTAAACAGTCTTTCAGAGATTCATATTCAGATAGCACTTAATCACTGACATCGGCATCGGGGCTTGATAGCTGCTGCTAATTGCTAATCCAGGACTGATTCATTCTGATAAATGTCAGCCAATCCGCGTAGTCTGTGAACAGATGCGCTCTTTTATCTGTCACAAAACCTCCGGCAGCACTGAATGCCCATTCAGAAAGCACGCTGGATGCAGGGCAGCCCAGCAGCTCAATTACATACTGGGCAAGTTATGGCCAGTGGTCTACTGGCAGAGGTGCTGCAAGGACCTGTGACACCCTTCGCTATACCATCATCCCTGTCAGTGGAGGCTGCAGAGAGGTCATGATGTAAAGCGGGGGTCAACCGGAAAGTTGAGGAGTGGGGAAGAGCAGAGTTGCATCCCTTTTGTGTGGCTTTCAGGTGCTCTTGCCAACAGTCAGAGTGGTGGGAGCGTAAATGCTTTGTCAAGCATGTGATACCTAAATGGCTGGTGTTTTTGCCACGCTTGATCTGCTTGAGGCAAAGTTTGCAATTGCAACAATGCGATCGGCTGCACATGTGTTAAAAAAGGACCAGACAGCTGAGCTGTGGGAAGTGAGCTGTGGGGATAACAACTCCACAATCTGGTGGACTAGGGTGGCTGCTCTCTACTCTTCAATGATGGCTGCCTCGTTGGGGTTGTGCCTCACACTCACTTTCTAATACAAACGTTTTTTATTGAAGAAATCATAAAAAGGTACAAACACGATAACAATAGGTATTGTATACATCTTATGTCTGACAGTAGGTATATAGTATCAATACCAAATGACAGAAAACCATCAAAGAAAAAGAAAAAAAAAAACAAAAAGCATAAAATAAAACAGTGAAGCATCTGGGAGAGATTGCCATAAAAAAACAGGTATCTGTAGGAATATGGGCATACAGTACAGGTTTAGGGGAGAGGTAGTATAGCAGCGCATCTTGGACTAGAGAAGCTTAGTGATCCTTACAGCGGTTGAGAGTGTGGCAATAGGCTTTGTCTATATGCTTTCCATGGTGACCATCTTTGGTCAAATAAGTGCATCTTGTCATTCAATGTATAAAGGATCCTTTCCATTAACATAATGGTGTCTATCCTGTGAAGGATGGAGGAGGTAGGGACAGTAGGAGCCTTCCAATTTAGGGCAATAGCCCATAGAGTGGCTATGCAAACGGTGTGGATAAGGCATTCTTCTGATCGAAGTACACACGGGATAGGTGCTCCGAGGAGGCCCATAGCGGGTGTAAGTTTTACAGGAGTACCTGCTATTGCTGATGCTATGGCCCTCACTAAGTTCCAAACGGGGGAAAGTTTGTCGCAGTCCCAAAATGTGTGGATAAAAGTACCAGGAAGCTGACATCCTCTGAAGCATAGCTCAGAGGCTTCAGGGAAGATGGAATGCAGTCTGGATGGGGTGTAATACCATCTGGTCAGTACTTTATATGCTGTTTCCCTGACCGCTAAGGATTTAGAGGCTTTGCGTAAATTGGTCAGCATTGTGTCCCAGTCCTCTGAGTCAAATATTTCGTTGCAATCAGTTTCCCATTTGTGTTTATACGGGATAACCCCAGGAAATATTTTGGTCAGAGCTGATTTGTAAAGGGAAGAGATAAGACCCTTTCCCCTGGGGGAGTCACGGCAAATCTGTTCGAACATAGTAGGGGGTGAGGAAGGGGAAAGAGCGAAGTGTGTGAGATAAAAGTGTCTAATTTGCATGTAATGGAAATGTTCTCTTAATGGGATCTGTTTTTGTGCTCGTAGCAGGTCGAATGAGGCAAAGGAATTACCGATTTGCAGGTCCGTTAAAGAGACCAAAGAGTTAGAGGTCCACCAGGAAAAACCTTCAGGATTATTGAAAGCTAAAGTAAATAGGGGCTCTCCTATAAAGGAGGAACCTCGGGGAGCATGAGACACCAGGTCTAATTTGTGTTTATAACGATACCATAGGATTAGAGAGTGTGCTACTAGGGGGTTGAGGGATATAAGTTTGTGGACTAATCTGGAGGGAGACCAAAGAATAGTAGAGAGCCTATATGGAGAGATGGATTGTGATTCAAAATCTACCCAGGGCACTTTAGAGTTTGGAATGTTCCATTGAGCGATCTGGGAAAAGCGGGCAGCTAGGAAATAGAGCCAGAGGTTCGGTAGGCCTAGTCCACCATTTGATTGTGGATTGAATAGGACATGTTTAGAGAATCTTGGTCTTTTGTTCTGCCATATAAATTTGTTGATATCCTGCTGTAATTTGTCTATAAATGCTTTAGGGATAAGGACAGGTAGGGCCCTAAAAAGAAATAGAAGCTTGGGTAAAAGGGTCATTTTGATTGCCGTGACTCTCCCGAGAAACGAGATGTGGTAGGTGCTCCATAGTTTGAGCATGTTACGGAGACGGGTCACACATGCCGGGTAATTAGCCGTAAAGATAGAGGACCAATGTGGAGTGATATAGATGCCCAAATAGGGAATTTTGTCAGTAGACCATTGCAAGGGGAAGGAGCTCTGGAGGGTCTCGCACTGAGCAGGGGGAATGTTGATTGGTAGTGCAGTGGATTTGGACATGTTAACTGTTAGCCCAGAGGTAGAGGCAAAACGGGATAGTAGGTCAAATAGGTTGGGTAGGGAGATGTGGGGTTGAGTTAGGAAAAGCATAACATCATCCGCATACATGCATAGATGTGATGTGGAGGTAGTCAAGGGGTAACCCGATATGTCAGGGTGTCCTCTGATAGCAGCGGCCAGGGGTTCTAGGGCTAGAGCGAACAAAAGGGGAGAAAGTGGGCATCCCTGGCGGGTGCCCCTGCCCAGTGCGAAAAATCCAGAGCTACAGCCCGGAATCTTGATTCTTGTTTGCTCACACTCACTTTCCTCCTCTGCTCTATCTGGCACCCCAAGTCATCATCATCATCCCCTCCATCCTCATCATCACTGGAGCCAGCTTGGCAAAACGCTGCGGCTGGGGGAACATGACTGACAATTTTTTGTTTACCAGTGTTCTCCCCTCTCTGTAGGCTCATGTTCCTACCTTCCTCAACCTCAAAACCAGGATCTTAATCAAGTAATGGCTGTGCATCATCAAGGCGCAAGTGGCTGATGCTGTGTTCAAATAACTCAGCTGACTCCTCCATGCCTGATGCCTTGGGCTATGGCAGGAGTAGCTGTCGACAAGGAGGTAGAATAAGCCACTTTGGCAGTTGCGGTGGACTGCGCACTAGTCTTTGCTTGGGTTATGGAGGAGGATGAGGATGGTTTAGTAAGCCAGTCCACCAAAGGTATTAACAAAATGTAATAAAGATGGGTAAATGTGTACATGGATGCACTTTACTCAATGGAAAGTGGTGTTTGGTGCACTTTAACTTGAGCACTCACTATACAGACACACTCCACTGACACATTACAATATACTGCAGTAAAACTGCACTGACGCATTGCAATATACTGCGATAAATGTGCACTAATGCACTAAAATATAGTGCCCTGAAGTATACTGCTTTAAATGTGCAATAACACACTGAAATATACTGTATTAAACGTGCACTAACGCACTGCAATATACTACGGTAAACCTGCAATAATGCACTGAAATATACTGCGTTAAACATGCAGTAACGCACTGAAATGTACGGCATTAACCAGTTAAGGACCGGAAGATTTCCCCCCTTAATGACCAGGCCATGTTTTGTGATACAGCCCTGCGTCTCGCTTAAAATGACAATTGCGCGATCATGCAACGCTGTACCCGAACAAAATTGACGTCCTTTTTTTCCCACAAATAGAGATTTCTTTTGGTGGTATTTGATCACCTCTTTTTTTTTTTTTTTGCGCTATAAACAAAAAAAGACTGACAATTTTGAAAAAAAAACAAATTTTTTACCTTTTGCTATAATAAATATCCCAAACAAAAAAATAAAATCAGTTTAGGCCAATATGTAATCTTCAACATATTTTTGGTAAAAAAAATCCCAATAAGTGTATATAGATTGGTTTGCGCAAAAGTTATAGCGTCTACAAAATAGGGAATAGATTCATGGCATTTTTATTATTCATTCATTTTTTACTCTAATGTCAGTGAACAGTGACAGATCTTTTTTGGGACCATTGACATCTATACAGCAATCCGTGCTATAAAAATGCACTGATTGCTGTATAAATGTCACTGTCAGGGAAGGGGTTAACACTATGGGGTGATAAAGGGGTTAAATGCGTTCATTAGAGGGGTTTCTAACTGTGGGAGCAGCGTACTGACTGGAGGAGGAGAGAGATCGTTTTTCCTAATCACTAGGAACCAACGATCACTCTCTACTCCCCTGACAGAACAGGGATCTGTTTGCTTTAATTGACAGATCCCCATTCTGTTTCTCTATGGAGCGATCACGGGTGACCAGTAGACATCGCGCCTGCCAGCCATGCACCTCAGCTCCCCCATCGTGCAGCGGGAGCAGGCATGCCTTCTATAGCTGTTTAAAGAGCTGACGTACAGCTACATCGATTTTGCGGGAACGATCTGACCTGCTGCAGTATAATCACGGCGGCTGGTCAGCAAGTGGCTAAACATGCAGTAACGCACTGCAATATACTGCGGTAAACCTGCAATAGCACATTGAAATATAATGCAATATACTGCAATAAATGTGCACCAACGCACTGAAATATACTGCATTAAATGTACAGTAACACACTGAAATATACTACGATATACGTGCAGTAACGCACTGCAATATACTGCGGTAAACGTGCACTAACGCACTGCAATATACTGCAGTTAATCTGCAATAATGCACTGAAATATACTGCAATAAATGTGCAGTACACACTGAAATATACTGCATTAAATGTGCAGTAATGCACTAAAATATACTGCGCTAAATGTGCAGTAACGCACTGAAATATACTGCGGTAAATGTGCAGTAACGCACTGCAATATACTGCATTAAAGGTGTAGTAATGCACTGCAATATACTGTGGTAAATGTACGGTAACGCACTAAAATATACTGCAGGAAACTTGCCCTGACAAAATAAAATGACATTAGGTATAAATGAATGGTCGCACTACTGTCACAGTGTACTATCACTAGATTCACACTAAACTGACACTACACTCACAATAGAATCAAAATAGTACTATAGCACACTAACTGGCTAGTAGCACTGAACAGAGCCCTGTTCGATCTCTCTCCACACCAATATCATTCTGCAAATGGGCACAATGGGAAGAATATTTTCATAGTGTGGGTGGGAATAAGAGCAATGAGCCATGATTGGATAGAGTCTTCATCAGTGTCCAGTCATGGCTCTGATGGTGCTATGTGCCCCGATTGGACAAAACTTTAATTTCTTCAGCCAATCAGGGCTTCCAATGCACTTCCAATGCACAGTGTCGTGGTGCAGTGCATTGTGGTGGTTCGGTGAGTCAAACAAACAGTTGAACGCCTCGATAATTCGGGTGTTCGACAAACGGGTGAACAGCCAGTGTTCGGGCCGAACTCATGCTCAGGCCAAATCATTCACCCGACTCTAATGATCTACAGAAAGTGATAGAATCTAAAAACCATGTTAAAAATCCAAATAGCCAGACAAGATTTCAAAGCCTTCTTTAGATACGAAAAGCTAAAGAAAGCCCACAAAATGACAATAGAAACGCTTCTATTTATTATGAAACGTTAAATTCTAACCAAAAAGGGGAAATTAACCTTTACTATATTCCTGGTGCATCAAAACAAATGGTATTCCAAGTTTGTTTTCTTATAAAATCCATAAACTAAGTAGAGAAGTAATTCCCCAGCATGCTGCAGAGAAAGACTCTTGAGCTCCATGTGGAAACAGTGGGCTCCCTGCAAGGGTCTGACACAAACCCTTTAATTTTAATTTTAAAGTTTAATTAAACCTATAGTTTGCAATCAGCAAAGCTAATGCTCCTGGCATAACGGAGAGTTCTACAAGATGTTAGACCTCTGTAGGGAGACCAGTACTCCTACACAGAGAGCAAGGATCATTCTCTGCAGCATGCTGGCTGGGAACAGGCTTTTTTTAACTCACTTTGTGGCTGCTTTCTAAGGAAAAGGAACTATGTGATTTTGAACATAGTAATGTAATTTGCATATCTCATTGAGCTGAATAGAACTGTCACTGGTGTGTTAGCTTTGTGAATTCGTGAATTAGGCCTCTTTTGTTTGATACACCTGGATTGTATTTCGCTATTTTAAACTGAAAATTCCATTGGTCTTTTGGCATTAACTAGATGCAAATAAGGGATCTTTAATGATGTGCGCCCCATTGGTAGCTGCTGGTTTCTTGAAAACTGTTCCTTACATGCAGCCTCTGATAGTGATGTCACTGCTGAAGTTCTAGTGGTGAAACTGACAGTCAGGCACATCGACCACAGCAGGTTGCTCACTGTGCAGCTCCTCCATTCAGAAAGCCCCTTGCATTAATTTCAATGGAAAGATTGTGGTATTCATATACCCCTTAGCCAATCACATAATGCCTTGTATTCTTTGAAAAGAATACAAAACATTTTCTGAATGAAGGAGGTGCACATTAAGAAACCAGCTGCGATTGTTGTGCTCTAGTCCTGACTGTCGGTTTTACCATCAAGGTTGCATGTAAGGAACATTTTTCAAGAAAGAAGCAGCAGCCACCAGTGGGGCACACATCATCACCTCCTCTTGATGACGTCTTGATGATGGGCACACTGGTCACATACATCGTCACTTCCACCGAGTGGAACGCACACTGGTTCTGGGGAATTGCAGAGCAGAGGAAAATCCAGCATTGCAACCAGTTGGCAGATCGTTCCTTGTGTTGGGACATGGCACAAAACTACTGTGGTTGAGTAATCCATACTGTGGCCCAAAGGAATCCTGCAGGAAGGTCCCTGAGAGGCCCTGGTTGAGTATATAGCCAAAAAGAGCTGATGACCTCAATTTTTTTTGGGGGGGGGGGGGGGGGGGGGGCGCAAACAAACTGAAAAAAACATAAATTGCAGCCTCACTGTACCATCAAATGCAGCCACTGTGCCCATCAATTGCCGCCACTGTGACCATTAAATGCTGCCACTGTGCCATCAAATGCTCCCACTGTAAGCAGGCAATTTTACCATACCAAGGTTCGGTGTCTTTTGCAGACCTTTATACACATGGTGATGGATGGTGACTGTATGTTTTCACACTTGGGTCACATATGAGGAAGACTTTATCTCAACAACTAATCTTTGCAGTATTCCTTTGGAATTTTATGTTTGGACTCATTTTAATACATGTTTTATGACCTCTACTACATTTTCATACTAATTTTTTTTAACTGTTAGCACAACTCTGTTAATATACTGTATGATTATGTGTACATGTGCTTATATCACGCAGTAGAGTTACAGCTCGCATTTACGTTGGGTTTTATTTAATTTCATTTTTGCTTTCTGTATCCTACCTATTTTAAAACACATCATTAAATGTATCTTGTTGGCAACTAGCTAATTCCCCAATAAAGTTTTTGCCCGCACTTTGCCTTTGAGATTTTTTCAATGTCTACAAATGACCTTGAAGGGCTTGTTTTTTCTTCCCCTCTATGAAATGGAGTCTTATTTGTAGCTATATTTTGGACCTTTTTTCTAGAATTGCTAAAAGTTTACATCAACCATAACTGATTTCCATGAAACATGCTAGATCTGCTAGATTTTGTTAACCGTTTTAACATTTTTTAGTATAAATGAATAGAAATAGCAGTTTAATTTTAGTATGTCATAATTAGCCCCTGAGTCTCAGTTTAGGTTTCTCATGCAGACTGCATAAAGCATGTATTACGGCCGTTATTCATCTTGTACAGTATGCAAAATGTGAGAAGAATTTAACATTTGAGAAAATTTTACACACAGACTTTGAAAAAAAAAAAAAATCAATAAGCCAATTTTAGTTTCTCTCTATCAAAGTTGTTTCATACTTGTCCATTTTACAACAGGGCTGCAATACTTTAATGGGATTGAGAGAGTTCTTTGAAATGTATGCCAATGATTCCTGTCATTTCATGGCAGCCCGGCCATGGTTCACTGAGCCCCCTCTTTCTCTCTTGTCAGCTTAGCTGAAGACAAGCATTTAGTTGCAAACTTTAAGCAGGTTGTGCAAAACAGAAATGATGTGACTGATTCCCCTCCCACACAATAATGTCACTCTGGGTCAATGTGAGAAGGTCAGGGTGCTCCTTGTAAAACTACATTACCACTTGCCCGTTCGAACAAGTTAACTGCTGAATGTGTTCCCAGCAGACCCAGACAATGCAATCTCCTTAACTGCTGCTTGTGTGTTTCATTCATTGAGTGGGGGAGGATGCTTTTCCTCTACTACGTTCATGCTTTTACTACTATATTTTTTCCCAACCGTTGTTGAGGGTTACAGTTATTGTATACTGGGTTGAAGTATATAAACAATGAATCAACCTTCAAAACAGCATAATAATATTTCATCTTTTTTTTTTTTTTTCTTGGATTAATTTTCCCCTGCTGCTATTGGTGAGACTCGAGAGTGATGCCCATCTTTGATGTTGACAGGATTTCAGCAAAGCCATTGCCCTGATTTTTTTTCTGCCTTGTAGCACACAAAACTAAAATTGTATGTCAGGCCGAGATGTCGGAGGGCTGACAAGATGCCCCAGTGACATTTCAGCTGGAAAGAGCAAGTGTCTTGCAACCAAGTGGTCAAATATCAAATAATAGGTCAAGCAGGAAGCAGTTCAGTTTTAACCGCACTGAGAGGCTACTGGTAACTTATTTGACAACCTTTAGGCCGCTCTGTGCCTTGACAAAGTGATGTTCTGTTGGGTATCGCTCGACAGACTGTTCTTTAGCACCTTCAGAAGATGAGACATTTGACATTGATTAAACCTTTTAACCCTTAAAGGTTAAAATGCCACTACAGGTTTCAGAAAACAAAATGAAATATTATTTCTATTCCTAGTTAAACACAAGAGCACTGAACAAATCCAGGTACCGTGATCTTTGTCCCTTTCATTATTGTTTAACGGCATGCTCATTTTAATTTTCACACTTAATAAAAGCTATCCTGATTCTGTAATTTATCTTACAGAATTATGAATATTTTGTCACAAAAAAAAAAAAATACTGTAAATTCAAAAGTAATATAGAGGCACTCATGGGTCACTAGTGACTATACTATTTTTTGGATTTGTATGCATCTTTTTGTGGGTGAGCACCTGGGCATTTATTTCAAATATAGAGTGCCATGGCTACCATTGGGATTTTATATATATATATATATATACTGTGTATATATATATATATATATATACAATATATACTGCATTTCCTTTTTTTCTTTAGATGAAATACCAGTTATCAGGATAACAAAACTTAAAAATATGTCTGTAATTATCGAAACACGCTCAGTAATTATATATACTGTAAATGAACATATAAATAATTATTTTTTAAAACGTTTTTGAAGGTAGTTAAAAAATATAGCTTATAGAAAAGAAACGGTTTGCAATATTAGTATAGCAAAGTGTTTGCATAAATTGTTGCACATAACACGTAAACATTAAAATATTAAACTATAATATTATACTTAACATGTATAAATAATTTCAAGATACATATTTGGAGAATATTTGAAACCTTCTTTAAAAGTCTGGTTCTATCTGGTTCTGTGTTTTGCAGGCGCTGTCCCCTACCTTCTACATTATTGCTACTTTCAGGTTACCAAGCATCCTCTTGGGACATTGGGTGACTATCGATGATGTAATTCCAGTGCAAGCACACAGGAGTTACATTGTTTCTGGAACCTGGTGTCTGTAAGAATCCGGTAATGGGCTAAGAGTTTGCCCTGCACTGTACACTGCACTGCATGTGCTGTACAGTGTACACAGGGGATGGAAAATTGTTAGGGCAATATGCCAGAATGCCAATACATGCTACTGTCACTAAATAAACCTGTAGGCAGGTTGCCTACAGGTGTGCTAGTTAGTTAGTGGTACACACCATGAGATTATCAGACGAATGATCGTCTGTTTTTTTTTGCATGCTAATCTCAGATCGAATATGAAGAGTTTAGTATAGTCACGAAAATTATCGTACGATAGAATAAAAATTCAGAAGTGATGTTATGTGTTGTAATGCATTTGTATTGCATTTTCGAACGACAGCTGTATTGATTAAATGAAAATCGTACGATCTGACATCGTACGAAAACATTTTTTCTGCATGTCCAATCAAATAATATTGGATGAAATGTCCTGATCGGCTCTCAAAAGCTCTGTTCTAATGATCTAATTATTGTACGATCGATTCAAAAGCGATATTTTTCATACAATTTTCTGATCATGTGTACCGGGTATTAGGGGGAAAAAAGAGTTAAGTGTGTGTGTTCAGTTCCTGGGCTTTTTAGATCCAGCCTACTCTCCAGTAATTCAAATATGGGAGAAGGCTGGGTTTGTGGCTCGTTCTTCCTTGTCCTTGCCGATTCTAAGCTGTACACTTTTTCATTTTTTGATTGCGAATTATTCTCCTTTTTTTCACACTTACCCCTTCCAAGCCCCTGTGTCCGTTTTGTGGTTTGTCAGTTTCCAATGTTTTTGTTGTGCTGAGTTTATGTTGTGTGGGTTCGTGTTGTATTGTTTTTGTCATTGGTCCTTTGTTTTGTTTGTTTTTGTGTTGTGAATTGTTTTTGTCATGAAGCAATGAAAGACTATTGGTCATGCAATTTCTCCTTTTGGCCACAAGATGGGGATAGGGAGATGTAGACTGCTGCCTCCAGAAAACTGAAAGACAAAGAGGGGACACTGGGAAAAAGGGGAGTTTCAGGAAGGGCTAAAGAGGCTGAGGTGATTTCAGAGTAAGAGAGAGATAGAGTTTAGGAGCCCCTGAAAAAAAGGGCTCTGACAGGACAGTGCAAAGACAGAGTGAGGTGAGAACAACTGTTCCCAAGATTGTCAGTCAGAGAAAGAGAGAACCTGAGTCGGCAGAAACCCCCAGCTATTTGGGGGATCTGCAGCAAGTTATCTGAGCCATTGTGGTGAGAGGACGAGGCATGGGATGTCATCTACCGAGTCCAGAGATGGAGGGAGGCATTGCCATTGGAAGCTACTACAGTGTGGGAAAGCAGATCTGGGACCGGAAAGCATGCTGTCTGCCAGAGTCGCTCTAAGCAACCTAAGTGAGTGGACGCCTGAGCGCAGGGGCAACTAACAGTGTTACCGGGACTGTTAGTTGCCACTACTTGCTACCACTGCTAGAGAATAAAGCCACTAGGAGCTACTTAACCTGTGACCCCATAGCTCTAATACTGCCTGCAGGCCTTACTGACAGCCACAACGCGCACCAATGAGTTCCAATGAAACGACTAAGGTCTGCTCCTGATTGTAACTACCTTGAAGCTCTATCTGCTGGCCAGTTAAGGCAGTGTCCTGCACCTGTCTATTCATATGCGTGCACTCAGAACTAGTATAGAGCTGCTATCATTCTGAACACATTTAAGCCCCATACACACGGTCGGACAATCCGCGGACCAGGTCGGTCGGATCCTGTCCGTCGTACTTTGTCCGATGTTGGTGTTGCGTACACACGGTCGGACTACGTTGTCGGAATATCCGGTCTGCAAGAACGTCGTGACGTAAGTCGTCGTCCACGAGATTAGAAAAGGAAAGTTCAGCACCACGTCAGGCACCCGTTGGGCTCCTTCTGCTGATCCCGTGTTTATCGAGATTTAGTCGAAGTTTGGTGACTTAAGATTCGCGCTTCTCAGTTTTCTGACTCAGATCGTTACTGCTCTTCAGTTTGTGCTTGTCGTGCGTATCTGTTTATTAGTGTGTGTAGTCAGTTCGCATTTGTTGGTCATTGCGGCCTATATCTTGATATAGGACGCTTTGATTTGCACTGCTTATTGTCTGCTCGTTTCTGGTATTCATTTCGTTCTTTCAGGCCTTGCTGTTTATCGGTGCTTTCTGTTTGTCCGTTCTGACCAGCCGACCATTTGTGACCTTGTGAGCGATGTTTCCCGTGCGTACTCGTCGCCGAGTTCGTGCTGTACGCGGAATTGGTGTCGGGCTTTTAGCTTTGAGCCAAGACCCGTCCATGAACAGAGTGACGAGGAGTATGTGGACCAAGAATTGGTTGCTTCAGCGTGATCAGTTCTCGCACATGCCTTTGCTTCGTGAGATCCGGGAGAATAATCCTGATGATTTCAGGAACTTTCTCAGGATGACGGACCCCGATTTTCACCGTCTTTTGGCTTTGCTGACCCCCTTTATCAGCCGGCAGGATACCTGCATGAGACAAGCCATTACTCCGGAGCAGAGGCTTGTTGCCACGTTGAGGTACTTGGCGACAGGGAGAAGTCTTCAGGATTTGAAGTTCTCTTCAGGTATCTCTCCCCAGGCCCTGGGAATCATTATTCCAGAGACCTGTTCTGCCATCATCGAGGTCCTGCAGGAGGACTATATTAAAGGTAACATTTATACTTTACTATTCCCTTCTATGTATGCTCTGTTTGCTAATGTCTTCTATTTTTGACCTCCTTCCCTAAATACCATGATTGCAATATGCTCAAATATGCTGTGCCCCTTTTCTCCTTCATGCATTTTTCCCTTCACTTACCTCACCAGCATGCTCTTCTGCCCCAATAGACACCTATGGCCTAGTCACTTAAGCAATGTCTTTTGTCTGCTGCCTAGTATTGTTTGCCCCCAAACACCCCCTAACAAATGTTTGCTGTGTGGTTTACTTCATGTAGAGCCCCTTTTTTTGGGGGGGTTTTGGTGGGGGGGGGGGGGCAAACTCATTAGGAACCCCCTCCCCCATCTGCTCTGTCAGATGGTACCAATCCTTTATCTGCTGGCTTTCCCAAGGTCCATACACACTATATACCTACCTCTTTATAGTGGGCATCTTTAGGGATGAATTCAGCAAAGCATGTAGTGCAAGGGGCTGCCTCCATACTTTCCATTTCCTATTTTTTTGTGTTCTTTCCCTCCTATTAGCTTGCTTGGTAATTTCATAATGTCCCAATGTGCTTGCCTTTTTTTTGGGGGGGGGGGGGGGGGTTGAAATGTTATTTTATCTTTCCTGGGGGCTGCCAATAGTGTTAAGTACAGAGGGTCTGGCCAAACTAGCACACATTATTGAGCCATTTGCCAATCAATGAAGTGCAGAGGGTTACCTGTCCAACAACCCCCCCCCCCCAAAACCCTAGTTATTGCCAATGGCCCATCAGAAGTGGTGGTATTGATGGGGGGTGAGTAATCTGTGAAGGGGAGCCTCTACTTTTCTGTGCAAATACTTTCCAGCCTCCAATTTTAAACAATGCTCTTGTTCCAAGATGTTGATTGTCTAATCTGCTTGCAATGTTTAGGTGCAAAGTGACAAATTTTTTTTTCTTGTTTCACTCCACAGTTCCCTTCCACGCCACAGGAATGGCAGACTGTGGCCTCCCACTTTGCCAGCCGTTGGGACTTTCCTAACTGCGGAGGGGCAATTGATGGGAAACACGTCCGCATCGTCCCACCGCCCAACTCGGGGTCCTACTATTATAATTATAAGGGGTTTAATAGTGTAGTGATGTTGGCGGTGGTGTCGGCGACATACGAGTTTATGTATGTGGACGTGGGGATGAACGGCCGGATCTCGGATGGTGGAGCCATTACGCACACGGAGTTCTACTGGCGTCTCCAAAGTGGCAGTCTGTGCTTGCCACCTCCAGAGGAGAATGCTGAAGGACTCCCCTTCGTCTTTGTCGCAGATGAAGCGTTTGCGTTGACTCCCCATGTGATGAGGCCGTTCCCGATGAGGACCCTCACCCCAGACCAGAGGGTCTTCAACTACAGGCTGTCCAGAGCCAGAAGAGTGGTGGAGAACACTTTTGGCATCCTGGCCAGCCGCTTCCGCCTGTTCTTGACGGCTTTTAACTTGGCGGAATACAAACTGAACCACATAGTTCTTGCCTGTTGCATATTGCACAACTTCCTCAAAAGACATAACAGGAACTATGTGGTGCCCGTTGGCCCAGATGTGGAGGGCCCTCCAAATGCGGACCTCACAGCCCTTCAAGTGGCACGTCCAGGCTTGCCCCCTCTAAATGCCCGCGCGGTCCGCGAGCAATATATGGAGTACTTTGTGGGTAGGGGGGCCATTGCTCTGCCTGACGATGTGTGAGAGGCATTTTTTAATAAATCTGATATTTCAACCAACCTATGATTTCTTGTCATTTCAGTATTCTTTTTAGCTTATTTTACCTTGAAATTTTTTCCCTTTGCCTTCGACAGTGGGAATGCACTTTCTGGGCAAAAGGAGGTAACAGTCTCTTCTTCCCAAAAAGATTATTCTCATGTTGTGTGTTTGATACCTAATCTTTGGTGTAGATAAGGTTTGTACTGCATAACTGACACCCAAAATACTCCTTTTCATCACCAGGTCAGACATGTGTGTATTCTCAAAAATGCTTTGCTCCGTGTTTTCGTACAAAGCACTGTGGGTGTCATTTACATAAGTCAAATCCACTATGCTCTACAAGTGCAGTGAAAAAGTGCCCTGGAAAAGAAACTTGCAGTGCAAAGTGGACTTGCCTTTAGTAAATAACACCAATTGCCCCCCATATCCTTTACATTTGACATACATAATGCATTGTGTTTTTGAAATAAGGAAGCCACACATTTAGAAAAATAAAAAAGTTTACTTGGAAAACATTCACAAGTGCGTTTACAATCTTCACGCCCAAACTGACAACATCTTGGTTATTTACAACATTGTTTACAAACATTGCGCAATTGGTAAAACCAGGCATGGAGCAAAACAGAACCTATGAACTTGGAAAGTTCAACTTTGTAAAGTGAAGACAAGATCAGACATGACTATATGTTCAAAGTGTGTTTGATCTTGCCTTCATCACATGGGGGGGTCACCCCTGGAAAGTGGAAATTTAGAACATGCACACAATTTGGGTCTGAAAATGGTCATTAGATGGTAAAACACATGCCTAGAAGCTTCAAAAGTGCCATTTTCCATCATGGGGATGAATGGACGTTTTTTGGGGGTGCAACCCCTTCACCACAACCACTTTCGTAGTTCGTAAAGTGGTTGCACCCCCAAAAAAACGTTGGCATTCATCCACCATGATGGGAGCTAGCACATGTGGACACAATGTGTGCATGTTCCAAATTTCACACAGTTCTTAAGTTGCAAATGTGTTCAGAAGCTGGCACAAATGTGTGTTAATTACTTGGTGCGTTTTCATATTTTTCCTAAAACATCAATGATGTTCTTCAATTTTTGTTGAACATCATTGATGTTTTGCTTTATGTAATCTAGATCTCTATTGCAGACCATTATCTCCCCGATGAGTACGTGGGCACTCTCTGTGGTAAAGTGCGATTTTTCTTCCACAACATCCACGTCACCTAAAAACCACAAACAAACAAAAATCGGGTGTTGGAAATGAGGCAGCCATACATTGATTAGCTTACCAGTAGCTGTGTTCTCCCACACTCACCTGTTGTGGTGACAATTTCTCCAAGTTCGATGATCTCTCCTTCCTCCTCCTCTGCTTCTGCTCTTTCCCCTTTTTTGGGAGGTGTTGGTTTTGGGGTTTCCTCAGACGGCCCAAGTTTTCGCTCCCCTATGAGAATGTACAAAAGGAAGATTTAGCAACACAATCTATTGAGGGCAGAAATAGGGAATGACAAACATTGCTTGAAAGTGACGGACACTATTTTTGTTTGGCCAGTTACAAATGCCAACTACATGAATGTAGTCACTTTGTAAAGGTGCTAAACTGACTAGCTTTTTGGTAGAAGTTTGTGTGATGGAGACACCCCTCTAGTATCCACTGGAGCACATGTGTGGAAAAGCCTAATAAAAAGGGGGTTTGGGTGTCCCAGCACTAGCGCTCTAGAGTCCAGATGGGTAAACAGCTACTGGGTGACCTCTCCTTTACATTGAATAAATTGGCTTTACATTCTTGATGACATTTCTAGTGAGAACAAACTTCCTTTCCCCAACCAAAAAAAACAAACATCGTATTATAAGTGGCCGAACGATCGAGGTTGCATACGATCGAATGGACACACACACGACCATGACAGTGGCAGAAAGATCGAGGCTGAGTACGATCGAATGCACACACGAACATGAAAGTGGCCATTTTGGAATGTACAACTTTGTAAAAAACAAACCACATGGAGCAGTATGCAAGCAAGAAATCAAACACAAAACACAACTACTTACTTTTTTGAAGAATTCGCTTGATCTTTCTGTACTGATCGGCCTCCCTCAGTTTCAGGTCTGACCAGCGTTTCCTGAGTTGCTCCTTGGATCGTTGTACCCCAAAATGATTGTACAGCCTCCTCACAACTTTAGACATGATCTTGGCCTTGCGGACATTGGGGTTGAGGTAAGGGCCATACTTCCCATCATAGTCGCTCCTCTTTAATATGTCCACCATCTCCAACATTTCTCCAAATGACATATTGGAGGCCTTGAATTTCAGGCTCCGGGATCGGGACGTTTGTGCCTCCGGACTTTCCTCGTCCTCCTCCTCGTTGGTGGGATATTTGGGGCGCACCTGCTGTGTCCCCGCCATGTGCTCTCCCCACTGCGCCGTAAAGAGAAGGGGTGGGGAATAGACGAGAAAGATCGTCAGGGGCGGGCGGAGTTTGACGCATGCGCACTGTATCTAAAACGTCACACGCCTGTGTCGTAGCCACGATCTGGGAGACGAGGGGAGAGAAAGCTCACGCACGAGACGATCGCTAGAAACGAAGGTACAATTTGACGTTGGTACATAACTAGCCTAGACTGATTAGAACTTGAGGCTTCTTTATGGATAAGATTAGGAGAGTTTAGGCTGACATTATTTATATTGTTTGGTGTGGTGTTGTGTCTTGCAGAGGTGATGGAGGCCTTCTACGACGTGAGTTTTCTCCCCCTCTTCATTGATAAATACCGGGAATTCCCCCTCTTATGGCAACCTAAACATCGTGACTACAGCAACAGACCAAAGAGGTACGCAGCCCTGCTGAAACTTGTGGCATTTGTAAAGCCTAACCTGCCCATGGCAACCGTGGCAAACTTAAAAGTGAAGATTAATAACATGAAGAGTACCTATTTCCGGGAGCGCAATAAGGTCCGGAAGTCACTAGCATCTGGAGCTGCAGCAGATGATGTCTATGCCCCCACGCTCTGGTACTATGAGAGGCTCCACTTTCTCAAAGACCAGGCTACTGTCAGGAAGTCACTCTCGACTCTTCCTTGCACGCGTCCTTCCGCGCACGCCACCCCTGATGAGGATTCCGAGGACCAACCTGGGCCTTCCAGTATGGAATATGTGCAGGAGCCCAGCTTGTTCCAGGTATAGTAGTTTAGTAACCATTTTGGGGAATAATGAATGATGTTCAGTTAATTCAGGATCCCCAATTGCTTAGTTCCTAACGTGATTGACATATCAACAGACAGTAGTGTTGGAGACATTTTTGGGAAGAGTCTAAACTGCAGGGCTGAGAATTGTATGGTTTTCTATTTGTAAACATTTTGCAACAGTCACTAGATGAGAATTGTGTGTGTTTGATGAACAAATAACTGAAACTATGTCCCTTTTTCATACACAGGAAGACCTCAGCCAGGAGGTGGCTGTGGAAGGTGGCAGTCAGGAGGAGGCAGGGGTTAGTGGCAGCCAACAGGGGGGTAGGCGTAGGAGCCTGACTGTCTCCCAAGTCCCTCCCCTCCGCCTTCCCTACAGAAGGGCGAAAAGCATGGGGGAGGTGGGAGAGTCAGCGCTCCAGCTGATCCGAGATGCCTCAGCCTCCCTATATGCCACACCCACCTACGAGGAGGCCTTTGCCTCCTTGGTTGGCAGTAAAATGACGGGTATGGAGGCGGGGCAACGCAGCATGTGTGAGGATGTCATCCTCAAAATCCTAAATGAGGGGATGGCTGGGGAGATGACTCCCCTCACACATGTTTGCGAGAGTGATCTTGCTCCGCCTCCTCCTCCTCCTTCTGCCACCCCACCAGCACCAGCACCACGGCGTGGAAGGAAGCGTACAAGGAAGACAAGAGAGTGATGACCTTGATTAAGTCTGGTCTGAGAGAAGATGGAGCCTCTCGTAGGACCAGAGCCTGGGGACCTAGATGGCATCTGCTGCAGTTCCGGATGTTTTGGACTTCAGGACCAGATTGCGCTCCCTTATGATTTAGATAGGTACTCTTCATGCCCCCAATTGTTAAAGCCTGAAAAATGATGGTTGCCATGGGTGTCCAAGGCTTTGCAAATTCCCCAAGTTTCACCATGGCTGCGTTCCTCTTTGGTTTGTTGCTGAGACCTAAATAAATGTTTTTTGATTTGAAATAATCATTGACTATTGTGTTTTACTTTTCTACAATGACAGTTTTTCTTTGAGTAGGCAGGTACATTTCACTAATCCTAAAGTAGAATTAACAAGGAGCACCAACAACCAACAAACTCCTAGTAAATTTCAGCAAGAAATACAAATGTTAATAATGTGGTTTTGCTAAGTTGAGACACACAACCCCCCTCCAAAAAAAAAAAAAAAAAAAAAAAGACAAAAAAGACAAATCATGGTAAAAATATAACAAAGATTCTTTTACGATCTGAGTAAAAATAAACATGTAGTGTATACAGTGGTGTGAAAAAGTGCTTGCCCCCTTCCTCATTTCCTGTTCCTTTGCATGTTTGTCACACTTAAGTGTTTCGGAACATCAAACCAATTTAAACAATAGTCAAGGACAACACAAGTAAACACAAAATGCAATTTGTAAATGAAGGTGTTTATTATTAAAGGTGAAAAAAAATCCAAACCATCATGGCCCTGTGTGAAAAAGTGATTGCCCCCTAAACCTAATAACTGGTTGGGCCACCCTTAGCAGCAACAACTGCAACCAAGCGTTTGCGATAACGTGCAATGAGGCTTTTACAGCGTCCTGGAGGAATTTTGGCCCACTCATCTTTGCAGAATTGTCCTAATTCAGTTACATTAGAGGGTTTTCGAGCATGAACGGCCTTTTTAAGGTCATACCACAACATCTCAATAGGATTCAGGTCAGGACTTTGGCTAGGCCACTCCAAAGTCTTCATTTTGTTTTTCTTCAGCCATTCGGTGGTGGACTTGCTGGTGTGTTTAGGATCATTGTCCTGCTGCAGAACCCAAGTTCGTTTCAGCTTGAGTACACGAACAGATGGTCGGACATTCTCCTTCAGGATCTCTTGGTAGACAGCAGAATTCATAGTTCCTTTTATCACGGCAAGTCTTCCAGGTCCTGAAGCAGCAAAACAGCCCCAGACCATCACACTACCACCACCATATTTTACTGTTGGTATAATGTTCTTTTTCTGAAATGCAGTGTTCCTTCTACGCCAGATATACTTGGACACACACCTTCCAAAGAGTTCCACTTTTGTCTCATCGGTCCACAGAATGTTGTCCCAAAAGTCTTGGGGATCATCAAGATGTATTGTGGAGAAATTGAGACGAGCTTTGATGTTCTTTTTGCTCAGCAGTGGTTTTCTCCTTGGAACTCTGCCATGCAGGCCATTTTTGCCCAGTCTTTTCCTGATGGTGGAGGCATGAACGCTGACCTTAACTGAGGCAAGTGAGGCCTGCAGTTCCTTGGACGTTGTTGTGGGGTCTTTTGTGACCTCTTGGATGAGTCGTCGCTGCGCTCTTGGGGTAATTTTGGGCGGCTGGCCACTCCTGGGAAGGTTCACCACTGTTCCATGTCTTTGCCATTTGTGGATAATGGCTCTCACTGTGGTTCGCTGGATTCCCAAAGCTTTGGAAATGGCTTTATAACCCTTTCCAGACTGATAGATATCAATTACTTTCTTTCTCAATTGTTCCTGAATTTCTTTGGGTCTCGGCATGATGTGTAGCTTTTAAGGATCTTCTGGTGGACCTTACTGTGTCAAGCAGCTCCTATTTAAGTGATGCCTTGATTGTGAACAGGTGTGGCAATAATCAGGCCTGGGTGTGGCTAGAGAAATTGAACTCAGGTGTGGACAACCACAGTTATAGTATGTTTTAACAAGGGGGGCAATCACTTTTTCACACAGGGCCATGATGGTTTGGATTTTTTTTCACCTTTAATAATAAACACCTTCATTTACAAATTGCATTTTGTGTTTACTTGTGTTGTCCTTGACTATTGTTTAAATTGGTTTGATGTTCCGAAACACTTAAGTCTGACAAACATGCAAAGGAACAGGAAATGAGGAAGGGGCAAACACTTTTTCACACCACTGTAAATGCTGCAAAGTAATAAAGAACTAAGTTTGTGAGAAGTGCGGGTGAATAGGAGCAGCTAAAACATGTCATTCTTGTTGCATTGTAAAGAAAAAGAGAATGCGCTGCATTAAAGACATTTTAACATTGCAGCGTGACGAATGTGCTGTGTCGATTAGGAAAGGTAGTTTTACCTGACCGAGCGCTTCCGTCACAGAATTTCTTCTGAGCATGCGTAGCACTTTGTCCGTCGGACAACCGTACACACGTTTGGATTTGGTGTGATCGGACCGTGTTGACGGCAAATCTTTCCAGCAGGAGATAAGACTTTGTCCGTCGGACAAACCGACGTACACTGTCCGATGGTGCATACACACGGTCTGATTTTTCAACAACATTGTCCGATCGGACAGAATCCATGAAAAAGTCCGACCGTGTGTATGGGGCTTTAGAGTTATTATATATTGTTTTTAGCTAATGATTTAGAAGTGTGCTGTTTTTTTTTCTCCTTTCCAATTTTCTACTTGGGTATAGTTATTTTACCCTGTTTAGCAGCCTGTGTCTGAATTTGCCTGATCTGTAGTTTAATTCTGTTGAAATTGCCAATTATGCTAATCTGCATAAATAAATTACACAAGTTATCCCTAACTTGGTGTGTGTGTTTTTTTTTTTACTGCCAATACCTCACAGCTAGATGAACGGTATTTTACATTTGTGGTGTTACTTGTGCTTGTAGAAGGTGTATCAGAGGAGCTGAGATTGTTCTTGGAGTCAAGGCATGGAATAGAAACCCCAAATTATCAAGCAGCTCCTTCGGTAGTACTACATTGTTCTCATTTGTTGTTGTCTTTTGTGCTGTTTGATTTGAATTGTTTGTGTGGTATGTGTTTTTCTTGTGTGGTATATTGGTTGTTTGGTGTGTGTCTTCATTGGTTTAATGTGTATTTGTCCCCATTTTTTATGCCCTGTGTTTGTGTTGAGGATTTTAGTGCCTCTGTTGTTATTGCAGCTTTGTGACTGGTGACAGCGAGGTCATATGGGAATCCCTTTAAGACGGTTTTCTTCTTCCTGGCGAGTTCCTGTGCATGTGCTGACCACAGTGACATCACTGCGTGTGTTTGGTGCATGATGTCATCACATCCCCTTGCATGAGCACTGTTCACCCGAGTCCATCTTGGAGGCAGACGGTATCTTGCCTCGTGTATGATGGCCACTTGGGTTGCTGGTTCTGGTGCCCATTGCTTGACGCTGGAGGGGTGGGAACTACGGTCTTTCTGGAACTATTTAGGGTGGCTGTGGGGAGGATGATCCTCTATGTTTCTTTGTAGGGCAGCAGCTTAAACTATTGCACTTTTCTTTTTTGATCACCAGCATCTACAATGGGCCACGCACAAGTAAGTTGTATTTACTTTTTTTACTATGTTTTTTCTAGGAACATAGATTTTTGTATTCTCCTTCATTTTTGAGGGTGTCTCTCTATGTTCCAGTTGTATTGGTAGTTTCACCCTTTATTGAAAACCCATCAAGGTTTCCTCTAATATTTTTTTCCTGGCTTGCTAGTTCTCATTTGATTATTTATGGGGTATTTTTATTATAATTAACCATTTTCTTGGGACTTTTTGTGTATATCTATTTTATTAAAGGGATTGGCTATTTCTTTGGCCATGGACACATGCCTTGTTATGCAATAATATATAGGTTACTGAAGCGCTGCTATGTGTGCTAGATAAAACGTGTTTAAAAACAACCAGAACAGCTGCACCACTTAAAAAGTGATCTTGCACTACAATGACTTACCGTAATAACTGAAGATAGGTGCGCTTATTTCAAAGTAACATAGTACATACACATGACATATCAATATAAATGAAAATTAATAAATAAAGTGAAGTAAAACAAAGTCCCATAAAGAAAATAGTCCTTTTAAGGGCTTGATAATTTTAAAGCTTCTTAAAGTGCTTCTCCCAAAAACTTTTTAGTGATAAGTGCCACTACCTCCACCACCAGGTGAGTTGCCAGTTCACCTAAATGAGCGATGTTCTGGCTATGTATCCATGCAATACATAATGCCATATAGTTACATAGTTACATAGTTAGCTAGGCCAAAAAAAGACACAAGTCCATCCAGTTCAACCTAAAAAAAAGAAATAATAAATAAAAATAAAATATATCGTACAATCCAATAAACCCCATTCTATACCCACAGTTGATCCAGAGGAAGGCAAACCCCCGCCCCCCCCCCCCAAAAGAGCATGCTCCAATCTGCTACAGCAGGGGAAAAAAATCTCTTCCTGATCCCCCTAGAGGCAATCGGATTTTCCCTGGATCAACTTTACCTATAAATGTCAGTACCCAGTTATATTATGTACATTTAGGAAAGTATCCAGGCCTTTCTTAAAGCAATCTACTGAGTTAGCCAGAGCCACCTCTGGAGGGAGTCTATTCCATATTTTCACAGCTCTTACTGTGAAGAAACCTTTCCGTATTTGGAGATGAAATCTCTTTTCCTCTAGACGTAAGGAGTGCCCCCTTGTCCTCTGTGTTGACCGTAAAGTGAATAACTCAACACCAAGTTCCCTATATGGACCCCTTACATATATGTACATGATGATCATATCCCCCCTTATTCTCCTCTTCTCAAGAGTGAATAAATTCAGTTCCTCTAATCTTTCCTCATAGCTGAGCTCCTCCATGCCTCTTATCAGTTTGGTTGCCCTTCTCTGCACTTTCTCCAGTTCCCCGATATCCTTTTTGAGAACTGGTGCCCAAAACTGAACTGCATATTCCAGATTAGGTCTTACTAATGATTTGAACAGGGGCAAAATTATCTCTCTCTCTCTGGAGTCCATACCTCTCTTAATACAAGAAAGAACTTTGCTTGCTTTGGAAACCGCAGCTTGACATTGCATGCTATTATTGAGCTTATGATCTACCATAACCCCCAGATCCTTCTCGACTACTGATTCCCCCAGTTGTACTCCCCCTAGCATGTAGGATGCATGCATATTCTTAGCCCCCAAGTGCATAACTTTACATTTATCAACATTAAACCTCATCTGCCACATAGTTGCCCAATTAGACAGAGCATTGATGTTGGCTTGTAAATTGGAGACCTCCTGTAAGGACGTTATTCCACTGCATAGTTGGTGTCATCTGCAAAGACAGAAATGTTACTTTTGATCCCAGACCCAATATAATTTATAAAGATATTAAAAAGTAAGGGTCCCAGCACTGAACCTTGGGGTACACCACTGATAACCTTAGACCATTGAGAGTAAGAATCATTAACCACTACTCTCTGAATTCTGTCTTTTAGCCAGTTTTCTATCCATTTACAAACCAATATTTCCAAGCCTGTAGACCTTACCTTACACATGAGCCGTGTGTGGGGAACTGTATCAAATGCTTTTGCAAAATCCAAGTATACCACAGCCACGCCTCTGTCCAAGGTTTTACTTACCTTCATAAAAAGAAATCAGGTTTGTCTGACAACTCCTGTCTTTCATGAACCCATGCTGTCTGTTGCTTAAAATATTTTTTTCCAGCCAGAACTCGTCTATGTGGTCTTTTATTAATCTCTCCAGTATCTTCCCAACTATAGAAGTTAAACTAACAGGTCTATAGTTACATGGTAAAGACTTTGTTCCCTTTTTAAATATAGGCACCACTTTTGCCCTGCGCCAATCCAGTGGTACTATTCCCGTCATTGATGAGTCCCTAAAAATTAAATACAATGGCTTTGAAATTGCAGAGCTCAATTCTTTTAAGATCCGTGGGTGGATGCCATCTGGTCCAGGTGCTTTATCCACCTTTATTCTGTCTAAATATTTCTGGACCATATCACTTTTGAGCCATTGTGGATCATTCGGGGCTGTGTAAATACCGCCCCCATTATGGACATGAGCTCCCCCATGCTCCTTTGTATACATAGAGCTGAAGAAAGTATTTAATAAATTAGCCTTCTCCATGTCCCCAGTCACCCACTCTAAATTATTTTGTAAAGGGCCTACATGCTCAGTCCTGACCTTTTTACTATTAATATATTTGAAGAATTTTTTTGGGTTTGTCCTACTATCTTTTGCAATCTGTCGTTTGTTTTGAATTTTTGCATCCTTGATTTCCGTTTTACAAATTCTGTTAAATTCTTTGTAACATTTAAACAACACTAGTGTTCCTTCACTTTTATATTTTTTTAAAAGCTCTTTTCTTATTGTTCATAGCTTTTTTAACTTTGACCGTGAGCCACATAGGTTTTATTTTAAGCCTTTTAAACTTATTGTCCATGGGAATATACTTTGCAGTGAGGTCCCAGACAGTCTTTTTGAAGAATTCCCATTTCTGTTCTGTGCCCATTGATGCCAATATTCCCTCCCAGTCCAAGTCCTGGAGAGCAGCCCTCATCCTTGGAAAATTTGCTCTCTTGAAGTTGAGCGTTTTTATCTTTCCTGTATGTAATTCTTGCTTACAGCTAACATCAAATGAAATCATGATGTTATGATACCCAGGTGTTCCTTTATCTGAACATTAGTAATAAGCTCTGCATGGTTTGAGATTACCAGATCCAGCAGAGCATCATTCCTAGTTGGGGCCTCAATAAACTGGACCATAAAATTGTCCTGTAATAGGTTTATAAATTTTTGCCCTTTAACTGTCCCAGCAGTGCCATTACTCCAGTCAATTTCTGGGTAGTTAAAATCCCCCATTATTATCACCGTCCCAGCCCTTGCAGCCCTTTCCATCTGTGCAAGGAGCTGAGTCTCCACCTCCTCGTGAACATATAAACATACATGAATTTACAAATGATGTGTTGTCAATCATGCTTAGAGAAAAAATTTATAACATCATACATTATGTGGTGTGGGACAGTTTCCTCCAAAATTCTAACGTCGCTTGAAAGAGAAGATGGTACTAGACATGGGAACTGTCAAAAAATTTTTTTGTTTCGTTTCGTCCCGTTACGTATATAAAAAAATTCGTAATCCGTAATCCGTGTACGAAATTCCGTTCGAATTCGTACGAAATACGAATTTCGTACAAATCGCACATTTTTTTTAGAATTGTTACGAATCGTTAGTAAAGTTACGAATCGTTATGAATCGTTATGAATCGTTACTAATGAATTGTCGGATCTCGTAACACAGAGAACAATTCGAATCCAACTACAAATATCGAATTTCAATTTCAAGTTACGAATCGTTACGAATCGTTACGAATAGTTACGAATCGTTAGGAAATCCAACTACAAATATCGAATTTCAACTAATATGAAAGAAATTATAATAGCGGATATAACGAATGCTTCGAATACTTCGAATGAATTCGAGATTCAGTATATCTAATATAGAGAACTGTTCCTGCACAAAGTGTCATTTTTGCAGGAAAAAAAGCTATTTAAAATCACTCGCGGCTAATGAAATGTCGGCTCCGTAACACAGAGAACAGTCATTCATTGATAAAAAAAAAAAAGCGTGGGGGTCCCCCCAAATTCAATAACCAGGCCCTTCAAGTCTGGTATGGATATTAAGGGGAACCCCAGCCCAAAAAAAAAAAAATGGCGTGGGGCTCCCCCAAATATCCATACCAGACCCTTCAGGTCTGGGATGGATTTTAAGGGGAACCCCGGCCAAAAAAAAATGGCGTGGGGTCCCCCTCAAAATCCATACCAGACCCTTTATCCGAGCACGCAACCTGGCAGGCCGCAGGAAAAGAGGGGGGACGAGAGCGGCCCCCCCTCCCGTCTGAACCGTACCAGGCCACATGCCCTCAACATTGGGAGGGTGCTTTGGGGGTCTGAGACCCCCAAAGCACCTTGTCCCCATGTTGATGGGGACAAGGGCCTCATCCCCACAACCCTGGCCGGTGGTTGTGGGGGTCTGCGGGCGGGGGGCTTATCGGAATCTGGAAGTCCCCTTTAACAAGGGGACCCCCAGATCCCGCCCCCCCCTGTGTGAAATGGTAAGGGGGTACAAAAGTACCCCTACCATTTCACCAAAAGTGTCAAAAATGGTAAAAATGACAGGAGGCGGTCTTTGACAATTCCTTTATTAAAATCTTCTTTCTTCTTTCTTCTGGTCTTCTTCCTTCTTCCTTTCTTCATCCTTCGATTTCTTCATCTTCTCCTTCCGGCATCTTCTTCCATCTTCTTCTTCCTCCGATCCGCTTCTTCTTGCTCCGGTCTTCTCGTCCTTCTCGTCCGGCATCGGCGTCTCTTCTGGGCCACTCCGCGCAATGGGAGGCTCCCGCTGTGTGAGGCTTCGCTCCGGCTGACAGGTCTTTTATAACGGAGGGCACCTGGTAACCCCGCCCTCTCTGACGCACGGGGACGTCATGGGGACTTCCCTATGGCTTTCCCCATGACGTCAGAGGGGGGGGGGGCGGGGTCACCAGGTGCCCTCCGTTATAAAAGACCTGTCAGATGGAGCGAAGCCTCACACAGCGGAAGCCTCCCATTGCGAGGAGCGGCCCAGAAGAGACGCCGATGCCGGACGAGAAGGACGAGCAGACCGGAGCAAGAAGAAGCGGATCGGAGGAAGAAGAAGATGGAAGAAGATGGAAGAAGAAGATGAAGAAACCGAAGGATGAAGAAAGGAAGAAGACCAGAAGAAAGAAGATGAAAGAAGAATTTAATAAAGAAATTGTCAAAGACCGTCTCCTGTCATTTTTAAAATTTTTGTCACTTTTTTGGTGAAATGGTAGGGGTACTTTTGTACCCCCTTACCATTTCACACAGTGGGGGAGGCCGGGATCTGGGGGTCCCCTTGTTAAAGGGGGCTTCCAGATTCCGATAAGCATCCTGCCCGCAGACCCCCACAACTAATGGCCAGGGTTGTGGGGACGAGGCCCTTGTCCCCATCAACATGGGGACATGGTGCATTGAGGGGTCACAGACCCCCAAAGCACCCTCCCAATGTTGAGGGCATGTGGCCTGGTACGGTTCAGGGGGGGGGGGGGCGCTCTCGTCCCCCCCTCTTTTCCTGCGGCCTGCCAGGTTGCGTGCTCGGATAAAGGGTCTGGTATGGATTTTGAGGGGGACCCCACGCCATTTTTTTTTTTTGGCCGGGGTTCCCCTTAAAATCCATCCCAGACCTGAAGGGTCTGGTATGGATATTTAGGGGGGACCCCACGTCATTTTTTTTTTTTTGGCTGGGGTCCCCCTTAATATCCATACCAGACCTGAAGGGCCTGGTTATTGAATTTTTATATCAATGAATGACTGTTCTCTGTGTTACGGAGCCGACATTTCATTTGCCGGCAATAGCCGCGAGTGATTTTAAATAGCTTTTTTTTCTGCAAAAATTATATTGGTAGTTGGATTCGAATAATTTGGAGCTGAAATTCGTAAACGGAATTTTTCCTGCAAAAATGACACTTTGTCATTCGAATTCATTCGAATTCATTCGAATCCATTCGAATTCATTCAAATTCATTCAAATCATTCATTATATCCGCTATAATAATTTCTTTCATATTAGTTGAAATTCGATATTTGGTAGTCGGATTCGAATAAATTCGGCGACGAAATTCGTAAACGGAATTTCGTATTCCGTACGGAATTCGTATTCGAAAAAATTCGTACTACGGATTCGTAAATTCGTACGAATTTCGAATTAAGAATTTGTACGAAACTAATCGCACATGTCTAGATGGTACAATGACATAAAAATAATTGAGAAACCTAAAAATAACCATATGGAAACAAGATGCATCCTGGTATGCCCGACATGTTTTTCGTGGATCAACCACTTCCTCAGGGGCGGGTGCATTCATATCTATAAGAAAGCATAAAGTTAAAGCCAGTGTGGTCTAATGGATAACCATAGATTGGGAAAAATTATACTTATAATATATGGAAGAAGGGAAGCATCCATTCTTTATATACTCACATTTCAGCACAGTCTAAAACTTGTGAAGCTGGAACCTGAGAGCTGTCTGAGAGGTCTCTTCCGGGAGCTGTGGGAGGGTTAACCGTAGAGAAAACGAGCACACAAGGGTAATTCCCAGATCATGGGAAAAACTAAATATCCAAAATTGAGATCTGTGTGGACTCCATTTCCATGGAATTCAAAAAGTAAAATAACTATGAGTAAATACTATGATAATCAGGGGGGTAGTACAAGATTAGGAGCCAACACCATAATAAAAATAAAAAAAAGATACAAATAAAATTAAAAGTAAAAAATAAGTGAAAAATAAAAAAATAGTGAGAGGAGTATGGTAGGCGTGTGAAGGAAGGGACCATAAAATAATTACATGAAATGTAATGTTAACCCTCCCACAGCTCCCGGGAGAAACAGTTCTCAGGTTCCAGCTTCACAGGCTTTATACTGCGCTGAAATATGAGTATATGAAGAATGGATGCTTCCCTATCATTTTTCACAATCTATAGTTATCTATAGAATCTATAGTTATCCATTAGACCACACTGGCTTTACCTGTATACTTTCTTATAGATAGGGCCCCTGAGGAAGTGGTTGATCCACAAAACATGTCGGCCATACCAGGATGCATCTTGTTTCCATATGGATGTTTTTAAGTTTCTCAATTATTTTTATGTCATTGTACCATCTTCTATTTCCAGCAATGTTAGAATTTTGGAGGACACTGTCGCACACCACATAACGTATGGTGCTATGATGTTAGGAATTTCTTCTCTAAGCATGACTGACAACACGTCATTTGTAAATTCATGTATGTTTATATGGCAATATGTATTAAATGGATAATACATTTATATACACTTTTCAAATTAAAATTTCTTAGCCCTACTGTTTTCTTTTATATATATTGCAACAGGGATGGAGACTAGGGATGAGCTGAACACCCCCCTGGTTCGGTTTGCATCAGAACTTGCGAACAGGCAAAAAATGTGTGCGAAACCGGCGAACAAGTTAAAGTCTATGGGACACGAACATTAAATATCAAAAGTGCTCATTTTAAAGGCTTATATGTAAATTATTGCCATAAAACGTGGCCCTTCAGGTCTGGTATGGATATTAAGGGGAACCATGTGCCAAACTGTACCAGGCCACATGTCCTCAACATGGGGAGGGTGCTTTCAACCCCAAAAAACCTTGTCCCCATGTCGATGGGGACAAGGGCCTCTTCCACACAACCCTTGCCCGGTGGTTGTGGGGGTCTGCGGGCAGGGGGCTTATCGGAATCAGGAATCCCCCTTAACAAGGGGACTCCCAGATCTCTCCCCCCCTATGTGAATGGGTATCGGGTACACATTGACCAAAAAAAGTGTCAAAAAAGTAAAAATGACAGTTTTGGACAATTCCTTTATTAAAAAAAGAAAAAAAAATGCCACAATGTCCATCCATCTTTGATCACAGCGACAACGACCCGAGAAAAAAAAATGGAAAAACTCTATGGGAGGCATCCCGCGACTGCAGCCTTTTTGTTCTGACAGCTCTTATATAGCTGAGGGCAGGGCCACCTGGTGATATACAGCTGTCACCGCAAAAATGCTGCAGATGCGGGGAAGCCACCCATCGAGGCAGAGTTTTTAGTTTTTTTCTCGGGACCGTCGGCGCTGTGATTGAAGATGACTGGACATCAGGGGACATTTTTTTTAACAAAGTAATTGTCCCAAACGGTCTGCTGTCATTTTTACATTTTTGACAATATTTATGATGAATGTGTAGGGGGCTTCCAGATTCCGATAAGCCCCCCGCCCGCAGACCCCCACAACCACCTGACAAGGGTTGTGGGGATGAGGCCCTTATCCCCATTAACATGGGGACAAGGTGATTTGGGGGGACCCCAAAGCACCCTCCCCATGTTGAGGGCATGTGGCCTGGTACGGTTCAGAAGGGGGGGCGCTCTCTCCTCCCCCTTTTCCTGTGGCCTGCCAGGTTGTGTGCTCGGATAAGAGTTTGGTATGGATTTTGGGGGGACCCCCACACCATTTTTTTAAAATCTTGGCACAGGGTTCCCTTTAATATCCATACCAGACCCGAAGGGCCTTGTAATGTACTGGGGGGGACTCACGCCGTTTTTTTCAACAATTTTTATGTATATTTCTGGGATCCGACAATACATTACAGTCGCAAGCAGTTATAAATTAAATTTTTTCCTTTACAAATTTAATTTTGCTGCTCCCATTCATAACACAATGTAAGGCCACTATATAAGCAGTCTGCCTTTGCCCAATCATGGCTCACAGCAGAGCGTGCTGTTATTGGCCAAGGCATGCAGGTCAGATGCAGGTTTTGGCCAATCAGCAGCCATCAATGCACTGCGATCTTGCAGTGCATTGATGGACTCTCAGTTCATTATGGGACGTTTTTCGGGCGCTCAAATTTCCCACGAATGCCCCATAATGTTCTAAATTCAGTGAACGGCGAACACCCGATGTTCGTGTTGGACTTACCTTCGACTCAAACACATATTGTCCGTGCTTGTCATTTAACCACTTCAGCCCCGGAACATTTGGCTGGCAAAAGACCAGATCGTTTTTTGTGATTCAGCACTGCGTTGCTTTAACTGACAATTTGCGCGGTCTTGCGACGTGGCTCCCAAACAAAATTGACGCCTTTTTTTCCCCACAAATAGAGCTTTCTTTTGGTGGTATTTTATCACCTCTGCGGTTTTTATTTTTTGCGCTATAAGCCAAAAAATAGTGACAATTTTGAAAAAAAGCATTATTTTTTTACTTTTTGCTATAATACCTATGCCCAAAAAAGATATTAAATTTTTTTTTTCCTAAGTTTAGGCCGATACGTACTTTTCTACATATTTTTGGTAAAAAAAATTTGCAATAAGCGTTTATTAAATGGGTTTAAGCAAAAGTTATAGCGTCTACAAAAAAATGTGTTTTTCTAGTAATGGCGGCGATCAGCGATTTTTAACGTGACTGCGACATTATGGCGGACATATCGGATACTTTTGCCACTATTTTGGGACCATTCACATTTATACAGCGATCAGTGCGATTAAAAATGTATTGATTACTGTGTAAATGTGGCTGGCAGTGAAGGGGTTAACCACTAGGGGCGCTGTAGGGGTTAAGTGTGTCCTAGGGAGTGATTCTAACTGTGGGGGGAGGGGCTATGTGTGACACGACACTGATCACCGCTCCCGATTACAGGGAGCTGTGATCAGTGTCAGTGTCACTAGGCAGAACGGGGAAATGTTTGTTTACATCAGAATTTTCCCATTCTTCCTCTCCATGAGACGATCACACTCTCGGAGTTTGCGGCGGCCTTCTTAAACCACTTCTTAAAGGGCAACGTACAGGTACGTTAATATGCCTGTACGTGCCCTTCTGCCGACGTGTTCGGCGTGGGCAGGTCGGGAATGGGTTAAAGTCCCAACATTTTCCCCTCTCCCCTTTCCAGATGTTCTGGCTCCCTCCCTATTATTCATTTTCTAGTAGCAACCGGAGCCAAACCTACGTTATGGAGATTCGTTGCCTGTCACATAGGTACGGGAAGGAAGGCGTTAACATGTGCAAGTGCATGTATCAAGTATGCACCAGGTGCATGGTGGGACGCCATTCTGTTACTGGAAGTGAGGTAATCGGACAGTACTTTTTCAGATAAATTCTGCACTTTTTTTGCACACAGTGTGAAGACTCACTTCTAAGTCGGGGAACTGCCTTAATGTACGACTTTTCACATGACCGCAATCCCCGCTTGGTCCCGGATACCCCAGTGTGCAGGGCGCGTTGGCTTCACCCCACAAACGGATTTGATTTTGGAATCTTGGTATAATGGACACCATAGACAGCATTTTAAAGCGGTTGTATAGTCAAAAAAATTACTTTTACCTACAGGTAAGCCTATAATAAGGCTTACCTGTAGGTAAAAAAAATATCTCCTAAACCTGTGCGGTTTAGGGGATATTCCTCGTGCAATGAGCCGCTGACTACAGCGGCGCATGCGCACGGGGGATTCTCGGCTGAAAGGCCGGCAGAATCCGAACCTTGCCGGGAAGAAGTCTTCCGTGCACATGCGTGGGAGTGACGACATCGCGGCTCCAGCCACTCACAGCGATGAAGTCGCGATACCCGGAAGACACACGCCAAGGCAACATGTCAGCTACCTCGGCGTGGACCAGGTGAGTTACCGACACCTCGTTCTAAGGTAAGTATTTCATAATGAGTTAGTATGCGGTGCATACTAGCTCATTATGCCTTCTCCCTTACAGGTGTATAAAAAAAAGTTTCAGGGGGTTTACTCCCGCTTTAAACAGGATAATCAATAAGGCTCTGAACACCAGAAGATATTCAGTAATGTAGTAATGAAGGTGTTAAGCCTAACTCCAGACATTTAAAAAAAATGCACCTTTGCATTGCCCATCTCCACTCCTTCACTGCAAAGGTTAAATGATTGTCATGTCTAGGGGTGCATGGTGCAGGCTTTGTCACTTATACCCAGCTAAGGTGCCAGCATCTGCCTAAAAGCTCCAGTCTGTGGGTGGAGCTTCTGTGTCACCAAATACAAGGACATTAACCATGTATTGTACACCAAGGAGGCTTGAGACACAGCTTAAAGCGGAGTTCCACCCTAAAGTGGAACTTCTGCTTTAAGACCTCCTCTAGGCTCCTACTTGTGAAACTGAGCTTTTTTGGGAGGAGGGGGTACAGGTACCCAATTTTAAAAGGCCTTAGGTGATCAGAAGCAGAAGTTCTCCTTCCCGAAGTCTTCTGGGACACATGACAGGTCCTAGAAGACTGCGGGACCAGTCACAGAGCGCAGCACTGCTTGCACATGCGTAGTGGGCACCCAGCTGTGAAGCTACAAGCTGTCACAGCCGGGTAACCATAGTAGAGATGCCAGCGCCACCGATGGAGAACATGGGGAATTTTTTTTATTTTCCTTGCATGTCAGAGCTACACCAACTTTACTTCCAAGTGCACTTGCAGTGCATAGTGGATTTTCATTTAGTAAATAACCCCCTATGTTTGGGGTTTAGTTTGTCAAACAAGCACTTAACACCCAATGATTCTGAACTTAACCCAATGATTCTGAAAAGAACTAATTCAAGCAAGCTTTTGCACCAGCATTGGTAACATTACCTACACATGCTGCAAATTAGTAGTTCTTACTACCGCCCCTTTAAGAATCTATCACATTGACAGCAACAAATTCCTAAATATTTACCGCCAGTTCTCCAGTTAGAAAACTGGCGGTAATTAAGACCAACTATGATGTGGCATACAGAGGGAAGATGTTATGTGTGTATGTGACTGCTTCCCACACAAGGCTGCATCCCTTACCTCAATTAAAGAGGAAGTGAAGCCTCATCAAAAACCGGGGAAAAAAAAACTGCAAGACAAAGGCATAATTAGCTAGTATGCACAGCATACTAGCTAATTATGTATCACTTACCTCAGATCGAAGCCCCCGCATCGGTCCACGTCTCCCCTCTGACTGCCGACATGTTCTCCCGGAGTGACTTCCGGGTATCGCGGCTCCGGCGCTGTGATTTGCCAGAGCCGCAATGCCGTCACTCAGCGCATGCGCACGAGAGTGGCACAGTACAACTGAAGCATCGGCATATAGCGCCATTGCTTCAGTTGTATTAAGTGCGCATGTGCCGCATGACGTCGGCACATGCAAATACAGGAATATCTCCTAAAACGTGCAGGAGATATCCTTGTTAGCTACAGGTAAGCCTTAATATAGGGTTACCTGTAACATAAAGTTTGTAAATAAGGAGCCTGGAGTTTCTACTCTACCACCACCCAAACCACTAAGGGTATATCATTATTCTATAATCTTATCCACAACAAACGCACTTTCTTTAAATCTTCAGCCCTCAGTAAGTGGGAAATGGAATTAGCCACTTCTTTCTCTGAAGACCAATGGTTACTCGCATTCCGCACTATTCAGAAAGCCTCGCACTGTGTTAATCATTGGGAAATGACCCTGAAAATTGCCAATAGATGGCATTACACCCCATATAAGCTTTCCATTTTTTCTTTCCGTCATCATCTCCTCTATGCTGGAGAAACTGTGGCCAGGTAGGCAACCTACTACACACACTTTGGAGCTGCCCAAGCCTGACTAGCCTTTGGAATAAAACCTTCCAATTAATCTCCGACCTTATGGGTATACTGACTCCCCCAAACCCCTCCCTAGCATTGTTACACATAGGCTTGGAACCCTTTCCACGTGAGGATAGGGCGATGGTAACTCATATATTATTGGCAACCAGAAATCTTATACTTCGCAATTGGAAGAGTACTAACGCCATAAATTTATCGGAAGTTATTGCACTAGTCAATAGGAATCACTCTTTTGAGAGGTTAATAGCCATTAGTTCACTTCACTGCAAGAAATTTGATAGTACCTGGAAAATATGGACTGATAGATTTAAAAATGATTGAAAAATTACACTACTTTGGAGGTTAGAACTATTCGAATGTTATTGATGTTACATTACCTAATGGTATTCTATACACATGCTTAGACTTTGCTATTTAGGACATGGATGGTATTCACTGTGACTACGGTTTTATTCACTGTATATCCTTTCTTCTTTTTTTTGCATTTTCTCTGTGCACTGTTATGTTCTGTGAACTGTGAATTCTCAATAAAAACGATTGATTTAAAAAAAAAAAGTTGTAAATAAGGGTTTACAACCATTTTAACTGCTGGCCGACTGCAGGAGATTCTCCAGCCAAAAGCTAAATGTAAGAAAAAAGGCCAGGGATACAACCAATGTCATTACTAAAATATGGCCAATAAGCATACAGGGGGTCCCCGAGTTACGAACTCGTTAGGGACTGCCTGCCTGTACGGAAGTCGGAAATGTTCGTAAGTCGGCACGCATGCGCAGACCGACAAATACAGAGATTTCCGGACATTTCCGATGTTCCGTCTATTGCCGCTCTGCGCATGCGCGGCAAATTACGGACATTTCCGGCATTTTACGAAGCTCCGTATGGCCGTGCATGCGCAGAATGGCCGAAAGACGCCGAAAAAGAACGAAAAATGGCGGTGGGTCCCCGCAGCACCCCGTTCGTAAGTAGGGGTTGTTCGTAGGTCGGGTGTTCGTAAGTCGGGGACCCCCTGTATTTGGGAAATTACTTGTAACTGAGTAGGTGTAGCCTGGTAGGGAACTGAGAAACTAGTTCCCCATTAGGACTTCTTTAATTTTGAGTGGCAGTGCACAGTAATGGGATTGGGCTGAATAGTCGCTATGGAGTGCCTTTTGCTAAACTACTCAGCCACTCATGCTCTCATATCTCTATGAAATAAAGGCTTATCATTCTTTAGTCCAAGATAAGAGTTGGTAGGGTTCTTTAAGATAACCCAGGAAGTGTGAAATGGACATTGGGAAACCCTGGATTAACATCAAGATCAATTGTTTTTTTTTTTTGCACACAGGTATGCAGTAACAATATGCTTCTAATGGTATAAACAACAGACCATACAGAAACAGGACTCTGATGTTTGTGGGCAAAGACTATTTCCTCTGCCCGTCTCTTCACCTGTATCAAAGCTTCATTCTCAAGCTTGGCCTGCAAGAACCACTGTCAAAAGCATTGTGTGGGCCAGAGGACATGGCTGCCTATGATGTCAAAGGCTGAATTCACTGGACTACAGTGTGTTGGAGTGGTATCCTGTAGTCAGATTATAGGGGTACACAGTGGACTGACAACACTGCCACAAAAATCAGACCCCATGGTTAGCGTCGTTTCTATATAGAAGTGGAAAAGTATTTGAACTGACAATTTTTCTGGAAAGGATGTCCAATTGCAATGAGCATAGTGAGAGAAAGCATTTGAACTTGACTTTGCTTTTTTAGAGGGGGGCAGTTTTATAAACGATGCCTTCAAATACAGCTAAATGCCACTGTGTATGAGAACAAGCTGTATGTTTAAAAATGCTAGATGAAAATGCACTGTATATTGTAAATGTTTCCAAATAACAAATAAAATACATCCTAAAAGCTACTTTTTGCAGTATTTATTAGATGCATTTTGGAATAGATGGATTCCTTACATAATGCTATACAGTTCATTCACTGCCATCAGCCCCGGCATCTCCTATGTTTGCAACGTGGTGATCATGTCTCCAGAATCTGCATTCTTTCCCTGGTTGTTTCCATGTCCTTTCTTCTGCTAAACAAGTCAGATAGGAAAACATACAAACCCAGAAGACTTCACTGTTGACTGAAAGTGCATAAATCCGCATAAGATGTCCATCCTGTTGTTTACTGCAGTTCATATTTAAGTCAGCTGAAGAGGACATGTGTTAGAAATGGCTGTCCGTGCACATTTTAGTCCTTGTTATTTCTTGGCATTGCTGTCACTAGAGAGCCAAGATAGAACTCATTCAACCAGAGCTGTATCAGCCCTAATAGTCAGCTTAGGTCAATTGTCCCACTTGAGATTTGAAGAGCAGGAACAAAGAGTTCATTACACACTTTTACAAAACATTGTTTTCTTGACATAGCATTGCTCACATGATAATTACCTCCTCCTTCAATGCCATCTCTGCATCCTACCTTCTGCTGCTTGCTAGTGTTTGTCATTTTGTTTATGAAGAATATTTTAAAAGAAAACTAATTATTTCAAACCAGACTGTTATTGTAAAAAAAAAAGAAAAAAGAAAAATGAATTAAGCAGTCTCTGAACCAACGAAAGGGCTCTTTATGTCTACCGCAGAAAATTCTTGGTCTTTCATTCTCATCCATTTATCCATGCCAGATATGTGCCCACAATTTTCAGCATTATTAGACTTTGGGGAGTTCATTTAATTTGGTTGTAATTACAGAGAATTTTTTAAGTCATAAATATAAACAATGTTTAATAAATCCCAGGTGCTTAACATCTGAAAACTCTTTCATGGTGGTAAGACAGATTAATATAGAAGTGTCACTTTACACCAAATTCAATTTTAACATTGCTTTCATAGAAATTGTGTACATTTAACCAAATCAAATTTCAGTTCACAGAGTTAGGTTAAATTATAAGTCTTGTTTTTCACTATTACATATTTAAAAAAATACATTTCTGCAGTTGCTAACATAGAAACAAAATTTAGGGATAAAAATTGGTAAACTAAAGACATTCGTTTTCTATGGTACTATACTCTCTGTCTTTTTAAACTGAGTTCTAAAGCCTGATACACGCTATTCGTTTTTTTGGTTTGAATGGAAAAAAATGTAAGCTCTGATCAGAGCCGCTGTACTCACTATGCAAAGTAAGTACAGAGATCTCCCCTGCTGAGCTGTTGTGTTCAGAAAGGGGAACTGCCCCGCCAGAGCAGTCCAATCAGTGCTTTTTGCCATTTGCTGAGAGTGCTGATCGGGAGTAGGTCGGCTGCTGGTTTTCCAGCATGACTGTCCGACATACACATGGGCTGAATGTCTGGCGTTTTTTTGAACTGGCAAATGTCTCCCGACATTCGGCCCGTGTGTAAACTATCCAGCTTTACTGTACACACACTTACAAACACACAGCATCAATTTTACAAATATCTGTTGAAAAAAAAAAAAAAAAAAAGGTTTTGCTCCCACATGATTAAAAGGTTAAGCTTCATTTCATTCACTAAGGAACGTAAAACATCACTTTGCTTAGTGAACAGATGATACTCCTTTAGTAACCCAACCTCAATGGGCCCAATGTGCCAAAGGTACTCCATGTTACTATTCATTGGTGGACAACTAAATTTTATCTTTTCAGCATTTGCTATGCACCTGCAATGCATAGCAACATGCATTTGCAAGCTATAGTGTACTAAGTTTACTAACAAGTGTGCTCTTATATGGAGTATATTCTTCAGGGTCCCTCAGCTCTATTAAACCCCACCAGCATACTCTTCAGGAGGGGAGATCAGAAAAGTTAGACTTCAACTAAGGCCTCAGCCAGCAGCACAAGTGCCACATTACATTTATAGTAACCAATATCCTTTTTTTTTTCTAAAAGTAGGCTTAGTCGATTGGCTCACGCCGATATACGTCGGCAGAATGGCTCTCCTGCGCAAACTGACGTACCTGTAAGTCAGTCCGTTAAAGCAGTATAGTGGGTGCTTGCGTGCCGCCGGTGGCATGTTTGCGTGCGCCCTGTGAGAGTGTGCCCACGGGTCCGCCGTTGGCCAGCGATTGCGGTGAGGAGAGGCAGAACGGGGAACTGCCTATGTAAACAAACCATTTCCCCGTTCTGCCTAGTGACATGACAGGGATCTACTGCTCCCAGTGATCGAGAGCAGTTATCTATGTCATGTTTCAGTAAGCCCATCCCCCCTAAAGTTAGAACACGCTGAGGGAACACACTTGTTCGCCCCCTAAATTTAACCTCTTCCCAGCCAGTGTAATGTTTACATTGATCAGTGCATTTTTATAGCACTGATCAATGTAATAATGTCACTGGTCCCTAAAGTATAATTTGGGGTCAGATTTGTCTGCTGCAATGTCGCAGTCCCACAAAAAAATCACAGATTACCGCCATTTTCAGTAAAAACAATAAAAAATAAATAAAAGTCCCTAAATCAATCCCATTGTTTGTGGACACGATAACTTTTGCTCAAATTCATCAATATACGCCTATTGCGATTTTTTTTTTTACCAAAAATATGTAGAAGAATATATAGCGGCCTAAACTGATGAATAAATTATTATTTTTTTTATATTTTTATTTTTGGATATGTATTATAGCAGAAAGTAAAAAATATATATTTTTTCAAAATTGTCGCTCTTCTTTTTTTGTTTATAGAGTAAAAAATAAAAACCGCAGAGGTGATCAAATACCACCTCTGTTTGGGTACAGAGTCGCACGACCACGCAATTGTCAGTTAAAGCGACGCAGTGCCGTTTCACAAAAAATGCTCTGGTCATTAAGGGGGTAAATTCTTCCGGGGCTGAAGTGGTTAAAGTGTTACTAAAGCCACAACAGTAAAATCAGTCCGTATAAGCAGTAAAGCATGCTTGTTATACTCACTGTGGAACCTGAGGAGTTAATCCTCTGCATTGTGTAAAAAGGCAGTTTGATCCTGTCTTCTTTGTTGCTCCACTTCTTCCACGGTCCCCAAACCATCTCCTCATAGAACAGAGCCTTGGGGACAAGCTGCACATGCTCAGTTTGGTGTGTATTGCTAGAGAGTTTTTTTTTACTTGGGAGGGTGCATGTGATCAGCACAGAGCCAATCAGCACTGTCCAGACAGAGGGTCAGGGGTCCTGCAGTCTCATAGCACAGTCAGAGTAGAGTGAAATCTCCTCTTACAAGCGTTAAAGTGGATGTAAACCCCATTCATGAAATCAGACCTATGCACATACTGTATATCTGTAGTGTTTACGTATCTCTCCAAAGCCCTAAGTCCTGTGTCTTTCTGCTGCTCCGTTCCTCTGTTATCAGAATGATAACATCTGACAAGTTCTCCGACACAGGAGATAAAAGCAGCTGGAAATTTGTGTCGGGGAGGTAACTTACAGACAGATAAGTAGAGAGCTTGTCTAGTCACAGCACAGCTGTGCAAGTTTCTTTGTTTCTGTGCCTATGTGGGGGGGCTGTGACTTACCCCCAATCACCTCTCACACAGTGTATGCCCAGACTCCCCTCCCACTGCTGAAACAGGAAGAACAATTTCTAACACAATGTGCACTTTCTAAATAATGGAGAAAGCTGAAGACAGCAGATATACATGTAGGGAGATTTGTTTCATCTCCAAGTTTCTTCTGAGGCTGTTCACTTCACTGGGTATATATGAGGGTTTACATCCACTTTAACCAGATACTGATAGAAGTCACAAGACTGCTCTATCTGCTGATGAGAAAAGGTATTTAGCCATTTATATTTACTAAAACTATTGCACTTCCATGTTCTGTGTACTGTGGGAGACCATATATAGTGAATCCAAGGTCCTGGGTTTAGTAACACTTTAAGGATACTTTCACACAGAGGCACTTTACAGGCGCTATAGCGCTAAAAATAGGGCCTGCAAAGCGCCTCTCCTCTCACTCCAGTGTGAAAGCCCAAGTGCTTTCACATTGGAGTGGTGCAAGTGGTGCACGCAGCATCTTTGAGGTGCTGTAGGAGCGGTGAAAACACCGCTCCTAAAGAGTCCCTGCCCATTGAAATTAATGGGCAGTGCCACCGAAGCGCCGGCTGTAGCGGAACTTTACCCACACTTTTAACCCTTTTTCAGCCATTAGTGGGGGTTAAAAGGGCCCCGCTAGCGTCCAAAAAGCGCCGCAAAAATTACAGTAAAGATTTGCCACCGAAGCCCGCCCCAGTGTGAAAGTGCCCTTAGTCTCAGAGTGTTTGTTCAGTTTCTTGAAATGCTGGTTTTATTCCATAGAACATATTAGGGTCCTTTCACACGGGGCGGATCCGTATTGATCCGCCCCGTGAAGATCCGTTGCTCAGCGGGGATCACACAGCTGTTCCCCGCTGAGCCGACTGATGACAGGGCGGTCCCTGCACAGTGTGCAGGGACCACCCTGTCAGTTCTCCGCTCTCCTCTATGGAGGATCGGATGAACACGGACCGTCTGTCCGTGTTCATCTGATCCGCTCTGCAGACGGATGAAAAAATAGGATTTTCCTCCGTCTGCAGAACCGGACAATTGCGGAGGCGGACAATAGCGGGTGTCAGCGGATGCTCATCCGCTGACACCCGCTGCCCCATAGACATGCATGTATGTCTGTTTTTCATCCAAAAACGGATGGATGAATAACGGACATACGGTCCGCATGTGTGAAAGGGGCCTTATACATTTTGTTCCTGAATAAATCTTGCAGCCAAATAGGGGGAAAAGCTCTGACACCTGTAGTAGTGTCAAAGCTTGCTAGGCCCCCCTCCCATTACTAGTGGCAGGCAAGCTTAGAAACTATAAGGAAGCACCAGAGCTTTGCCTATTGGAACAGCCCAACATTCAGCCATATCTGTATGGTTTATGAAACTGCTGCAGGTATGTGCAGTTTTTCTGTTTTTACTCAAGTGACAAAATGCTCAATTTACAAACTCAAATGGGACTCAAATGAAAATAACTGTCACTTTTCTGAAAATAAGGAAACTTATCTTGGTGTGTTACATGTGATGTGTAAATTGAGCCTAGAGTCTCTTTAAATACAATCTACAATATGAGAACTTAATGTCATGTAATTTAATTTGTCCAATAACATGGTGGGATCTACGGAATCTGTGAACATCACAGAATGCAGAAAAATCAATATGCACAACATTCACACACAGTGCTAAACCATTACATATCCATCATCTATCCACCTTAGTGATTCATATCAGTCATTACATATAGCATTAATAAGTACTGAAATCCCTCCACAATAATAAAACCTTTTGTTCAGAAGTAATATCATACTAGAGATTGATTGCAATTAATTAGAGCTAGGCAAAGAATGAGGAAGAAGACAGACAAGAGGGAGCACAAGTTATTATTCAATTTACAGTGGTGTGCTTTCCTTTTTTGGAGTATTTCTTATAATAAAACTAAGGAAGCATGGGCTCAGGAACTGAACAGCGGAATGTTATAAGTGTCAATGGACATGATAAAATAAATGAAAAAATAAGTTAAAATGAATGGTCCAAATTAAAACAGGTCACACTGGAACAAGGAGTCTCCTCAACAGCCTTACCAATGTCCAGAGAATCATAGATTAAAAAAATAGCTTCAAAGTCAGATTACAACTGTTTGCTATATGTCCAGTTGTCAACAAGATATTCTTCCTGGACTTGTAAGTGTAAAAGCAGATCAACAAATTAAAAAATACATCTTGCCTTCTTAGAAAAAGGAGGTATTTTCAGCTAATTTATACTAATCTAAAAGGTGTCATTATACTTAAGAGCAATTATAATCAAAATATATACAACAACTCACAGCATTTAAACTTATTAGTGCTGAAGTGCCTACTCAGCAGATTGTCAAAGGAATTTCATTGGCCGAGAACAGATGTGTTGCTGGCAGTTATCTTCATCAGCTTTTCAGCATACCTGAAATGGCAATTTTGTGCAAAACGTGTACTGTATATTCGCACAAAAAAAAAGTTAAAAGGAAATTTGGGCAATTAAAAGCAATCTTATTTTGCCTATGCATTCCTTTAAAAGCCTACGGTATAATGTTTCAGTTCATCTTATGTAGCTGTTAGAAATCTTCATACCATGTTGCCACATAACAGCTTAAAGGTGAAATTAAGCTTGTAGAAAAAGTGTTTTGACTGAGCAGCAGAGGACAACACTTATGAAAGGGTGTTTCAGTGTTTGATATGAGATGACCATCTCCTGGCAGCATTTAGACCCACTTTGCAGCATCTAGGTAACTGGAAAAAATTACACCCCCTTTAAATGGGAGCTTGGGGTATCGTGTTGATTTTCTTTAAAGTGTTACTAAACCCAGGACCCTGCATTCACTATATCTGGTCTCCCTCTGTACACAGTACATGGAAAGGCAATTATTTTAGTAAATATAAGTTGCAAAATACTTTTTCTCATCAGCAGTATATAGCAGTCTTATGACTTCTCTCAGTGAATGGTTAAAGCTTGTAGGAAGAGTTTTCATTCTACTCTGACTGTCCTATGAGGCTGCAGGACCTCTGACCCTCTGTCTGGACAGTGCTGATTGGCCCTTTGCTAATCACATGCACCCTCACAAGAAAATAAAAAACTCTCTAGCAATACATACCAAACTGAGAATGAGCAGAGTGCTCCCAAGGCTCTGTTCTACCAGCAGATGGATTAGGGACTGTAGAAGATTTTACTGTTGTGGGTTTTTATAGCACTCTAATGCCTCCATGTACAAGGGCCTTGAGCTTGCAAGTGGGGCTCCCTTCTAAGAACACCTTGACCCCAGGCATTACTACTTAATTCTGGAAAGTAGTAAAGGCAAGCCCAGTCCTTTATCGTGTTGAAAATGCTTTAATAAAGGGCTCCTACAGCTTATCCGGTTAGAAGTTGCTGGGTGGGTCCCAGCATCCCGTATCCATTAGTTTACAGCTACCACTTGAACAATGCAGCTACAAATCAAGAGATTCTTCTGTTACTCTGTTTCAGCCCTTTCACATTAGCATATGACTTATCCAAGCGATGTGCACTAGGCAAAAAGCCTGCAAGAGAGAAAACCCTGTAGGCCCGGACCCCAGCACTGGGGCCTCCTAAAAAGCAGACAGCCTGCTCACTGGGAAAACTTCCCTTCAGCTAAGGACACTTTTAGAACAAGCCCCAGCTGTTTTCTTTTAACAGCTGGGGCTTGTTCTAGAAGTGTCCTTAGCTGGCCCAAGTCACTGGTGACGCATTTAATATTAGTTTAGTATCAGTTTAGGGATAGTGTGAGTGTAGAGAGGAGGACCATCATTCAGCTTTGCATAGTGTGCAGCTAGAGTAGGGACAGCTCAGATAGTTTCACTGTAGTGACAGTTGAACACCGTCTATTTGATTGTGTTACTGCCAGTTTAACGCCATTTACTCCTGTGTGCGTTACTGCCAGTTTAACGCCATTTACTTCTCTGTGCGTTACTGCCAGTTTAACGCCATATAGTTTTGTGTGCGTTACTGCCAGTTTAACGCTATATAGTTTTGTGCGTTACTGCCAGTATAACGCCATTTACTTCTGTGTGCGTTACTGCCAGTTTAACACCATATCGTTTTATGTGCGTTACTACCAATTTAACACCATATAGTTCTGTGTGCATTACTGCCAGTTTAATGCTATATAGTTCTGTATGCATTACTGCCAGTTTAACGTCATATAGTTTTGTCCGTTACTGCCAGTTTAACGCCATATAGTTCTGTGTGCATTACTGCCAGTTTAACGCCATATAGTTCTGTGTGCGTTACTGCCACTTTAACGCCATATAGTTTTGTGCGTTACTGCCAGTTTAATGCCATTTACTTCTGTGTGCATCACTGCCAGTTTAACGGCATATAGTTTTCTGTGCGTTACTGCCAATTTACGCCATATACTTCTGTGTGTATTACTGCCAGTTTAAAGCCATATAGTTCTGTGTGTGTTACTGCCAGTTTAACGCCATATAGTTTTGTGCGTTACTGCCAGTTTAATTCCATTTACTTCTGTGTGCATCACTGCCAGTTTAACGGCATATAGTTTTGTGTGCGTAACTGCCAATTTAACGCCATATACTTCTGTGTGCGTTACTGCCAGTTTAACACCACATAGTTTTGTGTGTGTTACTGCCAGTTTAACGCCATATAGTTCTGTGCGTCACTGTATGTTTGGCGCATTATATTGCAGTATATTATAGTGTATCTGTGGAGTGTGTCTGCGTAGTGTGAGTACTCAAATTAAAGTGCAGCAAACAGCTCTTTACACTGATTAAAGTGCATCTACATACAGATTTCAAATTCTTCTTTACATTTGCTTATAAGCATTTATTTGACCACAGCATCAGCCACTTGCTCCTTGATGATGCCCAGCCATTACTGGATTTAGATGTTGGTTCTGAGGTTGAGGCTGACAGAAACATGAGCCTAGAGAGATGGAGGAAGCCTGGTAGACAAATTGACATTCATGTTCCCCAAGCCGCAGCGTATTGCCAAGCTGTTTCCAGTGGTAATGATGAAGATGGAGGAGATGGAGATGATGATGATGATGAGGTGACTGATGCGACTTGGGTGCCAGATAGAGCAGAGGAGGAAACTGAAGGTGAGGAGGTGCAATCCCAAGGAGGCCAACATCAAGAAAGATTAGAGAGCAGCCACCCTATTCCATCACATTCTGCAGCTGTTATCTCGCAGCCCACTCCCCAAAACGCAGATGTCGGGGCCTTTTTCAGCACATCAGCAGCAGATCGCACTGTTGCTATCTGCAAACTGTGTCTCAGGCATATCAAACGTGGCAAAAACACCAACCATTTGGGTACCACATGCTTAACAAGGCATTTAACATCCAACCACTCAGCCCATTGGCAAGAGCACCTAAAAGCCACACAAAAGGGACACAAATCTGTCCCTTCTCCTTACCCACTTCAGTCTGCCCCTGCGATACTAAGTCATTACCTCTCAGCAGCCTCCACTGACAGAGATGATTGTATTGCACAGGGCGTCCCAGGTCCTAGCAGCACATCTGCCAGCAGCACACCACCAGCTGTAGACTGTAGCTGCAAAAAGAACTACAGTTCTGCCACCCACATACCCAGAGTCTGAATGCAAGCTTGTCAAAGCTGTTGGCTCTCCAACTTCTGCCTTTCAGCCTGGTTGATTCTACCCCCTTCCGTGAATTTGCACAATGTGTTGTACCACAATGGCAGGTTCCCAGTCGCTACTACTTTTCATGTAAGGCCATTCCATCTCTCTACCATCATGTGGAAGGGAATGTTCTGGCATCGCTGGACAAGGCAGTCAGCCGTAAAATCCACCTTACTGCTGACACGTGTTCCAGGGGAGGGCAGGGATGAAATATTTCCTTGTCAAAGATTTTTATTGATTTTCAAATAAAAGACAGAAACAATAAATAGCAAAAAAGGAAAAATAATAAGGTGCATTTCATATATTCATTGTCACATATGAAGTATCATGTAATTTAAATAAAAGTAAATAACAACATGTGTATTATGCAGTTTAAAGAATAGAATAATGGGTCAGAAATCCGACACTGTGAAAATGTCTAATAAACAATGTTTCATGGGTACAATGAGTAACCCTGGATCCCTACTAGATACGTTATAGATATGCCTCCAGACCATTTTACCACCCCTAATGGGTACAAACTGTGGTAAAATGGGGGCAATTTAAACGAACAGGTATTATCATAACTTAAGATAGTATTAAGAGTACATAGAGAAAATTAGTATCTTAAGGACAATGAATAGCGAATGAGTATAAGCATAACTATTGTTTACAGTGTATTTTAACTTCAGGGTAAACAATCTGAAAAATAAAACATGTTGGTATTAGATGTAGGCAGTTATAATGTCAAATAAGTGAATTTATTTAATATATTCCATAGTAAAACTAAAGAGCTAAAAAATGTGAGATAGAAAAGAAGAGGGAGGAAAAAGTAAAATAAAAGGAGAAAAAAGAAGAGGAAAGAAGGAAAGAGTTTCTCCAGGTGGTGATCTGCATATCAAATAAGACAATGTAGTTCATCTGATAAAATAATCAAATAACTATTGAGGTAACAATAATGACTGGTCGAAGTCAGGGGGAAGGTAATGTTTTACCCATGGTTGCCAGATTTTTTTAAAGTTATCAATCTTATTGTCTTCTATGGCCGACATTTTAGCATGAGTTAAAGCTCTATTCATTCTATGTTTGGCTTCCGCAACTATCAGAGTTTTGGATTTCCAGGCTTTAGCTATAGTTTGTTTAGCGGCAGTACTAAGCTGGAGGAACAGCTTAAATTGAGGAAGCGTTAGTGTTGGAGGTTTCAGGTTCAGAAGAGCCATGGCTGGATCTAGAGGTATAGAACATTCTAGGGCTTTGGAAGCCAAAGCAAAAATATTTGTCCAAAACTCTTGGACCACCGGACATTGCCACCAGATGTGGAAATGGGTACCTGGGGAAGGACAACCTCTGAAGCAGTTGTTAGGATAATTCGGGGTGAATTTGGCTATTCTAGCAGGTACTAGGTACCATCTTGCTAAAACTTTAAAGTTGGTTTCAACAGCGTGACAATTAGGGGAAGAGCTTTTTGTAGCTTGCCATACTTTGGACCAGTCATTAATGTCAAAAACTCTGTTCATATCTACTGCCCATTTATCTGCGTAGGGAGGTAAAACATCCTTAGGGGGAGTAGTAAGCTGCTGGTATATCGAAGAGATAACCCCTCTAATGTGTGGATCACTTTTGCATATACGTTCAAATTGAGACATCTGGTTAAGCGGTGTGCCAACATTTAGGAGAGGAGCGTAAAAATTCTTAATTTGCAGGTATCTAAAGGTTTCCGATCTTGGGAGTCCATGAGTGTCACATAGTGTTGGGAATTCCATGATGGTGGAATTATGACATAGTTGATATAATCTAGATAAATTTAAAGTGGACCAAGCAGAAAATGACTTTGGATACCTCCATGCTGGGTAAAAGGCTGGGTTTCCAAGGAAAGAGAGAAGAGGATTATGTGGAGATTGAAGGTTGGAAGGCTTACCAAATTTATCCCATATTGATAAGGAATGCTTCGTGATGGGATTAGAGATATGTGACCTATCTGTGCGTTGAATCCATAATATATTTGCAATAGAGATAGGGTCACAGTCTACAGATTCAATCAATATCCATAGGGGTGTTTCTACGTTAGAATGATATTTCGTAAGGATTGAGAGTTGGGCAGCCGAATAATAGGAAGCAAAATTTGGTAAGCCTAGCCCTCCCCTCTGTTTACTTAGATATAATGTGGTCATAGGTATCCGTGGTTTGATTTTCCCCCAGATGAAGGCCGAGACTCTACGTTGTAATATTCTGAGGAAATATGCTGGTAGTGGGATAGGCAAAACTCTAAACAAATAAAGAAATTTCGGTAAAATTGACATTTTTATTGCATTAATCCTTCCCAACCAGGATAATGGGAGAGAGGACCATTGTTTCATGAAGTTAGTAACTTGTTTCAGTAGAGGGAGGTAGTTGACTCTAAATAAATCTTTGAGTGAGGTTGTGAGCTGAACACCTAAATAGGGTAGTTGATTAGAAACCCAGTGAAATGGTAAAGTAGATTGGAGATGTAGGAGATCTGTTTGTTCTAAAGATATGTTAAGTACATTTGATTTGGTAGGATTGACCTTAAGTCCAGAAACTGTAGCAAATTTGTCTAGTAGGTTTAGTAAATTTGGAGCAGATATATGTGGATGAGTTAGGAATATGAGAATATCGTCAGCGAAAAGGCATAATTTATGGTGAAAACCTCCTAATTCAATACCCTTGATATCTTGATTACTCCTAATTAACTGTGCCAACGGTTCAATAAGGAGGGCAAAAAGTAAGGGGGATAGGGGACATCCCTGTCTCGTACCTCTACAAATGTTCATCATTGCGGATTTATAGCCGGCATATTTAATGTATGCTTTAGGGCTATCGTAGAGCGAAGAGATCCATTTCAGAAAATGATTACCAAAACCCCATTTTTGTAACGTATACTGCATATAAGGCCAGGTGACAGAATCGAACGCTTTCTTAATATCTAAAGATATAAGACATGAAGGAATATGTCTAGATTTAGCTGCGTTCATGAGTAGAAGAGCACGTCTGATGTTGTCACCTGCCTGCCTTTTTGGCATAAAGCCGGTTTGATCACGGTGTATCAATTGACCTATAATATTGTTGAGGCGGGTAGCTAATATCTTAGCTAATAATTTAATGTCAAGGTTGAGTAGTGATATAGGGCGATAATTTGCCCAAGCAGTTGTGTCTGAGTGTGGTTTAGGAATCATTACTATAATGGAGGTGAGTGTTTCTGTGCGGAAGGAATGATTTTCAAGGATGGAATTGAAGGCTCTGGTCAGGATCGGCGCTAGTATATGTGAGAACTGCTTATAGTATAATGCTGAGAATCCGTCAGGGCCTGGTCTTTTATTGAGTTTTAGTTGATTGATCGCATTCAGGACTTCCGGGGTAGTTATTTGGCGCTCAAGATTATCATGTTGTGATTGATCAAGGGTGGGAAGGTTAATATTGGAAAACATAGTATCTGCTTTTGATTTGTCAAACCCTTGGCAAGAGGAATATAGTTTAGATAGTTTGGAATGAAATACCTCCAGTATTTTTACCGGATTGCTAGTATATCCGTCACGTGTAGTCCTAAGTCTGAAAGAGGACTGCATTTTTTGTAACATTTTTAAACTACGTGCCATGGGAGTGTCAGGTTTGTTGGCTTTGAGATACTGGATATGTTGGCGTTTACTCATAAGCTTGTCGGCTGAATCTGTTAAAAAAAGGTCTAGATCCAGTCGTGCTTTATCAAGCTTTGTATGGTTATCAGCAGTTGGAGAGGATTGAAAAACTGAGTGGCATGTGTTGAAAGCATTTTCCAGTTTTGCGAACATAAGCTTACGCTCTCTTTTGAGTGTTGAAGTTAGACGGATAAGATTTCCTCGAATGACAGATTTATGAGCTTCCCATAATGTCAGGGAAGAGACATCGCCTGTATCATTAGAGGAGATGTAATCAGACAGCGCTCGTTCAATTAGCGATCTATGGGACGGATGGGTTAGTAGAGTATCATTTAGGTTCCAGGTTGTATCGTGGGATCTGGGTATAGTTGAGGTTAGGGTGGTAAAAACTGCACAATGATCTGACCATGGTAATGGAATAATTTTAGAGGACAGTATTTCTGGTAGTAAACTAGTTGGAACAAAGATGTGATCAATACGGGAGAATGATTTGTGTGGATACGAATAGTGTGTATAACGTCTATTGGTGGGGTTAAGTTCTCTCCATGTGTCTACCAATTTGTGGGCTGTCAGCAGGGGTTGGAGAGTCGTCTTAGTGGAGTTCGCATTAGGAGTAATTGGAGATTTGTCAAGGAATGGGAATACTGTAGCATTAGAATCTCCACATAGGACCAATGTACCAAATTTATGTGTCTCGATAAGTTGGAAAAGATGAGACATAAAAGCTAATGGTCGTTTGTTGGGAGCATAATAAGATACGACCGTGATAGGGTCGTCAGCGAGGTATCCTGTAATCAAAATGTATCTACCTTCTGGATCGTTCAGTTGTGACACAAGGGTGAATGGAGTGTTGCGGTGGAAACCTATGAGAGTTCCCCGTTGTTTAACGGGAGCAGAGGCAACATAAAATTGTGGATATGTGGAGGAGAGGAATTTTGGATGAGCCTTGTCTATAAAGTGAGTTTCCTGTAGGCATATAATGTGAGCCTTTTTAGCATGAAAAGTACGCATAGCTTTTGTACGTTTGTGTGGAATGTTAAACCCTTGTACATTTAAAGACATAATATTTATGGGAGCCATAACTGTAAGGTATAGTTTACTATAAGAATAAAAACATGACTTACTTCTAGGTTCGTAATCACCACCTGGAGAGGGAAAAGATTAGAGAAAGCAAAGCAGAAAAAAAAAGAGTAGTAATAATAAAATAAAAAGGAAAAACGATCGACCCTTTTGTAATAGCATATTAGTATTAATAAAAGATAGTAACACAGGGTGTGGGAACGTCTACAGAACATATTCAGCATGTTCCGAGAGGTTCCAGAGCCATCATCAGAGACCCGCATACTCTTAACGGGTACCCGAAGATGGAACAGGGGGCAACAAGAATTTCCTGAGGGAGGAATAGCACCGGAGGACCACGAGATTATATAAAGAAACTTTTAAACAACTAAAAGTCCGCTTTGTATAAGGACCTAAACAAAAAATAGAATATAAAGATGTCACAATGCATTAATTAGTATAAATACCAATATGGGTAAGATAGTGAATATAGGAAAAAAAAGAAAACAAGGTCAGGTATCTATACTTAGACACTGGATACTAGAGGGTATATTAGAAAAAGAATGGTCAAGTCTCGACTAAAAATTTCCTAAAGGAGATCAAAAAGTGATTTTAGAGTATTGGATTTTTGAATTTTCAGCCAGCAAGTGATGCTAGTAGTAAATTTTAGCAGGACGGACTAGGTTAGAAGTTCAGTCCATAGAATCCTCGTTGGAGGGGGATTGATTTTCGAATCGTCCACGTTTGGGAATATGATGTTGAGAGGATGAAGATGCACCCGCGGAGGGTGTAGTGGCTTTTTTCTGCTGAAGAGGAATTGAGGCAGGGCGTCTGCGGGTATGATCATTTGAAGTGGATCTATCTGCGATGCCCATTTCAACCAGGGCCGACTGCAGGTCTTCCGGGGACCTACAAATGTATTTAGTTTCGAGAAAGGTAAATTTTAGAGAAAAGGGAAATCCCCAGCGATAGGTAATATGGTGTTGTTGCAGGATTTGCAGCTGGGGTTTAAGTGCACGTCTTCTAGCAACCGTGAGAGGAGATATATCAGCAAAAAGCTGATAAGTGTGGCCCTGAAATTGCAGAGATTCTTTGTCCCTAGCAGCCGCTAGTAGTTGCTCTTTGGTTCTGTAGTAGTGCAATTTAGCAATTATATCTCTTGGTGGGCCATTTGTTTTGCGGGGGGCTAGAGCTCTGTGAATTCTATCGAATTCTAGTCTTTCCACTGGTAAACCAGGCTGTAATTCTTGAAATAGGGCTGTTATAGTAGCCGGGAGATCAAGGACAGTCTCAGGAATTCCTCTTATTCTCAGGTTCGATCGTCGATCCCTATTTTCCTGATTTTCTAACCGAGACTGTAGTGTAAGATTTTCTTCCTTTAGAATTTCAAGCTCTGAGGTGTTTCGCTGTGTTAAATCATCTAGGTCGTCCACTCTAATTTCTAGCTCAGCTGTTCTCTGCCCCAGCTCTCTAATTTCTTTGGTCAGTTTATCAGTGATTCTGTCAGAAGTCTTCTTTAGGGCTTTATGTAACATGTATTCAAACTTTTTAAACATGTCATCATTATTCTCAGTCTGAGTTACCTCAGTATCTGAGTCTGTGCCTGCTGTATCCTCTGTAAGCTGTGAGGGCGCTGTTTCACAGCGCTGTATGCTTGTCTGTGAGGAGATGGCTGCAGCCATTCTGAGGGCCTGCCTGGTCGGCGCCGTTTTGGAGACTGGCGCTTTAATTTTAAGTTTATGTCCTCGCAGGACCATTATAAATGTACCTGGGGTCTAGCTGTGGCTTGTGGTGCTGGTTTGTACCGTTCGCGGTACCGCTGGGACTCGTAGTCCTCCGGCTATCTCCTCCCTCGGAGCGGAGCTCTAAGTCAGGACGTCCGCCCGCTCAGGCATCCGCGCATGCGCCCCCCGGGATGAAATATTTCATTCACAGTACACTGTTCGGTTCGCACCAGAACCTGTGAACAGACCTAAAGCTCATGTGAACTTTAGAGCCCTATTAAAGTCTATGGGACTCGAACATTCGAAATCAAAAGTGCTAATATTAAAGGCTAATATGCATGTTATTGTCATAAAAAGTGTTTGGGGACCTGGGTCCTGCCCCAGGGGACATGTATCAATGCAAAAAAAAGTTTTAAAACTGAAGTTTTTTCAGGAGCAGTGATTTTAATAATGCTTTAAGTGAAACAATAAAATTGTAATATTACTTTAAATTTCGTACCTGGGGGGGTGTATAGTATGCATGTAAAGGGGCGCATGTTTCCCATGCTTAGAACTGTCCCTGCACAAAGTGTCATTTTTGCAGGAAAAAAAGCTATTTAAAATCAATTGCGGCTATAATGAATTGCTGACTCCCGTAATACAGAGAACAGTCATTCATTGAAAGTCATTAATAAAAAAAAAAAAGCGTGGGGGTTCCCCCAAATTCAATTACCAGGCCCTTCAGGTCTGATATGGATATTAAGGGGAACCCTCCATCAAATTAAAAAAAAAATGACGTGGGGTTCCCCCTAAATATCCATACCAGACCCTTCAGGTCTGGGATGGATTTTAAGGGGAACCCCGCACCAAAAAACAAAAATGGCATGGGGTCCCCCTCAAAATCCATACCAGACCCTTATCCGAGCACGCAACCTGGCAGGCCGCAGGAAAAGAGGGGGGACGAGAGCGGCCCCCCTCCCTCCTGAACCGTACCAGGCCACATGCCCTCAACATTGGGAGGAAGCTTTGGGGGTCTGTGACCCCTCAAAGCACCATGTCCCCATGTTGATGGGGACAAGGGCCTCGTCCCCACAACCCTGGCCGTTGGTTGTGGGGGTCTACGGGCAGGGGGCTTATCAGAATCTGGAATCCCCCTTTAACAAGGGGACCCCAAAAGTACCCCTACCATTTCACCAAAAAAGTGACAAAAATTTTAAAAATGACAGGAGACGGTCTTTGACAATTCCTTTATTAAATTTTTCTTTCATCTTCTTTCTTCTGGTCTTCTTCCTTTCTTCATTTTTCGGTTTCTTCATCTTCTTCTTCCATCTTCTTCTTCCATCTTCTTCTTCCTCCGATCCGCTTCTTCTTGCTCTGGTCTTCTCATCCGGCATCGGCGTCTCTTCTTCTGTGTCGGGCCGCTCCGCTCAATGGGAGGCTCCCACTGTGTGAGGCTTTGCTCCGTCTGACAGTTATTTTATAACGGAGGGCAGGGCCACCTGGTGACCCCGCCCCCTCTGCCGCATGGGGACGTCATGGGGACTTCCCTATGGCCTTCCCCATGACGTCAGAGGGGGTGGGAAGAAGATGGAAGAAGATGGAAGAAGAGGATGAAGAAACCGAAGGATGAAGAAAGGAAGTAGACCAGAAGAAAGAAGATGAAAGAAAAATTTAATAAAGGAATTGTCAAAGACCCCTTGTTAAAGGGGGATTCCAGATTCTGATAAGCCCCCCGCCCGTAGACCCCCACAACCAACGGCCAGGGTTTTGGGGATGAGGCCCTTGTCCCCATCAACATGGGGACATGGTGCTTTGAGGGGTCACAGACCCCCAAAGCTCCCTCCCAATGTTGAGGGCATGTGGCCTGGTACGGTTCAGGAGGGAGGGGGGCCGCTCTCGTCCCCCCTCTTTTCCTGCGGCCTGCCAGGTTGCATGCTCTGATAAGGGTCTGGTATGGATTTTTTTAAAATTTTTGTCACTTTTTTGGTGAAATGGTACGGGTACTTTTGTACCCCCTTACCATTTCACACAGTGGGGGAGGCCGGGATCTGGGGTTCCCCCTGTTAAAGGGGGCTTCCAGATTCCGATAAGCCCCCCGCCCACAGACCCCCACAACTAATGGCCAGGGTTGTGGGGACGAGGCCCTTGTTCCCATCAACATGGGGACATGGTGCTTTGAGGGGTCACAGACCCCCAAAGCACCCTCCCAATGTTGAGGGCATGTGGCCTGGTATGGTTCAGGAGGGGGGGGGCGTCCCCCCTATTTTCCTGCGGCCTGCTAGGTTGCATGCTCGGATAAGGGTCTGGTATGGATTTTGAGGGGGACCCCATGCCATTTTTTTTTTGGTGCGGGGTTCCCCTTAAAATCCATCCCAGACCTGAAGGGTCTGGTATGGATATTTAGGGGGAACCCCACGTCATTTTTTTTAATTTGACGCAGGGTCCCCCTTAATATCCATAGCAGACCTGAAGGGCCTGGTAATTGAATTTGGGGGAACCCCCACGCTTTTTTTTTTTTATTAATGACTTTTAATGAATGACTGTTCTCTGTATTACGGGAGTCAGCAATTCATTATAGCCGCAAGTGATTTTAAATAGCTTTTTTTCCTGCAAAAATGACACTTTGTGCAGGGACAGTTCTAAGCATGGGAAACATGCGCCCCTTTACATGCATACTATACACACCCCCCAGGTACGAAATTTAAAGGAATATTACACTTTTATTATTTCACTTTAAGCATTATTAAAATCACTGCTCCTGAAAAAATGTCAGTTTTTAAAGCTTTTTTTTGCATTGATACATGTCCCCTGGGGCAGGACCCAGGTCCCCAAATATTTTTTATGACAATAACTTGCATATAGGCTTTTAAAATTAGCACTTTAGATTTCTGCCATAGACATTTACAGGGTGCTCGCGGCTTTTTGAATTTGCCGCGAACACCCCAAATTGTTCACTGTTCACTGAACAGGCGAACAGGCAATGTTCGAGTCGAAAATGAGTTTGACTCGAACTCGAAGCACATCCCTACTGCTTGCAACTCGAAAGGATGCAGGACAGGGCTCAGGGCTGCAGCTTGTTGTGCCCCCACGTCTCCATACAGCTGGTGGTGATGATGCCAGACCTGTGAGCTCTACCACCTCCTCCTCCACCAACTCCATACCCTCCTCTGCAGAATTGTCCTATAAATACCAGGTACCCCCTAAGTGTTCAAAGGGCTATTCCCAGAGTTAGGCTAAAAAGTGCCATGTAGTGCTTCTGCTGGTGTGTTTAGGGGACAGGAACCACAGCGGAGCAGAGATTCTTGCAGGGACAGTCCCAGAGGTGGTTCACACCACGCCAACTAGAGCCAGGAATGGTAGTGTCCAATAATGTCTCAAACCTCCTGTCCGCCCTTAGACAAGGAAAGTTGACACATGTACCATGCCTGGCACATGTCCTCAATTTGGTGGTGCAGCATTTCCTAAGTACGTACCCATTGTTGCAAGATGTACTAAAGCAGGCCAAAAGAGTCTGTAGCCATTTCAGGTGGTCATACACAGCCAGTGCTCGGTTGGCTGAAATTCAGTGGGAATTCCATCTGCCCTTAAACCGCCTGATTTGTGACATGCCCACCAGGTGGAACTCAACTTTGGGAAAGCTGCAGCGGCTATAAATGCAGCAGAGGGCCATCAACGAGTACCTGTGCCAGTAAGGCACAACGACAGGCTTAGGCCTCCTCTGTTTTTATCCCCACGCCAATGGCTGATCATTAAGGATGCATGCACTTTATTGTCACCATTTGAGGAGGCCACAAGGATGGTGAGCCGTGACAGTGCATGTATCAGTGACACAATCCATGTTGTGTTCCTGATGGAGCAGACTCTGCGTGGCATTATGGACAGGGCACTGGAGGCAGAGCAGCAGGAGGAAGAGGAGGACTTCCTTTCCTCTCAAGGCCCACTTTATCCAGACACCATCATTCCTATGTCACACATAGGAGAAGAGAGGGGAGGAGGATGAGGAGGAGGATTCTGGCACTTTCATAGGCTTCGAAGAAGAGGAAGACATGCGTCAATCTAAAAGCGATGGCTTTCCAACCCCAGAACCCTTGGGAGTAGTACGTGGCTGGGAGGAGGAAGTTCCAGATGCTGTCATCCTGAGTGACCCTGAGGCGTCTGCTTCTCAATCCTCTGCAAATTCGAGGCTCATGGGCAACCTCATGCTCCAATGCCTGCGAAAGGACCCAAGAATACGTGACATAAAGGAGAAGAGTGATTACTGGTTGGCAACCCTCCTTAACCACCATTATAAGGGGAAGGTCTCAGAACTCATCCCATCCCCACAGAGAGTGCAGAAGATAAAATCTCTTGAGGACACGTAAGAGGATTTTATTAACTCCAGTAGGTTACAGTGTCGTGGAAAACATTGTTTTGAGTCTTCTGTTGATGAAGAAAGAGGAGCATTGGAGAAGGCGTCCGCCTAAGTGAGGCATTTCAGAATTTTTTTAGTCCTCGCTGCCTAGGGCTGTCAGCTTCCACATCCCATCGGCAGCGTCTGCATCACATGGTGGACGATTACCTCAGGGCCAAAGCAGAGATGGAGAGCTTTCCAGCTGATGATTCACTGACTTACTGGGTCATGAGAATAGACCACTGGCCAGAACTTGCCCAGTATGCTATTGAGTTGTTGGGCTGCCCTGCATCCAGCATGCTTTCAGAACGGGCATTCAGTGCTGCAGGAGATTTCGTTACTGATCATAGAACGCTTCTGTCCACAGACTCCATGGACCGTTTGACTTTTATAAAAATGAATCAGTACTGAATTACCAGCTATGAAGCCCCTGATGCTGATGTCACTGATTAAGTATTTTTGTAATGTGGAATCTCTGCAGAACTTCTAGGCTGCCTAGCTTTGAGGGTGTTCAATCATTTCATCTGGAAGAATGTTTTCATGGGCACAAATAACACCCAATGACTAATTTTTCAGCAGCTGTTTGACAGGTGCATATCATTGCAATTTTTTACAGCAAGACCAATTCTTGCTTTCATCAAGAGTACCTCTATAGGGTAACAGTGGGAAGCACCCCCGACACCCAAAGAGTAATTTTTCTGCACCTGTTTGACAGGTGCGTATCATTGCAATTTTTTACAGCAAGACCAATTCTTGCTTTCATCAAGAGTACCTCTATAGGGTTATGATGGGAAGGCGCCCCCGACACCCAAAGAGTAATTTTCTGCACCTGTTTGACAGGTGCATATCATTGCAGTTTTTTACAGGAAGGACAATTCTTTCTTTCATCAAGATTACCTCTATAGGGTTACAGTGGGAAGGTGCCACTGACACCCAAAGACCAATTTTTATGCACCCGGTACTTCTATTCAAAGTCAAAGTGACACCAGAATGTATCCAAAAAATCTCTAATCTTGTTCCCAGTGCACTACATTGTGGCCTCATCATACACACTGGCTCCCCAGCTGTTGCTGAGCAAAATAAAGGCAGCTTGCAGGGAAAATTTCATTTTTTTTGGCTTTATAAATGCAATTATTGCTGCAGCAGATTCTAGACATGGTACAGATCTGCCACTTTACATGTAGACTAAGGGGACCACCGGGCACTATATTGGAAGGAGTTTTTCATTTTTATGCTTTCACTTTAGAAATCAAAAAAATCACTGCTCATTTAAAAATGTTTTTACAAACTTTTTTATTATTGATACATGTCCCCCAGGGCAGGACCCGGACCCCAATAACCATTGTATGCCCAATTACTTGCATATAAGCCTTCAAAATGGGCACTTTTGATTTTTTACATTCGGGTCCCATTGACTTTAACAGGGTTTGTTATTCGGGTTGGAACTTTCGTGATGTTCGAAAGTTCTGGTGCAAATCGATTCGGTCCATCCCTACTAGACATTAAGTCAGAAGGCAGGACTGTGGCAAAGAGTTTCTGACATTTATACTGTATTTATACAGTATTTATATTTTTAATATTTATACTATATACATATATATATATATATATATCAATATCAGCGTTTAAGTATACAGTATGTGAACTTTTATTGTTGCTCAGGGCTTCTCTATGCTTTCTAATAATTTTCTGTGAAAAAAAAATACATAAATAAGTATATATAGTATTAGACCTGCTCTCATGTGCTATGGTAGATATGTACAATACTGTATCACAAAGTTTCCCATTTTCCCTATCTATGACAACTGCCCCTGACATCTGTATAGTTTAATTTTTTTCAGTCTAAAAGCTGCATTTTAACTTTCAGGGACTGTGTCTATAAGCTTGCAGTATTTCAAGTCACAGCTAAAATGTTTGCCCTGACCCTTTTTAAGACACAATCATTTAGATGCTATAGGATTTTTTGTGCGGTCTATCACACAACCTTTGAAATCTCTGACATTGGACATTTGGGAAAAAAAATCTTTGAAGTGACTTAAATCTCCAAATAAATACCTTAAGCTCGCATTTCTCAGGACAGACAGTAAATTGATCATTTTAAGACTTTAAACAAGGATTATGTCAGAAAAAGTGCAAAGGAGAGGATTTATGCGTCTCCAGCTAGCCCCAAATGCTCCTCCACCCTTTGCAACCACCAAACCAAAACTGAGAGGACAGAAAGTTTTACTTGTGCTGGAGCCAGCCCCAATGTATGAAATGTTCCAGAACAGCAATTACAGGGAAATATTCAGAGACTGACTATGAAGTGTAATTGTGTAAGTAGGAACAGACTAAATTATGTTATGTCCATGCTGTCTGAACACTATGAATGACACAGTATAAAGGGTTATCATAGAACCATTGGATAGGACAAACAAAGTCCTTGGCTTAGTTATAAAAATATTTACAACATTTTATACTCCCATCTGATGAATAACTTGCTCAGATTTTAAGTACTATGCCACCATCATAAAGTTGCCCATACATGGCCAGATTATTTCAGAGAGAGGTTATATCTTAGACCATCTTGGCTGAAAAGTGTCCTATGTTATTTTTGGCACTTTATTTGTTTCCCAAGCAGTTTGGACAGTCAGCACCAGCATGAGGCCACTCTTTGTATAGAATGGATTATTCACAGGTAATGAAAAGAAGTCTTGGGGAGCCCTCTAAGGGAGGGATGAACATCGATAACTGTGACTATAATGAAAGAAAACATCTCTCAGAGCTTGGATCATCATCATTTTAACACACTTAACCACTGAAAGAATACAAGAAGATAATTGCCATAGGTCACACATAATTACATACTTAAAAGTAATATATTGTGTATTTGGGTAATTGTTTTATTTATTTTGTTGAGGACTAAAAAATGAATTAAAAAAAATATTATTCATTATTGGTATTTATGAATTATGTTTATGATTCTCAGCCGGTGGGTGGAGCACTAGACTGTTTGTTTATCAGGCCACTCATAATTACTTTTTTCATTCCCCTCTCTATTTGGTTCTCTATTTGGTTCCATACGAGACTTAGAAACAATCAAAAGCAGACAACTACTGCAGCACTCTCTCTTTACTCAAAATTCTGTTTCACCAGTTTCATACCTATGTGTGGCGATAAATCTTTATTTGTAAAAACAAAGAAGTAAAATATGAGAAAAACTTAATTTGAACACTTGCCCAAATCATGTGCACAAGTATTTACATATTCTGAATAAGCAATATAAGCACTTTAAAACAAGCCCTCATTTATTTGTGTGTCTATAGGCATTGTGAAAAAAAAATAGAAGGTAAGGGATGGCTTGTTTTATAGTTTGTTTGTTTTTTACTGCTTATTAAGAATTTGTAAGTCATTATACAGTATGTCTTTTTTTCTGCACACAGGTGCACTTTAAATACAATACAATTAAAAAAAAAAAAAAGACATAAACATGTAATTAAATATCAGCCAAAACTACATACAAGTTTCCCTTTAACTAGATTACAATAGATATCTTCCAACAAATTCAGTGTTTTACAACTGCAGAATTTCAGACCCAGAGGAATGTAATACAAATTCCCAGGGCAAATCTGAACTATTTTTGTCTTAGACCCCTATCACACATGCTCCGCTGATCCCCACTGAGCAGGGGCGGACTGACAACTCATGGGGCCCCCGGGCAATATGAGATTATGGGGCCCCCGGGCAATATGAGATTATGGGGCCCCCAGGCAATCAGAGATTATGGGGCCACACAGTATACACACACACAGTATAAAATCACACAGTATACACAGACATGTTTCTATTGGCTGAGAAGGTACTGGAGAGGTGGGGCAGCTATAATTTCAGGATTTTTAGGGACATTTTGGAGACAGATGTTAAAAAAACACTTTTTTACATACTCTCCCTGGTTTTACTGAGGCTGGCAACCCTGATTGGGCCCCCTAGTGGCCCGGGGCCCCCGGGCAGTGCCCAAGTGGCCTAATGGTCAGTCTTCCCCTGCCACTGAGTCAGCAGATGACAGGTCCAGCTCCGCTCACTGTGCAGAGACAGACCTGTCAGATTTCCGCTCTCCTCTATGGGGAGATTGGATGAAAACAGACCGACTGTCCGTTTTCATCCAATCCGATCCACCAGATGGATGGAAAATAGGACCACCATCCGTCTGGATTTAGCGGAGCGGCACGGATCGGATGTCAGCGGACATGTCACTGTTGACATAGAGATCCATGGAGCATCCGTTCAGGTCCACCTGAAAAAACTGACATGCGGTCCGCATGTGTAAAAGGGGCCTAACTCAGATAAAACAATTCCGACATGTCCCACCAAGGACAATTAATAATTAGAACACAAATCAATCTGATTTAACAAATGTCTCAAATATTAATCAGTACTTGGATGTCCTGCACAGAGGGCCTGTGTATCATGGGGTTTAGTCAATAGTGTTTTATTTACAAATTATGGAACTATAGCATAAAGTTCTTGTTTTCCACTAGATGCAGCTTTGTCACTGTAGCCTGCCATCAGATGCAGCTTATCACGTACCACTCTAGCCTGCCACCAGATGCAGCTTATCACGTACCACCAGTGATGTAAGTAACTGAGTTAAAATAAACGGAGTTACTTAACGCAGTTACTTTAGAGGGTAATGAGTAATCTAACTGATTACTTTTCCCCTCATGGTAAAGCAGTTCCCATTACTTGGGCGGCGTTACTGCAATTACATCTACCGCCACTAGATGGCAGTATTTTAATTCCGGTGTCCTGCCGAAAAAGTTCCCCTGCCGTATAAGGACCCCCTGTACTGCGCATGCGCCCCTTTCTTACAGTAATACTAGACCCGCCCCTTAGTTACACGTATAGAATATTTAAAAAAAGTCACAGTTACTTTGCTGCGTAACTAATTACTTTTCCAATGTAGTAATTGAGTTACTAACGCAATTACAGTGGTGTGAAAAAGTGTTTGCCCCCTTCCTCATTTCCTGTTCCTTTGCATGTTTGTCACACTTAAGTGTTTCGGAACATCAAACCAATTTAAACAATAGTCAAGGACAACACAAGTAAACACAAAATGCAATTTGTAAATGAAGGTGTTTATTATTAAAGGTGAAAAAAAAATCCAAACCATCATGGCCCTGTGTGAAAAAGTGATTGCCCCCCTTGTTAAAACATACTATAACTGTGGTTGTCCACACCTGAGTTCAATTTCTCTAGCCACACCCAGGCCTGATTATTGCCACACCTGTTCACAATCAAGGCATCACTTAAATAGGAGCTGCTTGACACAGTAAGGTCCACCAGAAGATCCTTAAAAGCTACACATCATGCCGAGACCCAAAGAAATTCAGGAACAATTGAGAAAGAAAGTAATTGAGATCTATCAGTCTGGAAAGGGTTATAAAGCCATTTCCAAAGCTTTGGGAATCCAGCGAACCACAGTGAGAGCCATTATCCACAAATGGCGAAGACATGGAACAGTGGTGAACCTTCCCAGGAGTGGCCGGCCTGCCCAAAATTACCCCAAGAGCGCAGCGACGACTCATCCAAGAGGTCACAAAAGACCCCACAACAACGTCCAAGGAACTGCAGGCCTCACTTGCCTCAGTTAAGGTCAGCGTTCATGCCTCCACCATCAGGAAAAGACTGGGCAAAAATGGCCTGCATGGCAGAGTTCCAAGGAGAAAACCACTGCTGAGCAAAAAGAACATCAAAGCTCGTCTCAATTTCTCCACAACACATCTTGATGATCCCCAAGACTTTTGGGACAACATTCTGTGGACTGATGAGACAAAAGTGGAACTCTTTGGAAGGTGTGTGTCCAAGTATATCTGGCGTAGAAGGAACACTGCATTTCAGAAAAAGAACATTATACCAACAGTAAAATATGGTGGTGGTAGTGTGATGGTCTGGGGCTGTTTTGCTGCTTCAGGACCTGGAAGACTTGCCGTGATAAAAGGAACTATGAATTCTGCTGTCTACCAAGAGATCCTGAAGGAGAATGTCCGACCATCTGTTCGTGTACTCAAGCTGAAACGAACTTGGGTTCTGCAGCAGGACAATGATCCTAAACACACCAGCAAGTCCACCACCGAATGGCTGAAGAAAAACAAAATGAAGACTTTGGAGTGGCCTAGCCAAAATCCTGACCTGAATCCTATTGAGATGTTGTGGTATGACCTTAAAAAGGCCGTTCATGCTCGAAAACCCTCTAATGTAACTGAATTAGGACAATTCTGCAAAGATGAGTGGGCCAAAATTCCTCCAGGACGCTGTAAAAGCCTCATTGCACGTTATCGCAAACGCTTGGTTGCAGTTGTTGCTGCTAAGGGTGGCCCAACCAGTTATTAGGTTTAGGGGGCAATCACTTTTTCACACAGGGCCATGATGGTTTGGATTTTTTTTCACCTTTAATAATAAACACTTTAATTTACAAATTGCATTTTGTGTTTACTTGTGTTGTCCTTGACTATTGTTTAAATTGGTTTGATGTTCCGAAACACTTAAGTGTGACAAACATGCAAAGGAACAGGAAATGAGGAAGGGGGCAAACACTTTTTCACACCACTGTACTTTTTGGGAGAAGTAATTTGTAACTTAACTAATTACTTTTTTAAAGTAAGATGACCAACACTGCGTACCACTTTAGCCTGCCACCAGATGCAGCTTATCACTTACAACTCAAGACTTGCACCAAATGCAGCTTATCACTTGCCACTGTAGCTTGCCACCAGATGCAGCTTATCACTTACCACTCTAGCCTATCATCAGATGGAGTTTTGTCTCTGTCTGGATAAGTCTATGTAGCCTCTCCCTAGTGCTACCGCCTCAGCCCTCAGATCAGAAGGCTTCTGGCATTAGATTTTAAAGGAGCGGGAAACCTACAATTGCATTGTAGACAGTAGGGCTCTCCAGCCATGACAACCGAATGCGCCGTGGTCAAACAGGAGGCAGACCCTCACAGGAGCTAACAGGAGTCGGTGATGGGAGCGCCACTGTAATAAATAACAAGCCTCTCTGCTCCCTGCCAAGCGATGCTGTAATATAAAAAACAATATGCCTCTTTGCTCCCACTGTACAGCTTGGTGTCTAACATGCCATTGGTACAGGTCCATGGCCTGGAGGGTTGGGGACCCCCGCCGTAAGGGACAAATCCATGAGTTTTCTGAATAAAAAATATTCTCAAATAACAAATTTTAAGGAAATCCTCAGTTTTTTTTATTTTTTTTATTTAAATTAGAATAATTCCATTACTACCATACTGTACTACTATGGCTTAGTTGGACAACATAATTTTCTAGAATTACATTGAACCTGCCATTGAACAACTCATATTTTAAAATCCGTCTGTACATTCTTCTGGATATTTATACTTCTACCTAATTTGTGTCATCAGCAAAAATAGTAGCATATTCTGTTTTATCCTCCAGATCATTATTAAAGACCGAAAGGAACAGGGCCCAACACCAATCCCTGTGATAAATAATTGCTAACTTTAGCCTGTTTGAGCTAGTTTCTTTTACATCTTCTTTCTTTTGTACTTTAATCAGTTTATTTTACTTACATACAGACATTTTCTTACTAGTATAGAAAACTATCTTTTTGTATGGTACTTACAAAATTCACTAAATCACTAAAAATACAATTTAAAATATTTGTTTTTATTGCAAAGAAACCTTAAAAAAATACAACATCACAAATTACTACATAAATATTCCTAAAATACCATGTTATTTTCATACTTTAACCCCTTTCCGCTGCCTTCCAGCAGCAGTTTAAATTTGTCTTAACATCAGTAGGCGGAAAGGGCTGCCTGAACATGTAATCATTGTGTTTTACTGTCACGTGGTCACAAAATTGGGAGCCTATCCTGCCAGTTCCCAATTACTGGTCACTGTGCTGGGAACACACAGTGAATTCCCTCTCAGCACAGAAGACATGGTTGCCATTGATGCATATACAGTATATGGCACATTGGAGTTAAAAAAGATATACCTGTGCTCAAATCCCAACAGCTTTTACATGTATATAATCTATTATGTGCTAAAGGGGTGTGACCACATGTTGACACTAACAATCCTGGATCAACCCTCTGCACACTGCTACAGTGCCTTAAAAAAAGTATTCATACCCCATTTTCTCATATTACAACCAAAATGTAAATGTATTTATTGGGATTTTATGTGATAGACCAACACAAAGTGGCACATAATTGTGAAGTGGAAGGAAAATGCTAAATGGTTTTCAACATTTTTTACAAATAAACGTGTGAAAAATGTAGTGTGCATTTGTATTCTGCCCCCCGAGTCATTATTTTGTAGAACAACCTTTCACTGCAATTACAGCTGCAAGTCTTTTTGGTTATGTCTCTACCAGCTTTGCATATCTAGATTGTGACATTTTTGCCCATTCTCCTTTGCAAATTAGCTCAAGCTCTGTCAGATTGGATGGAGAGCGTCTGTGAACAGAAATTTTTCAAGTCTTGCCACAGATTCTCAATTGGATTAAGGTCTGGACTTTGACTGGGCTATACTAACACATGAATATGCTTTGATTTAAATCATTCCATTGTAGCTCTGGCTGTATGTTTAGGGTCATTGTCCTGCTGGAAGGTGAACCTCCACACCAGTCTCAAGTCTTTTGCAGACTCTAACAGGTTTACTTCTAAGATTGCCCTGTATTTGGCTCCATCCATCTTCCTATCAACTCTGACCAGCTTTGCTGTCCTTGCTGAAGAAAAGCATCCCCACAACATGATGCTGCCACCACCATGTTTCACAGTGGGGATGGTGTGTTCAGGGTAATGCGCAGTTTTAGTTTTCTGCCACACATAGCGTTTTTCTTTTATTTTGGTCTCATCTGACCAGAGCACCTTCTTCCACATGTTTGCTGAGTCCCCCCACATGGCTTCTTGCAAACTGCAAACAGGACTTCTTATGGCTTTCTTTCAACAATGGTTTTCTTCTTGCCACTCTTGCATAAAGCCCAGATTTATGAAGTGCGTGACTAAAAGTTGTCCTTTGAACAGATTCTCCCTAAGCTGTGGATCTCTGCAGCTCCTCCAGAGTTTCCATGGGCCTCTTGGGTGCTTCTCTGATTAATGCTGTCCTCGATGGCCTGTCAGTTTAGATCGACAGCCAAGTCTTGGTAGATTTGCAGTTGTGCCATACTCTTTCCATTTTCGGATGATTTATTGAACAGTGCTCTCTGAGATGATCAAAGCTTGGGATATTTTTTTATAACCTAACCCTGCTTTAAATTTCTCCACCACTTAATCCCTGACCTGTCTGGTGTGTTCCTTTGCCTTCACAATGCTATTTGTTCACTAAGGTCCTCTAACAAACCTCTGAGGGCTTCACAGAACAGCTGTATTTGTACTGAGATTAAATTAAACACAGGTGGACTCTATTTACTAATTAGGTGATTTCTGAAGGCAATTCGTTCCACTAGATTTTAGTTAGGGGTATCAGAGTAAAGGGGGCTGAATACTAATGCACGCTAAACTTTCAGATATTAATTTGTAAAAAAAAAAAAATAGAAAACCATTTTTCATTTTCCTTCCACTTTGTGTTGGTCTATCACATAAAATCCCAATAAAATACATTTAGGTTTTTGGTTGTAACATGACAAAATGTGGAAAATGTCAAGGGGTATGAATACTTTTTGAAGGCAATGTATATACCTTTTCATCCAGAATTTTGCTGTTAACTTGTGGTCACACCCCTTTAGGTACTGTATATCTCACTTCAATTGCATTGCAGGTCAGTGGCCAGACCTGAACCTTGTAGCTCTCCTACAACTTGTGCCTATCTGCCCAATATTGGCACTCTATCCACTGGAGCATTTGCAGTTTGTAGAGCAGAGTAGGGACTGGCCATAGACTTCGGCACAGTTGGCCAGCTTAAACATGTATTGCCAGAAAAATATGAGAACTAAGAATCCATTTTTTAGGGTCAATTTTGTTAGAAAGTATATTTAGCATGAAATACAACAACTTCCAATTCCCTGACAGTATGGCTATGCTGTGCCCTCCTTTTATAGTGAGGAGGCTGGCTTGATATAAAACGGCCTTCCAAGGTCCCTCTAAGCATGCTGGCGATAGTCTAAAAGCTATACCGTGCATTGTGGTTTAAAAAAAATTACCCTGGGCAAAACTGCATATAGACTGAGCAAAATTATAAACCTATTTATTATGAGCTGAACTTAAAGATCTACAACTTTTTCTGTGTACACAAAAGGCCTATTTCTCTCAAATAGTTTTCACAAATCTGTCTAAATATGTGGTAGTGAGCACTTCTCCTTTGCCAATATAATCCATCCACCTCACAGGTGTGTAACATCAAGATGCTGATTAGACAGCATGATTGTTGCACAGGTGTGCCTTGGGCTGGCCACAATAAAAGACCACTCTAAAATGTGCAGTTTTACTGTATTGGGGGGGGGGGGGGGGGTCCGGGGAGTCTGAAAACCAGTCAGTATCTGGTGTGACCACCATTTGCCTCATGCAGTGTAGCACATCTCTTTTGCATAGAGTTGATCAGGTTGTTGATTGCCATACACTCTGTCTACCATCTGCCCTGTACAGTGAAAACCGTAATTCATCCGTGAAGAGAACGCCTCTCTGACTGACATGTCTGACTGACATTTTCCTTGGAGTTTCTTCCAGGTTTGCTAGCTCCGGCGCTGTGATTGGCCAAAGCTGTGGTTACGTCACTGCCACACATGCACACGGGAGCCGCTGGTTGTAGCACAGGGCCCTGAAGAAACGTCACGGGTGGTCGTTTCTTCAGAGCGCATGGGCCGATGACATCAGTGTCGGGGTATATAGTAAATATCTCCTACACGGTGCAAGTTTAGGATATATGTACAGTACCTATAGGTAAGCCTTATTATAGGCTTACCTGTAGGTACAATTAAAGTCATGTTATTGCTGATGACACAGCTGGGTTTGAGTGGACGTGTTACCATTGTTACCATTATGTTACCATTACCAGTACACACAAGCAGATTTTCCGTCAGAAAAATCTTGGATGTTTTTTCCGACGGAATTCCGCTCAAGCTTGGCTTGCATACACACGGTCACACAAAAGTTCACTGAACTTTCGACTGTCAAGAACACGGTGACGTACAACACTACGAGGAGCCGAGAAAACGAAGTTTAATGCTTCCGAGCATTCCTCAAATTTTTTCTGAGCATGCGTAGGAATTTTGCACGTTGGAATTTCTACAGACGATTGGAATTTCAAATCAGTACTTTTTCTGACCGAAAAATTGAGAACATGCTCTCAATCTTTTGCTGGCTGGAATTCGGCCAGCAAAAGTCCAATGGAGCATACACACGGTCGCATTTTCCGACCAAAAGCTCTCACCGGTCTTTTGCTGGCTGAATTTCGGATCGTGTGTACGCGGCATAACTGTTTTATATACTGTATTATGGTTGGAAAAAAAAGTACTAAAACTTTTTATAGTACAAGGCCAACCCAATAATAAAACCATCAGAAGCAAACCGGATTAATTTAGGGAAAACAACATGTGATAATTCTACTTAATGGTCCTAAAGGCCTCATTTATACTTTTTACTTTAAGACAAAAGCTTAAGTGGAGGCTCTTGTAATGTGTTAGTACATCTGGATAATCTACCCATTAATTACTTATTCCAGGAGACAGTGGTTCTCTTTGGTGGTTATTTGGGATATTTATTCATTTTTCAGTAAACTGTAAGTGACTGTAAATGTGCTATAGAATATAAATGTGCCCTTTGCATAACAAATAATTAGCTCTGAATGATATCAAAGGTAGATTAGTATGATTAAAACAAGGTCATCATATTAATCTGCTTAGACAGAATAGGGAGACAGTACAAGACTGTGCTAGAAACCTTTACTGAAGAAAAATGTGGTTTTAAAAAAAAGTTGCTTATTGAAAATAAAATGGCTATTGTTCTTTGTAGAGGTTCTGAAGAAAAAAGCAAAACTTTACATAAATCTTAACATACCTCAGTTGACTTCAGCTGGAGCACTGAAGTTTGTGTGGACTTAACATTAGATTGGATTTGCTGTGGTGTGTTAATTGTTATAGCAGGTGATGTCATAGGTGCATATAGTAAAGAGTATGATACTATGACAGCATGAATCCTTTCCAAATGCAAATGTTTAGGTCAGGCGACAACCATGTACTCATTCATTAATCTGTAGTGGACATCTTATGTCAATATTTTTTAAAGGGGTTGTAAAGTCAGAACGTTTTTTTTTTTTATCTTAATGCGTACTATGCATTAAGATAAAAAGCCTTCTGTGTGTAGCAGCCTCTGCATCACCCCATAATACTTACCTGAGCCCCATCTCTGTCCAGCGATGTCCATGAGTGTCCAAGACTCTTCCTCCTGGCAAATGGTGGGCGAATGGTTCGGCCCAACCATGAGTTTGGGCCGAACATTGGCTGTTCGCCCGTTCGACGAACACCCAAATTATCGGGGAGTTTTCCAATTTTGTTCGGCCCGCCCAATGACCACAATGCACTGAGCTATTGCATAGTCAAGTGCATTGGAATCCCTGATTGGCTTAAGCAATGAAAGCTTTGCCAAATCAGGGCACAAAACACTGTCAGACCCATGATTGGACGCTGTCATGATGACTCTATCCAATCATGGCTCATTGCTTTTAGTCCCGCCCCACACTATAAAATTATTCTTTCAATAACGGCCATTTGTAGTGTGATATTGGCATGGAGAGAGATAGAACAGGGCTCGGTTCAGTGCTATTGGACATTTAGTGTGCTATTATGTGCTATTCTGATTCTATTGTCAGTGTAGAATATCAATTTAGTGTGAATCTAGGGATAGTTCAGTCAGTGTGAGTGTAGGGACCACCATTCATCTTTACACTAAGATAAATTCAGTCAGTGTGAGTGTAAGCCGCAAGCAGTTTTAAATGACTGTTCTAAGCATGGGAAACACGCGCCACGTTACAGGCATACTATAGACACTCCCCAGGTACGATATTTAAAGGAATATGTAAATAAGGGGTGACTAATGCGCAAACCACAAGGGAGGAGATAATAACAAATACAATCTAGCAATACAACAGCCACCATAAAAGTGTTCTCACACCAGCAATTGATAAAAAATATAATGTTAATGTGGCGCTTACTTAGAATGAATATACCATTCGTAAACTAATTAATAAACATAAATCCTTTGGAGACTCCAAAAGGACAAATCCACAGAAAATAAAGGGTCCTTATGTTGATTTCTTCAATGAAATTGTATAGCCAGAGATTAGCCAATCAATGCTATAACAATTATTTGAAAAAACATCCTTCACATGACAGATAAATGGCTGCAATCCTCAGATATAATGTAATTAACATGTAGGATATTCTGTGCAAATAGGCAAAAGATAAAGTGCAAAATGACACAATAACGTGCAATCAATCAATTAGTGCAAAAATGGCAAAAATAGGTGCAAAATAATCAATCCGTGCAAAATAGCAATAATGAATACAAATATAGTGCATCAATAATAGTGTAGCAATAATACTGCGAAAAAACTTGGAAAAAAGGTCTGTGCAAAAATAGGTAATGAACACCTATTAACGTGCAAAAAGCAAATAACAAAATATAGCAAGCAATTAGTGATATCCAAAGTAGTCCATATATGTGCTTCAATAAAAAGTCTTGAAAGACAAAAATATATATATATATATATAATAAAATGTACATCCGAGAGACTAGTGCAAGAGCAAGATCCCATACATAGTGCAATCCAGATCAAATTGTGTCAAACTCCTTTTGAAATGCAATAGCGTTCATCAGCTGCCACAAGTGACCCCATCCAAGCACTCTCCAGTGTAATGATAGATAGTGTTTCCCCCAGCCTCTCACCTCAAATAAGGAATAAAAACAGCCTTACAGATACTGGCCGATCCGTTCCCAGGCTCCCCCTGATAGCACTGTTCCTCTGTGTCTATGTTTTGGGAATCCATTTTTTTATGTTTTGAGTGTGTTCCCTTAATCTAATCCATAGTTCCCTTTTGGTTCTCCCAACGTACTGGATCTGACAAGGACACAGAGGTACACCACCCCTTCTGTTCTGCACGAGTGTCTGCATTACATGGTGTAGGAATATCTAGGGGCAAGAGCAGACTTGGAGACCTTTCAGACAGAGCATCCACTGGGTCTTGAAGATGGACCACTGGCCAGAACTTGCTCAATATGCAATTGAGCTACTGGCCTGTCCTGCATCCAGCGTGCTTTCTGAACGCACATTCAGTGCTGCTGGAGGGTGTGTAACGGATCAAATAGTGCACCTGTCCACAGATTTGATGATAGGCTCACATTCATAAAAATGAATCAGTCTTGGATCAGCAGCTATCAAGCACCTGATGCTGATGTAACTGATTGAATTTACTATGGATGTGGGATCCCTTGAAGACTGCCTATGCTGACCATCCTATTCCTCCTCAATCTTGATGATGCTAGCTTCCAACAATATTTTTGATTTATTGCACCACCACCCAAGGCCCAATTTTTCTGCCCGTTTAACAGGGGCATGTAATTACAATTTTTGATCTAATATTTCACAGCAGTGCCCGTTCCTGTGCCTAAAAAGAGTAAATGGGAGGGCTTACAGTGTTCTGGTACCACCAACACCTAAGGCCCAATTTTCTACAGAGTATATAGGGCAGGCCTTATAGTATATATACTGCTGTTCAGAGTATATAGTGCCTGGGGGCCTGGTGTGGATTTTGGGGGTGACATCCACACAATTTTTTGGGTATTTTTACCTATATTGCTGGGATCCGACAATACATTACAGCCGCAAGCAGTTTTAAATAAAATTCTTTCCTTTAGAAATGTAATTTTGCTGTGGCACTGTTATAAACATGGGAAAGATTCGCTACTTTACAGGCATACTAAGGACAACCCAACACAATATTTAAATGAATATTTCATTTTTATTGTTTCACTTTAAGCATTATTAAAATCACTGCTCCCGAAAAAACGTCTTTAAAACTTGTTTTTGCATTGATATATGTCCCCTGGGGCAGGACCCAGGTCCCCAAACACTTTTTATGGCAATAACTTGCATATAAGCCTTTAAAATTAGCACTTCTGCTGAGAACTGAACCAAGGGGTTTTCAACTCATACCTACCCCTGATGTGAGTCACAGTAGGGGCCAAAGCGAACCAGAACAGGAAGAAAGTATTCGGGAGCCTGTTGTTTGCGCAACTAAGTATTCTTTGAATATCGCTTTGAATGTATTGACATTTTGAGTGTTTAGATGTCCAAACCAAACACCCACTCCACACATTAGCAAAGTATGTAGTGCCTTAACATTAGCATGGAAAAGGAAGAGGTGGAAGGAGCTGTCAGTGTTGCTAGGTACCTGAGTTTGGTAGACCCATGCACCAGGTCCAAGATTATAGAGTAGTTGCAGTGTGCACATTCCTAGTAGTGAGGAGTCTGAAGGGCAAGCAGGTTGCAACCAACAATAGACTGACCATAATTGATTATGTAGGGCCTCAGCCACTTGACCATTGTTCCCTAAATACTTTTACTCTTCTTGCTAGGTCATGATCTTCCACGTTGTACTACTGGCAGAATGAATACTGATATGTTGCAGTGTTGCAAGGAACTGGAGCAAATCAAGGAGGCTGCTTCCTCTTAATTGGTCGGAAGTTTGGTGTTCCACTTGTTGGCTCATGTTTGCCATTACTCCAGCTTTTTTTGGACTTTGCAATGTGAAAGTTTAAGAACAGAACTCAGTGTTTCTCCACTCCACTCCTCTAGGTGCACCACCAGGTCCTTTTTTATAGCTTTTCCTCAGTCTAAACGACTGTGTGAATTACTAGGCAGTGAAACTGATAACATCACCTGTGCCAAATTCAACAAATCCATAAAACATGGTTTTGCATCTTGAGGAGGGGAGCTGAGAAAGACTGCCCTAGCTAATGTGAATGCCAATGTTTATCAGTTTTTTTCTAATCTTAAACCCAAAATTTCAAGGTGCATACAAATTGGGGTCTTATCATTATGATTTCCTTCATGATCCCATTCCTCAAATCCCCTTAATTTACAGTGTGTAAACATGTGCTATCTCCCATCACAGGGTATCAATGGATGCATTTTGGGGGTGCAACCCCTTCTGAGTAGGGATGGAACGAAATGACCCCTGTTCAGTTCGCACCAGAACTTTTGTACACCGCAAAAGTTCGGACTCGAATAACGAACCAGATTCAAGTCAATGGGACCCCTAACGTCAAAAATCAAAAGTGCTAATTTTGAAGGCTTATATGCAAGTAATTGGGCATACAATGGTTATAGGGGTCCGTGTCCTGCCCTGGGGGACATGTATCAATAAAAATAAGTTTGAGAAAAACTTAATTTTTAAATAAGCAGTGATTTTTTGATTTTTAAAGTGAAAGCCTAAAAATGAAAAAATCCTTCCAATATAGTGCCTGGGGGGGGTCCCCTTAGTCTACCTGTAAAGTGGCAGATCTGTACCATGTCTAGAATCTGCTGCAGCAATAATTGACAAATGACATTTTCCCTGCAAGCTGCCTTTATTTTGCTCAGCAATAGCTGGGGAGCCAGTGTGTATGATGAGGCCACAATGTAATGCACTGAGAAGATTAGAATTTTTTTGGATACATTCTGGTGTCACTTTGACTTCCTATAGAAGTAACGGGTGCACAAAAATTGGTCTTTGGGTGTTGGCGGTGCCTTCCCACCGTAACCCTATAGAGGTACTCTTGATGAAAGCAAGAATTAGCCTTGCTGTAAAAATTTGCAATGGTACGCACCTGTCAAACAGCTGCAGAAAAATTACTCTTTGGGTGTCGGGGCACCTTCCCACCGTAACCCTATAGAGGTGCTCTTGATGAAGGCAAGTCAAATTGCAATGATATGCATATGTTTGGGGTTTTTGCCACGTTTCATGTGCCTGACACACAGTTTGCAGAAAACAACAGTATGATCTGCTGCAGATGTGCTGAAAAAGGCCCAGATAGATGAGCTTTGGAGAGTAGCCTGGGAGAAAACAGCTGCAGAATGTGATGGAATAGGGTGACTGCTCTCTTTCTTGATGTCGGCCTCCTTGGGGTTGTGCCAACCTCACCTTCAGTTTCTTCCTCTGCTCTATCTGGCACCTCATCAGTGACCTCATCATCTCCATCTTCATTATTACCACTGGAGACAACTTGGCAATACGCTGTGGCTTGGGGAACATTATTGCCAATTTGTCTACCAGTGTTCCTTCCTATCTCTAGGCTCATGTTCCTGTCATCCTCAACCTCAGAACTAACATCTGAATCCAGTAATGGCTGGGCATCATCAAGAAGCAAGTGGCTGATGCTGTGGTCAAATAACTCAGCTGACTCCTCAATGGCTGATGTTGGGGCTATGGCAGGAATAGATGTGGACAAGGAGGCAAGTTTATCCACTCTGGCAACTGCCGGGCACTGCACACTTGTCTCTGCTTGCGTGACAGAGGATGAGGAGGATGAGGAAGGTTTAGTAAGCCAGTCCACCACCTCCTCTGCATGCTGTGGCTGGATAGCATGGGCAAACTCACTAAACAGAGCCTGAGGACTGACCACCACCTGCACCTTTGCCTGTGGACACATTTGTGGCTGGCCCCCTTACATTTACAGTGTCAAGGGAACATCTGCCTCTCCTTGTTGTTCTCCCAGACATTATTGGGTGGGAGGGAGGGTAGGGTCGGTGCTTATAAGCAAATGTAAAGAAGAAGTTGAAATCTGTATGTAGATGCACTTTAATCAGTGTAAAGAGGTGTTTGGTTCACTTTAATTTGAGTACTTACACTACTCAGACACACTCCATGGATACACTATAATATACTGCAATATAATTCGCCAAACGTACAGTGATGCACAGAACTATATGGCGTTAAACTGGCAGTAACTTGGGATGAGCTTCGAGTTCAAGTCAAACCCATGTTCGACTCGAACATCGGCTGTTTTTGCGAACGTTATGGACTGTTCGCGCCAAATTCGAGTGGTTGGCCAAAGCCAGGGTGGCTTTGGCCAATTATGTCTCAGGGGGTTTAGTACATGCCCCACACTATATAAGGCCACATGCGTGGCGGCCTTGTGTAGTGTGTTTGCGGCAGTGGTTAAAGACATAGAGAGAGAGAGACAGTGTAATTTAATTTGAGTTAGAGTAGGCAGGCAAGTCAGTTAGCTTCAGTTACAGTGGGTAGAGGATATATATGCATCCCAGGGGTGTTGTATATATTTATACACTGTATTCAGTTTAGCTAGATCCGTTCCTGTTATTCTCTTCATAATATACTGACAGGCAGGCAGGGAGCTGCAGTATTTTCACTTAGTGTACGGTGTCCTTTGCACAGTGTGCACCTAAAGCTTTACCTGAATACAATTGCCGGTGTTCTCATAAAAATACTGGCAGGGAGCTGCAGTATTTTGTTTTAGTGTCCTTTGCACAGTGTGCACCTAAAGCTTTACCTGAATACAATTGCCGGTGGTCTGATACAAATACAGGAAGGGAGCTGCAGTTTTTCGTTTTAGTGTCCTTTGCACGGTGTGCACCTAAAGCTTTACCTGAATACAATTGCCGGTGTTCTCATATAAATACAGGCAGGGAGCTTCAGTATTTTGTTTTAGTGTCCTTTTCACAGTGTGCACCTACAGCTTTTCACAGTGTGCACCTAAAGCTTTACCTGAATACAATTGCTGGTGTTCTCGTACAAATACAGGCAGGGAGCTGCAGTATTTTGATTTAGTGTCCTTTGCACAGTGTGCACCTAAAGCTTTACCTGAATACAATTGCCGGTGTTCTCATACTAATAATACTACAGGCAGGCAGTTGATTCTGCTAGCTGCAGTATAATCAGTATATATATATATATATATATATATATATATATATATATATATATATATATATATACGTCCCAGCTTTGTGCAGCTACATCTCCCTGCAGGCCAATAGTATGTCTGGACTCAAAAGGAATTTTTCCCCCCAAGAGGAGGTATGGTTTTTAGGCAGCACAGTATGAAAAATTAGGTAATTGATACAACATATGTCAAAGATAAAAAATAAAAATAAATGTTTATTCTGTTGATAGTATGTCTGGAAGGCCAACAAGGAGAGGCAAACAGTCACGAGCCAATAAAAGAGGGCAAGCAGGCTCTGTGTCTAGAGGCAACAGTGCAGGTCGTGGATACGGTGCATCCTCATCAGCACATGGCCGTGGGACACGATTGTCCTTTTTTTCGGCAGCTGGCAACATGCCGCAACATGCCGAAGACTTGGTAGAGTGGATGACCAAGCCATCCTCATCCTCCTTATCCTCTCTCACCCAGGCTCAGGGTACTTTGTCTGAAAAAGCAGCTGCCAACGCGGCCTCTTACCTTGGCTCAATGGCATCAGTCACTCCTTCCCTAGCCCCACCATGT